>CM055901.1:37256115-37856115 GCA_029582155.1 Panopea generosa | reverse complement strand
TTTAATATTTTACCAGTGGTTTAATTACACAGACTGACAGGCGAATTCATAATATTAACCGCGGAAATTTCGGTGGTTCTTTGAACTTTTTGTCTGAATTTAATAATTTTGGTGAAACTTTTACATTGATATTAAATGATTCACCCCTTTATTAAAAGTGCTAAAAATGAGAAAATAATGTTTAAAAAAAAACAAAAAAAAAACAACTTTTAAGTGTGTTTTTTTTTTTTTTTTTTTTTTTTGGCATTTCTTCAATTTAAAAAAGAAAAGTGTACCATCAAGAATTACATTTGAAACCAAAATCACAAAAAAAAACATGTTCGTTGGTTCAGAACTTTTCTCACCCTAAATTAAGACAAGTACTTTATAGTTATTTATCTCTTTATCTCTGTTTATATGTCTCTGAATTTATTTGAAAGTTGATGGAGACATAATTATAAACATGTAATTAAGTCACTGATCAATATGACCAAAACACTGGCCTAATTGTATTTGATTTATATGCATAGTACATGATGTAATATGTGTTTATATGGCAATGAAATATGTTTAAACTAAATAACCAAAAACAAGTGGTGTTTTGACATTTTTCCCAAGAATCAAACTAGGCCTAACCGTTGTGTATTTGTCAATAAAGAATAAAGATATGTAATTATCTAGTAGAAAAGAAATTCTTGTTTTCATGTAGGCTTAAACCGAGCTGGAGCATCCAACCAACTATATAGACATATCATTTAATGCGACTTATTAGTTCTATGGTGTGTGTTTAAATTGTTTTTGTTTGAACCCAAACTGTACCACGTACGTATCTTTATAAATCGTTACTGCGTGCCCCTTCCCCCCCCCACCCCCCCCCACCCCCCCACCCCCCCCCCCCCCCCCCCCCCCCCCCACCCCCACCCCTTTCCGCTTGGCAACAACTTCAATCTATACAACCCCTGTTACATTATTTAATAACTATTAGAACTACGTAGTGAAAGAGATGATCGCACGAATAATCTCCCTTGTAAATGCCTCGGTTAGCAAGTCGCTACATATTTGTTCTCTGCACATAACAGAGTTCTGATCATATCCGTGTGTGTGTGTACGTGCGTGTACGTGCATGTACTTATATTTCTTTAGTGCGCGCGATTTCATATGAAAGCATTTATGTAAAATAAAAACTAGGTTACCATAGATATGTTTTCTCTATATAAAAGAGTATATATTACAAACACTTTTTTATACATAAAAACATAAATGTTTTCACACCCAGTCATATCTTTTACAGGCATGGAATAATTTTTAAGTATTAACTAGATACGAATGTTTACTACACAGAACGCAACAACCATGGCCGAGTCACTCTGAAATGTATTCAATCTAAAAGTATCATGATTTAAAAATGCCATCTTAACATGGTGTTTTGAATAACTGCGGCCTGGTCCGTAGCTCTAAGTTTAAGGTTAAAACAGTTTATTTGGGCTTTTATTTTTCTATAGAAGAACTCAACTCTATCGAGCGTGATTTGATTACGTTGCATGAGCTTGGTTTGAAATCAATGTTAAAGGGAATTTATCAGGATTTTTTATTTTTTTAAAATTTGCTATAAATATTTTCCTTAATATATCATACTTTATATACTCACTGGCCCCGTATTGCCATTAAACATGCCAACATAATATATTGAAAGGGATATCCTAAAACTAAAATACATTGCCTGCTTAAAATTGCAACATATTGTGCGACGTATTAAATGGGCCACGTGATTTCATTTAGATTTTAATTTGATCCGTTTTACAGGTGCACACGTATTAAAAATTGTTTCATTTTACAAAAGATCTGAATGACGATATGAAGGTCGTCAGGCAGCATTTAAGTGTTGTCTATATTAAGAACGTGGATTTCGTTTCAAGTTTACCACTATAATTCAAATATCGATTTTGTCACGTTTTGGTGGAGTTGACATACCAAGCCATTCGGATTTTATTAATAAATGATAATAATGATATGCTTTTTATCCATTTCAAAAATAATTTTATCTTTAGACATTTATAGGTTTTTCCTGAGATAACGCAATCATTGGATTATAAGTGAAGCTCGTACGGACGCTGCATAATTAAACGTGTTGACCTATATCCGAGGCACACGGTGTTTTAACCCTCACTTTTAACATTGATCACAACGCGAACATAACTTTAATTGTTCCCACAACTGAATTAAGCGTATGTACACACACCTTTTCAACTAATTTACAAGGCACATCTGTAAATCGTTACAATAAAACATTTCCAGTAGCATCTTCTACCACGAAGTAAGTGGCATATCTTTTAAATTACGCCCCAACTTTCACTCTACCGATAAGGCCTCCATTTTGACAAAACGATTTCCTGATTTACGAAGATTAATGTTAAGATAAGTTAGCTTTTATACAATTTATGATCATCCTGGACTTTGGGGGTCAACCCAATAGAGTACCCTTGTTATAGAAATCACTGTTCTTCCTTTCACGTGTAAATCACGATTTAGAAATGCATTTAGTAACGCATGGGTTCCGTCTTTCTAAAATATACATACATTTATTTGTTTGAGCGAGATTTTTCAAAACTCGCATTTATAAGAACCTACAATTGGTCATTACCTTCAGGTAACCGTTCCAACTCACTGACCTAAAATCAGTTATATACCACATTTAAGTTTTGAAATAATGAATGGAGTAAACGTTCTGGTATAATATTCATGAATAGTCTGCAGTGTTCCCAAGCAAAGACTTACTTGTAAATATAAGAGATAGTTGTCAATATATAACTTACCAGCTGTTACTCATGTGTAATTATATAACAGTTTTATACTGTCCATAGTTTTCTATATATTTCAGAGATATCTTACATAATATATACACTATAACACACACGTAAGTGTTTCTGATATTGTAGTGGTTCAGAGATAAAATCTATATCACACCCGTATATACACTATGATACACATGTTAGTGTTTCTGATACTGTAGTGGTTCTGAGATAAAATCTATATCACACCCGTACATACACTATGATACACACGTTAGTGTTTCTGATACTGTAGTGGTTCAGAGATAAAATCTATATCACACCCGTACATACACTATGATACACACGTTAGTGTTTCTGATACTGTAGTGGTTCAGAGATAAAATCTATATCACACCCGTACATACACTATGATACACACGTTAGTGTTTCTGATACTGTAGTGGTTCAGAGATAAAATCTATATCACACCCGTACATACACTATGATACACACGTTAGTGTTTCTGATACTGAAGTGGTTCAGAGATAAAATCTATATCACACCCGTACATACACTATGATACACACGTTAGTGTTTCTGATACTGTAGTGGTTCAGAGATAAAATCTATATCACACCCGTACATACACTATGATACACACGTTAGTGTTTCTGATACTGTAGTGGTTCAGAGATAAAATCTATATCACACCCGTACATACACTATGATACACACGTTAGTGTTTCTGATACTGTAGTGGTTCAGAGATAAAATCTATATCACACCCGTACATACACTATGATACACACGTTGGTGTTTCTGATACTGAAGTGGTTCAGAGATAAAATATATATCACACCCGTACATACACTATGATACACACATTAATGTTTCTGATACTGTAGTTGTTCAGAGATAAAATCTATATCACACCCGTACATACACTATGATACACACGTTAGTGTTTCTGATACTGAAGTGGTTCAGAGATAAAATCTATATCACACCCGTACATACACTATGATACACACGTTAGTGTTTCTGATACTGTAGTGGTTCAGAGATAAAATCTATATCACACCCGTACATATACTATGATACACACGTTAGTGTTTCTGATACTGAAGTGGTTCAGAGATAAAATCTATATCACACCCGTATATACACTATGATACACACGTTAGCGTTTCTGATACTGAAGTGGTTCAGAGATAAAATCTATATCACACCCGTACATACATTATGATACACACGTTAGCGTTTCTCATACTGTAGTGGTTCTGAGATAAAATCTATATCACACCCGTATATACACTATGATATACACGTTAGTGTTTCTGATACTGTATTGCTTCTGAGATAAAATCTATATCACACCCGTACATAAACTATGATACACACATTAGTGTTTCTGATACTGTAGTGTTTCAGAGATAAACTCTATATCACACCCGTACATACACTATGATACACACGTTAGTTTTTCTGATACTGTAGTGGTTCAGAGATAAAATCTATATCACACCCGTATATACACTATAACACACACGTTAGTGTTTCTGATACTGTATTGGTTCTGAGATAAAATGTATATCACACCCGTACATAAACTATGATACACACATTAGTGTTTCTGATACTGTAGTGTTTCAGAGATAAACTCTATATCACACCCGTACACACACTATGATACACACATTAGTGTTTCTGATACTGTAGTGGTTCAGAGATAAAATCTATATCACACCCGTATATATACTATGATACACACGTTAGTGTTTCTGATATTGTAGTGGTTCAGAGATAAACTCTATATCACACCCGTACATACACTATGATACACACATTAGTGTTTCTGATACTGTAGTGGTTCAGAGATAAACTCTATATCACACCCGTACATACACTATGATACACACATTAGTGTTTCTGATACTGTAGTGGTTCAGAGATAAACTCTATATCACACCCGTACATACACTATGATACACACATTAGTGTTTCTGATACTGTAGTGGTTCAGAGATAAACTCTATATCACACCCGTACATACACTATGATACACACATTAGTGTTTCTGATACTGTAGTGGTTCAGAGATAAACTCTATATCACACCCGTACATACACTATGATATACACGTTAGTGTTTCTGATACTGTAGTGGTTCAGAGATAAAATCTATATCACACCCGTACATACACTATGATATACACGTTAGTGTTTCTGATACTGTAGTGGTTCAGAGATAAACTCTATATCACACCCGTATATACACTATGATATACACGTTAGTGTTTCTGATACTGTAGTGGTTCAGAGATAAACTCTATATCACACCCGTACATACACTATGATACACACATTAGTGTTTCTGATACTGTAGTGGTTCAGAGATAAACTCTATATCACACCCGTACATACACTATGATACACACATTAGTGTTTCTGATACTGTAGTGGTTCAGAGATAAACTCTATATCACACCCGTACATACACTATGATACACACATTAGTGTTTCTGATACTGTAGTGGTTCAGAGATAAACTCTATATCACACCCGTACATACACTATGATATACACGTTAGTGTTTCTGATACTGTAGTGGTTCAGAGATAAAATCTATATCACACCCGTACATACACTATGATATACACGTTAGTGTTTCTGATACTGTAGTGGTTCAGATAAAAAATCTATATCACACCCGTACATACACTATGATACACACGTTAGTGTTTCTGATACTGAAGTGGTTCAGAGATAAACTCTATATCACACCCGTACATACACTATGATACACACATTAGTGTTTCTGATACTGTAGTGGTTCAGAGATAAAATCTATATCACACCCGTACATACACTATGATACACACATTAGTGTTTCTGATACTGTAGTGGTTCAGAGATAAACTCTATATCACACCCGTACATACACTATGATATACACGTTAGTGTTTCTGATACTGTAGTGGTTCAGAGATAAAATCTATATCACACCCGTACATACACTATGATATACACGTTAGTGTTTCTGATACTGTAGTGGTTCAGAGATAAAATCTATATCATACCCGTATATACACTATGATATACACGTTAGTGTTTCTGATACTGTAGTGGTTCAGAGATAAAATCTATATCACACCCGTACATACACTATGATACACACGTTAGTGTTTCTGATACTGAAGTGGTTCAGAGATAAACTCTATATCACACCCGTACATACACTATGATACACACATTAGTGTTTCTGATACTGTAGTGGTTCAGAGATAAACTCTATATCACACCCGTACATACACTATGATACACACATTAGTGTTTCTGATACTGTAGTGGTTCAGAGATAAACTCTATATCACACCCGTACATACACTATGATACACACGTTAGTGTTTCTGATACTGTAGTGGTTCAGAGATAAAATCTATATCACACCCGTACATACACTATGATATACACGTTAGTGTTTCTGATACTGTAGTGGTTCAGATAAAAAATCTATATCACACCCGTACATACACTATGATACACACGTTGGTGTTTCTGATACTGTAGTGGTTCAGATAAAAAATCTATATCACACCCGTACATACACTATGATACACACGTTAGTGTTTCTGATACTGTAGTGGTTCAGAGATAAAATCTATATCACACCCGTACATACACTATGATATACACGTTAGTGTTTCTGATACTGTAGTGGTTCAGATAAAAAATCTATATCACACCCGTACATACACTATGATACACACGTTAGTGTTTCTGATACTGTAGTGGTTCAGAGATAAAATCTATATCACACCCGTACATACACTATGATATACACGTTAGTGTTTCTGATACTGTAGTGGTTCAGATAAAAAATCTATATCACACCCGTACATACACTATGATACACACGTTAGTGTTTCTGATACTGTAGTGGTTCAGAGATAAACTCTATATCACACCCGTACATACACTATGATATACACGTTAGTGTTTCTGATACTGTAGTGGTTCAGATAAAAAATCTATATCACACCCGTACATACACTATGATACACACGTTAGTGTTTCTGATACTGTAGTGGTTCAGAGATAAAATCTATATCACACCCGTACATACACTATGATATACACGTTAGTGTTTCTGATACTGTAGTGGTTCAGAGATAAAATCTATATCACACCCGTATATACACTATGATATACACGTTAGTGTTTCTGATACTGTAGTGGTTCAGAGATAAAATCTATATCACACCCGTACATACACTATGATACACACGTTAGTGTTTCTGATACTGAAGTGGTTCAGAGATAAACTCTATATCACACCCGTACATACACTATGATATACACATTAGTGTTTCTGATACTGTAGTGGTTCAGATAAAAAATCTATATCACACCCGTACATACACTATGATATACACATTAGTGTTTCTGATACTGTAGTGGTTCAGAGATAAAATCTATATCACACCCGTATATACACTATGATATACACGTTAGTGTTTCTGATACTGAAGTGGTTCAGAGATAAAATCTATATCACACCCGTACATACACTATGATACACACGTTAGTGTTTCTGATACTGTAGTGGTTCAGATAAAAAATCTATATCACACCCGTATATACACTATGATACACACGTTAGTGTTTCTGATACTGTAGTGGTTCAGAGATAAAATCTATATCACACCCGTATATACACTATGATATACACGTTAGTGTTTCTGATACTGTAGTGGTTCAGAGATAAAATCTATATCACACCCGTATATACACTATGATATACACGTTAGTGTTTCTGATACTGTAGTGGTTCAGAGATAAAATCTATATCACACCCGTATATACACTATGATATACACGTTAGTGTTTCTGATACTGTAGTGGTTCAGATAAAAAATCTATATCACACCCGTACATACACTATGATACACACATTAGTGTTTCTGATACTGTAGTGGTTCAGAGATAAAATCTATATCACACCCGTATATACACTATGATATACACGTTAGTGTTTCTGATACTGTAGTGGTTCAGATAAAAAATCTATATCACACCCGTATATACACTATGATATACACGTTAGTGTTTCTGATACTGTAGTGGTTCAGAGATAAAATCTATATCACACCCGTATATACACTATGATATACACGTTAGTGTTTCTGATACTGTAGTGGTTCAGAGATAAAATCTATATCACACCCGTACATACACTATGATACACACGTTAGTGTTTCTGATACTGAAGTGGTTCAGAGATAAACTCTATATCACACCCGTACATACACTATGATACACACGTTAGTGTTTCTGATACTGAAGTGGTTCAGAGATAAACTCTATATCACACCCGTACATACACTATGATATACACATTAGTGTTTCTGATACTGTAGTGGTTCAGAGATAAACTCTATATCACACCCGTACATACACTATGATATACACATTAGTGTTTCTGATACTGAAGTGGTTCAGAGATAAACTCTATATCACACCCGTACATACACTATGATATACACATTAGTGTTTCTGATACTGTAGTGGTTCAGAGATAAACTCTATATCACACCCGTATATACACTATGATACACACGTTAGTGTTTCTGATACTGTAGTGGTTCAGATAAAAAATCTATATCACACCCGTACATACACTATGATATACACGTTAGTGTTTCTGATACTGTAGTGGTTCAGATAAAAAATCTATATCACACCCGTATTTACACTATGATATACACATTAGTGTTTCTGATACTGTAGTGGTTCAGAGATAAACTCTATATCACACCCGTACATACACTATGATATACACATTAGTGTTTCTGATACTGTAGTGGTTCAGAGATAAACTCTATATCACACCCGTACATACACTATGATACACACGTTAGTGTTTCTGATACTGTAGTGGTTCAGAGATAAAATCTATATCACACCTGTACACACACTATGATATACACGTTAGTGTTTCTGATACTGTAGTGGTTCAGAGATAAAATCTATATCACACCCGTATATACACTATGATATACACGTTAGTGTTTCTGATACTGTAGTAGTTCTGAGATAAAAAAATCTATATCACACCCGTATTTACACTATGATACACACGTTAGTGTTTCTGATACTGTAGTGGTTCAGAGATAAAATCTATATCACACCCGTACATACACTATGATACACACGTTAGTGTTTCTGATACTGTAGTGGTTCAGAGATAAAATCTATATCACACCCGTACACACACTATGATATGCACGTTAGTGTTTCTGATACTGTAGTGGTTCAGAGATAAAATCTATATCACACCCGTACACACACTATGATATACACATTAGTGTTTCTGATACTGTAGTGGTTCAGAGATAAACTCTATATCACACCCGTACATACACTATGATACACACGTTAGTGTTTCTGATACTGTAGTGGTTCAGAGATAAAATCTATATCACACCCGTACACACACTATGATATACACGTTAGTGTTTCTGATACTGTAGTGGTTCAGAGATAAAATCTATATCACACCCGTATATACACTATGATATACACGTTAGTGTTTCTGATACTGTAGTAGTTCTGAGATAAAAAAATCTATATCACACCCGTATTTACACTATGATACACACGTTAGTGTTTCTGATACTGTAGTGGTTCAGAGATAAAATCTATATCACACCCGTACATACACTATGATACACACGTTAGTGTTTCTGATACTGTAGTGGTTCAGAGATAAAATCTATATCACACCCGTACACACACTATGATATACACGTTAGTGTTTCTGATACTGTAGTGGTTCAGAGATAAAATCTATATCACACCCGTATATACACTATGATATACACGTTAGTGTTTCTGATACTGTAGTAGTTCTGAGATAAAAAAATCTATATCACACCCGTATTTACACTATGATACACACGTTAGTGTTTCTGATACTGTAGTGGTTCAGAGATAAAATCTATATCACACCCGTACATACACTATGATACACACGTTAGTGTTTCTGATACTGTAGTGGTTCTGAGATAAAATGTATATTACACCTATATATAATCTATGACACACTAGTTAACGTTTCTGATAAAGTAACGTACCTGAGATATATGCTTAATCACACCAGTATAATTATAATCTATGACACACCAGTTAGCGTTTCTGATACATTATTGTTCCTGAGATAGAATCTTAATCACACCTGTATATAATCTATGACACACCAGTTAGCGTTTCTGATACAGTAGCGTTCCTGATATAGATCCTTAATCACACCTGAATATAAACTATTACACATTAGTTAGCGTTTCAAATATAGTAGCGTTCCTGATAAAGATCCGTAATCACACCCGTATAAAAGCTATGACTCACTTATTAGCGTTTCAAATTTAGTAGAGTCTCTGATATAGACCCTTAATCACACTAGTATATAATCTATGACACACTACTTAGCGTTTCTGATACTGAAGCGTTTCTGAGATAAATCCTTAATCACATCAATATATTTTTTTATAATCTATGACATATTAGTTAGCGTTTCTGATACAGAAGCGTTTCTGAGACAAATCCTTAATCACACCAATATAATTTTGTATAATCTATGACATATTAGTTAGCGTTTCTGATACAGAAGCGTTTCTGAGATAGATCATTAATCATACCCGTACATAATGTATGACAGACTACTTAGCGTTTCTGATACTGAAGCGTTTCTGAGACAAATCCTTAATCACACCAATATAATTTTGTATAATCTATGACATATTAGTTAGCGTTTCTGATACAGAAGCGTTTCTGAGATAGATCATTAATCATACCCGTACATAATCTATGACAGACTAGTTAGCGTTTCAGATACAGTAGGATCCTGAGATAAATCCTTAATCACATCCATATTATAATCTAGCGTTTCTGAGATAGATCTTTAATCACACTCGTATATAATCTATGACACATTAGTTACCGTTTCAAATACAATAGCGATCCTGAGATAAATACTTAGTCACACCCATATATAATCTATGACGCACTAGTTACCGTTTCTGATACAGTAGCGTTCCTGAGATATATACTTAATCACACTCGTATATAATCTATGTCACACTAGTTAGTGATTCTGATAGAGTAGCGTTCCTGAGATAGATCCTTAATCACACCGGTATATAATCTATGACACCTTAGTTGCTGTTTCAAATATAGTAGCGTTCCTGAGATAAATACTTAGTCACACCCATATATAATCTATGACGCACTAGTTAGCGTTTCTGATAGAGTAGCGTTCCTGAGATAGATCCTTAATCACACTCGTATATAATCTATGACACACTAGTAAGCGTTTCAAATACAGTAGCGTTCCTGAGATACAACCTTAGTCACACCCATATATAATCTATGGCACACTGTTTAGCGTTTCTAATATAGTAGCGTTTCTGAGATACATCCTTAATCATACTTGTATATAATCTATGACACACTAGTAGGCGTTTCAAATACAGTAGCGTTCAAGAGATATATACTTAATCTAATCCATATATAATCTATGGCACACTGGTTAGCTTTTCTGATACTGTAGCGTTCCTGAGATAGACCCATAATCACACCCATATATAATCTATGACGCACAAGTTAGCGTTTCTGATACAGTAATGCTTCTTTGATAGATCCTTAATCACACTCGTATAATTATAATCTATGACACACCAGTTAGCGTTTCTGATACATTATTGTTTCTGAGATACATCCTTAATCACACCTGTATATAATCTATGAAACACCAGTTAGCGTTTCTGATACAGTAGCGTACCCGAGATCTATACTTTATCACACCCGTATATAATCTATGACACACTAGTTAACGTTTCTGATAAAGTAACGTACCTGAGATATATGCTTAATCACACCAGTATAATTATAATCTATGACACACTAGTTAGCGTTTCTGATACATTATTGTTCCTAAGATACATCCTTAATCATATTTGTATATAATCTATGTCACAGTAGTTAACGTTTCAAATACAGTAGCGTTCCTTAGATAGATCTTTAATCACACCCGTGTATAATCTATGGCACATTAGTTAGCGTTTCAAATATAGTAGCATTCCTGAGATAGATCCTTAATCACACTCCTATTTAATCTATGACACAATTGTTAGCGTTTCAAATACAGCAGCGTTCCTGAGATAAATGCTTTATCATACCCGAATATAATCTATGACACATTAGTAAACGTTTCAAATACAGTAGCTTTTTATGAGATAGATCTTTAATCACACCCATATATAATCTATGGCACACCATTTAGCGTTTCTGATACAGTAGCGTTCCTGAGATAGATCCTTAATCAAACCCGTATATAATCTATGACACACTAGTTAACGTTTCAACTACAGCAACGTTCCTGAGATAGATCCTTAATCACACCCATATATAATCTATGACACAATAGTTAGCTTTTCTGATACAGTAACGTTCCTGAGATAAATCCTTAATCACATCCGTATATAATCTATGACACACTAGTTAGCGTTTCAAATACAGTAGCGTTCCTGAGATAGATCCTTAATTACACCCGTATATAATCTATGACACACTAATAAGCATTTCAAATACAGTAGCGTTCCTGAGATAAATCCTTAATCACATCCGTATATAATCTATGACACACTAGTTAGCGTTTCTGATACAGTAGCGTTCCTGAGATAAATCCTTAATCAAACCCGTATATAATCTATGACACTCTAGTGAGCGTTTCAAATACAGCAGCGTTCCTGAGATAAATCGTTAATCAAACCCGTATATAATCTATGACACATTAGTTAGCGTTTCAAATATAGTAGCGTTTCTGAGACAGACCCTTAATCACACCCATTTATAATCTATGACACACTAGTAAGCGTTGATGATACTGTAGTGTTCTTGAGATAGATCCTTAATCACACCCGTATATAATCTATGACACATTAGTTAGCGTTTCTGATAGAGTAGCTTTTCTGAGACAGATCCTTAATCACACCCTTATATAATCTATGACACACTAGTTGGCGTTTATGATACAGTGGAGTTCCTGAGATAGATCCGTAATCACACCCGTATATAATTAATGACAAACTAGTAAGCGTTGATGATACTGTAGTGTTCCTAAGATAGATTCGTAATCACACCCGTATATAATTAATGACAAACTAGTAAGCGTTGATGATACTGTAGTGTTCCTAAGATAGATTCGTAATCACACCCGTATATAATTAATGACACACTAGTGAGCGTTGATGATACTGTAGTTTCTCTGAGATAGATCCTAAATCACACCCGTATATAATCTGTGATACACTAGTTAACGTTGATGATACTGTAGTTTTTCTGAGATAGGTACTTAATCACACCCGTATATAATCTGTGATACACTAGTTAACGTTGATGATACTGTAGTTTCTCTGAGATAAATACTTAATCACACCCGTATATAATCTGTGAAATACTAGTAAGCGTTGATGATACTGTAGTTTCTCTGAGATAGATACTTAATCACACCCTTATGTAATCTGTGACACACTAGTTAGCGTTGATGATACTGTAGTTTCTCTGAGATAGATACTTAGTCACACCCTTATGTTATCTGTGACACACTAGTTAGCGTTGATGATACTGTAGTTTCTCTAAGATAGATACTTAATCTCACCCGTATATAATCTGTGGCACACTAGTTAGCGTTGATGATACTGTAGTTTCTCTGAGATAAATCCTTAATCACACCCGTATATAATCTGTGACACATTGGTTAGCGTTTATGATACTGTGGTTTCTCTGAGATAGATCCTTAATCTCACCCGTATATAATAATATGTGGCACATTAGTTAGCGTCGATGATACTGTAGTTTCTCTGAGATAGATACTTAATCACACCCTTATATTATATGTGGCACATTAGTTAGCGTTGATGAAACTGTAGTTTCTCTGAGATAGATCCTTAATCACACCCGTATATAATCTGTGACACATTAGTTAGCGTTGATGATACTGTGGTTTCTCTGAGATAGATCCTTAATCTCACCCGTATATAATATGTGAACATTAGTTAGCGTTGATGATACTGTGGTTTCTCTGAGATAGATACTTAATCACACCCGTATATAATATGTGGCACATTAGTTAGCGTTGATGAAACTGTAGTTTCTCTGAGATAGATCCTTAATCACACCCGTATATAATCTGTGACACATTAGTTAGCGTTGATGATACTGTAGTTTCTCTGAGATAGATACTTAATCACACCCGTATATAATCTGTGACACACTAGTTAACGTTGATGATACTGTAGTTTCTCTGAGATAGATCCGTAATCACACCCGTATATAATCTGTGACACATTGGTTAGCGTTGATGATACTGTAGTTTCTCTGAGATAGATCCTTAATCTCACCCGTATATAATATGTGACACATTAGTTAGCGTTGATGATACTGTAGTTTCTCTGAGATAGATACTTAATCACACCCGTATATAATCAGTGACACATTAGTTAGCGTTGATGATACTGTAGTTTCTCTGAGATAGATCCTTAATCACACCCGTATATAATCTATGACACACTAGTTAGCGTTTCAAATACAGTAGCGTTCTTCAGATAGATCCTTGATTACACTTGCATATAATCTATGACACACTAGATAGCGTTTCAAAAATAATAGCGTTCCTGAGATAGATCCTTAATCACACCCATATATAATCTATGATGCATTAGTTAGCGTTTCTAATACTGTTGCGTTTCTGATATAAATCCTTAATCACACCAACATATAATCTATGAAACATTAGTATGTGTTTCTGATACTGTAGCATACCTAAGATAGATCCTTAATCACACCCATATATTATCTATGAAACACTAGTATGTGTTTATGATACTGTAGCGTACCTGAGATAGACCTTTAATCTCATCCATATATAGTCTATGACACACTAGGTAGAATTTCTGATACTTTAGTGTTCCTCAGACAGATCCTTAATCACACCCATATATAATCTATGGCACATTAGTTAGCGTTTCTGATAGAGTAGCGTTCCTGAGATAGATCCTTAATCACACCCGTATATAATCTATGACACACTAGTTAGCGTTTCAAATACAGTAGCGTTCTTCAGATAGATCCTTGATTACACTTGCATATAATCTATGACACACTAGATAGCGTTTCAAAAATAATAGCGTTCCTGAGATAGATCCTTAATCACACCCATATATAATCTATGATGCATTAGTTAGCGTTTCTAATACTGTTGCGTTTCTGATATAAATCCTTAATCACACCAACATATAATCTATGAAACATTAGTATGTGTTTCTGATACTGTAGCATACCTAAGATAGATCCTTAATCACACCCATATATTATCTATGAAACACTAGTATGTGTTTATGATACTGTAGCGTACCTGAGATAGACCTTTAATCTCATCCATATATAGTCTATGACACACTAGGTAGAATTTCTGATACTTTAGTGTTCCTCAGACAGATCCTTAATCACACCCATATATAATCTATGGCACATTAGTTAGCGTTTCTGATAGAGTAGCGTTCCTGAGATAGATCCTTAATCACACCCGTATATAATCTATGACACACTAGTTAGCGTTTCAAATACAGTAGCGTTCTTCAGATAGATCCTTGATTACACTTGCATATAATCTATGACACACTAGATAGCGTTTCAAAAATAATAGCGTTCCTGAGATAGATCCTTAATCACACCCATATATAATCTATGATGCATTAGTTAGCGTTTCTAATACTGTTGCGTTTCTGATATAAATCCTTAATCACACCAACATATAATCTATGAAACATTAGTATGTGTTTCTGATACTGTAGCATACCTAAGATAGATCCTTAATCACACCCATATATTATCTATGAAACACTAGTATGTGTTTATGATACTGTAGCGTACCTGAGATAGACCTTTAATCTCATCCATATATAGTCTATGACACACTAGGTAGAATTTCTGATACTTTAGTGTTCCTCAGACAGATCCTTAATCACACCCATATATAATCTATGGCACATTAGTTAGCGTTTCTGATAGAGTAGCGTTCCTGAGATAGATCCTTAATCACACCCGTATATAATCTATGACACACTAGTTAGCGTTTCTGATACAGTAATGTTTCTTTGATAGATCCTTAATCACACTCGTATATAATCAATGCCACACTAGTTAGCGTTTCTGATACAGTAGCGTTCCTGAGATAGATCATTGATCACACCCATATATAATCTATGACACACTAGTTAGCGTTTCTGATACAGTAGCGATCCTGAGATAGATCCTTAATCAAACCCGTATATTATCTATGACACACTAGTAAGTGTTCTGATACAGTAGTGTTCCTGAGATAACTCCTTAATCACACTCGTATATAATCTATGACACACAAGCTAGGTCTTCTGATACAGTAGCTTTTCTGAGACAGATCCTTAATCAAACCCGTATATAATCTATGACACACTAGTTAGCGTTTCTGATAGAGTAGCGTTCTTGATATAGATCCTTAATCAAACCCGTATATAATCTATGATG
This sequence comes from Panopea generosa, assembly GCA_029582155.1. NCBI lineage: Eukaryota > Metazoa > Mollusca > Bivalvia > Adapedonta > Hiatellidae > Panopea > Panopea generosa. The sequence goes on along the minus strand of CM055901.1, from coordinate 37,839,743 downwards.
CATTAGTTAAGGTTTCTGATACAGAAGCGTTTCCACGATAGATCCATAATCATACCCATATATAATCTATGACACACTAGTTAGCTTTTCTGATACTGTATTTTTTTCTGAGATAGATTCTTAATCACACCCTTATATAATCTATGACACACTAGTTAGCGTTTCTGATACTGTAGTTTTTTCTGAGAAAGATCCTTAATCACACCCTTATATAATCTATGACACACTAATCAGCGTTTTTGATAATGTAGTTGTTCTGATATAGACTTTATCAAAGGAATTAGAGAGAAACTTCAGATATGTTAAGATATGTTCAATATGGAAGCCGTATATAACCTATGATACGTGTTTATGAAATAGATTCAATATGACACTCATATATAATCTATGATACGTATTCAGTATTAGAACCGTATATAATCTATGGTATATTAGCGTTTCTGATACACAGTTGCATATTCAATAGCACACCCGTATATAATCTATCTCTATGATACACTAGCATCTCTATGATACACTTAAGTCTCTATAATACTGTAGCGTCTCTATGATACACTAGAGTTTTTATAATACTCAGAGTTTCTATGATACACTAGCGTCTCTATGATACACTAGCGTCTCTATGATACACTAGAGTCTCTATGATACACTTGCATCTCTATGATACACTGGTGTCTCTATGATACACTAGCATCTCTATGATATACTAGAATCTCTATCATACACTAGCATCTCTATGATACAATAGAGTATCTATGATACACTAGCATCTCTGATACTCAGACTCTCTATAATACACTATAGTCTCTATGATATTCAGACTCTCTATGACTCTCTATGATACACTAGCGTCTCTACGATACATTAGCGTCTCTATGATAGACTAGAGTCCTTTTGATACACTAGCATCTCTATGATACACTAGAGTCTCTATGATACGTTTGTGTCTCTGATACTTAGATTCTCTATAGTTCACTAGCGTCTCTGATACTCAAAGTCTCTATGCTACACTAGAGTCTCTATGATACACTAAGATCTCTATGATACACTAGCGTCTCTATGATACACTAGAGTCTCTATGATACTCAGAGTATCTATGATACACTAGCGTCTCTGATACTCAGAGTTTCTATGATATACTAGCGTCTCTGATATGCAGACTTTCTATGATATACTAGCATCTCTGATACTCAGATTCTCTATGCTACATTAGAGTCTCTATGATGCACTAGTATCTCTATGATACACTAGAGTCTCTATAATACACTATCGTCTCTATGATACGCTAGAGTCTCTATGATAATCAGAGTCTCTATAATTCGTTAGCGTCTCTGATACTCAGATTCTCTATTGTTCGCTAGCGTCTCTGATACTCAGCGTCTCTATGCTACACTAGCGTCTCTTTGATACTCAGAGTCTCTATGATACACTAGAGTCTCTATGATAATCAGAGTCTCAATGATACGTTAGTGTCTCTGATACTCAGATTCTCTATGGTTCACTAGCGTCTTTGATACTCATAGTCTCTATGCTACACTAGAGTATTTATGATACTCAGTGTCTCTATGATACACTAGAATCTCAATGATACAATAGCGTCTCTATGATACACTAGAGTCTCTATGATACTCACAGTATCTATGATACACTAGCGCCTATGATGCTCAGAGTCTCTATGGTACACTGGCGTCTCTGATACGCAGAGTTTCTATGAAACACAAGCATCTCTGATACTCAGAGCTCTATTATACACTAGCGTCTCTGGTACACTAGCATATCTCTGATACACTAGAGTCTCTATGCTACTCAGAGTCTCTATGACACATTAGTGTCTCTGATACTCAGAGTCTCTATGATACACTATCGTCTCCAATACTCAGAGTCTCTTTGGCACACTAGCATCTCTGATATGAGTTTCTATGATGCATTAGCGTCTCTGATACGCAGAATTTCTATGATACATAAGCGTCTCTGATACTCAGAATCTCTATGATATATTGGCATCTCTGATACACAGGGTCTATGGTACACTAGAGTCTCTATGATACACTAGCGTATCTTATACTCAGAATCTTTATGGTATACTAGCGTCTCTGATACGCAGAGTCTCTATTGTACATTAGCGTCTCTGATACTCAGAGTCTCTATGATAGACTAGCATCTCTGATACGCAGAATCTTTGATACACTAGCGTATCTCTGATACACTAGAGTCTTTATGATACTCAGAGTCTCTATGATACATTAGCGCCTCTGATACTCAGAGTATCTATGGTACGCTAGCGTCTCTGGTACGCAGAGTTTCTATGATACACTAGCGTCTCTGATACTCAGAGTCTATGATACACTAGCGTATCTCTGATAAACCAGATTCTTTATGATACTCAGAGTCTCTATAATACATTAGCGCCTCTGATACCCAGAGTCTCTATGGTACGCTAGCGTTTTCGATACGCAGAGTTTCTATGATAGACTAGCATCTCTGATACGCAGAATCTTTGATACACTAGCGTATCTCTGATACACTAGAGTCTTTATGATACTCAGAGTCTCTATGATACATTAGCGCCTCTGATACTCAGAGTCTCTATGATATACTAGCGTCTCTGGTACGCAGAGTTTCTATGATACACTAGCGTCTCTGATACTCAGAGTCTATGATACACTAGCGTATCTCTGATAAACCAGATTCTTTATGATACTCAGTCTCTATGATACATTAGCGCCTCTGATACCCAGAGTCTCTATGGTACGCTAGCGTTTTCGATACGCAGAGTTTCTATGATAGACTAGCATCTCTGATACGCAGAATCTTTGATACACTAGCGTATCTCTGATACACTAGAGTCTTTATGATACTCAGAGTCTCTATGATACATTAGCGCCTCTGATACTCAGAGTCTCTATGATATACTAGCGTCTCTGGTACGCAGAGTTTCTATGATACACTAGCGTCTCTGATACTCAGAGTCTATGATACACTAGCGTATCTCTGATAAACCAGATTCTTTATGATACTCAGAGTCTCTATAATACATTAGCGCCTCTGATACCCAGAGTCGTCTCTATGGTACGCTAGCGTCTCTGATACGCAGAGTTTCTATGATACACTAGCGTATCTCTGATACACAGAGTCTATGATACACTAGCGTATCTCTGATAAACCAGATTCTTTATGCTACTAAGAGTCTCTATGATACATTAGCGCCTCTGATACTCAGAGTCTCTATGGGACGCTAACGTCTCTGATACGCAGAGTTTCTATGATACACTAGCGTCTCTGATACGTAAAGTCTGTAATACACTAGCGTATCTCTGATACACTAGATTCTTTATGATACACCAACGTCTGTAATACGCTGTCGATTCTCAAATAAGCTTATATCATAACCACAAGCATTTCTGAGATATATTCTAAATTACGACTGTATATGCGTTAATATTACATCAACAACCCTACAATTGTATTGCAGTGCTTTTATTAATAAACTATCGAACTATTTCAATGCTTACATTTACATTCATCAAAGAAGCCGCGTTCTTGGCAAAGTGCTCGACTGCTTACATTTCAGATCAGAACGATTTGTGAAATTTGTCAGTACAATCGGCAAAAAAACTGTAATCAGATTTCAGTAAAATGACAATTACGTTGATGTATACGATATTGATATATCCCAACTAGGTATGAACATATATTCTTATAACAAACTGGGACTACTATATAATTGTATTATTAAGACGAACTAATTTACATGTTATAAAATACTACAACCAGTCATATAGCCAACATAGTAAATATTCTAAACATACGCACACTCGTACACACGCACGAACGCACGCTCGTACGCTTGCACGGTCCATCTTTGCAATAAAACATGTCATCGATCACCGAAACAATATATGTCTATGTGGCAAAGTAGCAAGTGCATTTTCCGAATCCTTGCATCTGCCAGGGTTAGCAACAGCCGACATATTTGAAGAACGTTATGCATGCTTTTACTTTCGCACATACTATATAACTGTTTTATAATAATATTATTGTTATCGTCACCTGGCAACATTATACACAGGTACACCTTTAATTAGGATTGAGCACTTTTCTCCAACATTTATTTATACATTTCTATGTCCATTTACTTCAAGCCCGTGTGGTTCCGGCTAAGAATAAAATCACTGCCCATCTCTGCAGAGGTGTAGGTTTCCTCTGAATGGGTGTCATGTTCATTTTATCATTTTTTGTCATGTTAACTATTGTGGTTAAATTACCAACCCCTGTGTGGTTCCAGGGAGCAATGAGTGATGGAAAGAATAGAATCACTGTGGCTTATGCATGTCGTAAGAAGCGACAAATTGAGTAATACGATATAATTTGCTGAAACTCTGCAGTTCTGCAGGTAACAAGGATGCTCAAAATTCTCAAATTGCCACAAGTAGTGACATATGCTTATCATAAAACACTATTTTTATTTTTGTTCTACTCAGGAATGTTTACTTTTGTCTAAATCATTCATAAGACGTTGTTTCGCAATCTATGTAAAATTAATAAGTTTTAACCAGTACTAGTATATTTATTGTTTTTTACATTTCAGCATAGCCGTTATGTCCGTTCTGTGCATTGCTTTTTCTTACATTTTAACAAAGCCATTATTTCTTGTATGTTACTATATGCATTGTTTCTTTAATTTCTTGCTTATAGGCATTGTTGCTTACATTTTAGCACAGCCATTACTTCATGTGTGTTACTATATGCATTGTTTCTTTAATTTCTTGCTTATATGCATTGTTGCTTACATTTTAGCACAGCCATTTCTACTTGATGTTACTATATGCATTGTTTCTTTCATTTCTTGCTTATATGCATTGTTGCTTACATTTTAGCACAGCCATTACTTCTTGTATGTTACTATATCCATTGTTTCTTTCATTTCTTGCTTATATGCATTGTTGCTTACATTTTAAAACAGCCATAACTTCTAGTATGTTACTATATGCATTGTTTCGTTTATTTCTTGCTTATAGGCATTGTTGCTTACATTTTAGCACAGCCATTACTTCTTGTATGTTACTATATGCATTGTTTCTTTCATTTCTTGCTTATATGCATGTTGTTTAAATTTAAGCACAGTCATTACTTCTTGTATGGTACTGTATGCATTGTTTCTTTCATTTCTTGCTTATATGCATTGATGATTACATTTCAACAAAGACATTTCTTCTTGTATGGTACTAAATGCATTGTTTCTTTTATTTCTTGCTTATATGCATTGTTGCTTACATTTAAGTACAGCCATTACTTCTTGTATGTTACTATATGCATTGTTTCTTTCATTTCTTGCTTATATGCATTGTTGCTTACATTTTAGAACAGCCATAACTTCTAGTATGTTACTATATGCATAGTTTCGTTTATTTCTTGCTTATATGCATTGATGAATACATTTTAGCAAAGCCATTATTTCTTGTATGTTACTATATGCATTGTTTCTTTTATTTCTTGCTTATATGCATTGTTGCTTACATTTTAGCACAGCCATTACTACTTGTATGTTACTTTGTGCATTGTTTCTTTCATTTCAGCATAGCCATTATGTCTTACATCTATGCATTGTTTCTTACATTTTAGCATAGCCATTATGTCCTGCATATATGAATTGTTTCTTACATTAAGCAAAGCAATTATGTCTTGCACAAATGCATTGTTTCTTACATTTTAGCATAGCCATTATGTCTTGCACATATGCATTGTTTCTTACAATTTAGCATAGCCATTATGTCTTGCATATATGCATTTTTTCTTACATTTAAGCATAGCCACTTTGTCTTGAACATATGCATTTTTCTTACATTTAAGCATAGCCACTATGTCTTGCACATATGCATTGTTTTTTACAATTTAGCATAGCCATTAAGTCTTGTTTCTTTCATTTCAGCATAGCCATTATGTCTTGCAAATATGCATTGTGTTTTACATTTCAGCATAGACATTATGTCTTGCATATATGTATTGTTTCTCATTTTAGCATAGCCATTATGTCTTGCATATATGCATTGTTTCTTACATCTTAGCATAGCCACTATGTCTTGAACATATGCATTGTTTAATAAATTTCAGCATAGCAATTATGTCTTGTATATATGCATTGCTTCTTATATTTCAGCATAGCCATTATGTCTTGCATATTTGCATTATTTCTTACATTTTAGCATAGCCATTATGTCTTGCAAGCATTGTTTCTTACATTTCAGATTAGCCATTATTTCTTGCATATATGCATTGTTTCTTTCATTTCAGCATAGCAATTATGTCTTGCATCAATTCATTGCTTCTTATATTTCAGCATAGCCATTCTGTCTTGCAAATATGCATTATTTCTTACATTTTAGCATAGCCATTATTTCTTGCATATATGCATTGTTTCTTTCATTTCAGCATAGCAATTATGTCTTGCACATATGCATTGTTTCCTTTGTTTCAGCATAGCCATTATGTCTTGCATATATGCATTGTTTCCTTTATTTCAGCATAGCCATTATGTCTTGCACATATGCATTGTTTCTTACATTTTGGCATTGCCATTATGTCTTGCATATATGCATTGTTTCTTTCATTTAAGTATAGCCATTATGTCTTGCATATATGCATCGTTTCTCATTTCAGCATAGCCACTATGTCTTGCACATATGCATTGTTTCTTACATTTTAGCATATCCATTATGTTTTGCATGTAGGCATTGTTTCTAACATTTCAGCATAGGCATTAAGTCTTGCATATATGCATTGTTTCTCATTTCAGCATAGCCATTATGTCTTGCACATATGCATTGTTTCTTACATTTTAGCATAGCCATTATGTCTTGCATATATGCATTGTTTCTTATATTTCAGCAAAGCCAGTTTGTCTTGAACATATGCATTGTTTCTTACATTTCAGCATAGCCATTATGTCTTGCATATGTGCATTGCTTCTTATATTTCAGCATAGCCATTATGTCTTGCAAATATGCATTGTTTCTTACATTTTAGCATAGCCATTATGTCTTACATATATGCATTGTTTCTTTCATTTCAGCATAGCCATTATGTCTAGCATATATGCGTTGTTTCTTACGTCTTAGCATAGCCATTATGTCTTGCATATATGCATTGTTTCTTACAGTTTAGCATAGCTATTATGTCTTGCACATATGCATTCTTTCTTTTGTTTCATCATAACCATTATGTCTTGCACATATGCATTGTTTCTTACATTTTAGCATTGCCATTATGTCTTGCACATATGCATTGTTTCTTACATTTCAGCATAGCCATTATGTCTTGCATATATGCATTGTTTCCTTTATTTCAGCATAGCCATTATGTCTTGCATATATGCATTGTTTCCTTTATTTCAGCATAGCCATTATGTCTTGCACATATGCATTGTTTCTTACATTTTAGCATAGCCATTATGTCTTGCATATATGCATTGTTTCCTAAATTTCAGCATAGCCACTATGTCTTGCACATATGCATTGTTTCTTACATCTTAGCATAGCCATTATGTCTTGCATATATGCACCGTTTCTTTCATTTCAGCATAGCCATTATGTCTTGCATATATGCGTTGTTTCTTACGTCTTAGCATAACCATTATGTCTTGCATATATGCATTGTTTCTTACAGTTTAGCATAGCCATTATGTCTTGCACATATGCATTCTTTGTCTTGCATATGCATTGTTTCTTACATTTTAGCATAGCCATTATGTCTTGCATATAAGCATTCTTTCTTTCATTTCAGAATAGCCATTATGTCTTGCACATATGCATTGTTTCTTATATTTTAGCATAGCTATTATGTCTTGCATATATGAGTTGTTATTTACATTTCAGCATAGTCATTATGTCCTGCATATATGCATTGTTTCTCATTTAAGCATAGCATTATATCTTGCACATATACATTGTTTCCTTTATTTCAGCATAGCCATTATGTCTTGCATATATGCATTGTTTCCTTTATTTTAGCAAAGCCATTATGTCTTGCATATATGCGTTGTTTCTTACATCTTAGCATAGTCATTTTGTTTTGCATATATGCATTGTTTCTTACAGTTTAGCATAGCCATTATATCTTGCCCATATGCATTGTTTCTTTCGTTTCATCATAGCCATTATGTCTTGCACATATGTAATGTTTCTTACATTTTAGAATAACCATTATGTCTTGCACTGATGCATTGTTTCTTTCATTTTAGCATAGCCATTATGTATCGCATAATTTTTTATATGAATTGTTCCCTTTATTTTAGCATAGCCATTATGTCTTGCATATATGCATTGTTTCTTACATTTTAGCAAAGCCATTATGTCTGTCATATATGCATTGTTTCTTACATTTTAGCATAGCCATTATGTCTTGCATATATGCATTGTTTCTTACATTTTAGCATAGCCATTATGTCTTACATATATGCACTGCTTCTTACATTTCAACATAGCCATTATGTCTTGCAATTATGCATTATTTCATACATTTTAGCATAGCCATTATGTCTGGCATATATGCATTGTTTTTACATTATAGGATAGCCATTATGTCTTGCATTTATGCATTGTTTCTTACATTTTAGTATAGCCATTTTGTCTTGCACATATGCATTGTTTCTTCCATTTTAGCATGGCCATTATGTCTTGCACATATGCATTGTTTCTTTCATTACAGCATAGCCACTATGTCTTGCATATATGCATTGTTTCTCATTTCAGCATAGCTATTAAGTCTTGCATATATGAATTGTTTCTTACATTTTAGCATAGCCATTATGATTTGCATATATGCATTGTTTCTTACATTTCAGCATAGCCATTTTGTGTTGCATATATGCATTGTTTCTCATTTTAGCATAGCCACTATGTCTTGAACATATGCATTGTTTATTACATTTCAGCATAGCTATTATGTCATGCACATATGCATTGTTTCTTACATTTCAGCATAGCCATGATGTCTTGCATATATTAATGCTTCTTACATTTCAGCATAGCCATTATGTCTTGCACATATGCATTGTTTCTTACATTTCAGCATACCATTATGTATTGCACGTATGCATTGCTTCTCACATTTCAGCATAGCCATTATGTCTTGCACATATGCATTGTTTCTTTCATGTTAGCATAGCCATTATGTCTTGCACATATGCATTGTTTCTTCAATTTTAGCATGGCCATTATGTCTTGCATGTATGCATTGTTTCTTCCATTTCAGCACAGCCACTATGTCTTGCACATATGCATTGTTTCTTACATTTCAGCATAGCCGTTATGTCTTGTACATATGCATTGTTTCTTACATTTTAGCATATCCATTATGTCTTGTATGTTACTATATGCAGTGTTTCTTACATTCATTATATATTTAATTTTAGCATATCCATTGTATCTATCGCTGGAATATAATCACAGTATCAAATATTCATTGTTTCTTATATTGGAGTATAATCACTCTGTGTAACATTTTATTATATCCATTGTTTCTTATATTGGAGTAATATCACGGTGTCTAACATTTTATAATATCCATTGTTTCTTAAATTGGAGTAATATCACGGTGTCTAACATTTTATAATATCCATTGTTTCTTATATTGGAGTAATATCACGGTGTCTAACATTTTATAATATCCATTGTTTCTTAAATTGGAGTAATATCACGGTGTCTAACATTTTATAATATACATTGTTTCTTGAATTGGAGTAATATCACGGTGTCTAACATTTTATTATATCCATTGTTTCTTACAATGGAGTAATATCACGGTGTCTAACATTTTATTATATCCATTGTTTCTTACAATGGAGTAATATCACGGTGTCTAACATTTTATTATATCCATTGTTTCTTATATTGGAGTAATATCACGGTGTCTAACATTTTATAATATCCATTGTTTCTTAAATTGGAGTAATATCACGGTGTCTAACATTTTATAATATCCATTGTTTCTTATATTGGAGTAATATCACGGTGTCTAACATTTTATAATATCAATTGTTTCTTAAATTGGAGTAATATCACGGTGTCTAACATTTTATAATATACATTGTTTCTTGAATTGGAGTAATATCACGGTGTCTAACATTTTATTATATCCATTGTTTCTTACAATGGAGTAATATCACGGTGTCTAACATTTTATTATATCCATTGTTTCTTATATTGGAGTAATATCACGGTGTCTAACATTTTATAATATCCATTGTTTCTTATATTGGAGTAATATCACGGTGTCTAACATTTTATAATATCAATTGTTTCTTAAATTGGAGTAATATCACGGTGTCTAACATTTTATAATATACATTGTTTCTTGAATTGGAGTAATATCACGGTGTCTAACATTTTATTATATCCATTGTTTCTTACAATGGAGTAATACCACGGTGTCTAACATTTTATTTTATCTATTGTTTCTTACAATGGAGTAATATCATTCTGTGTAACATTTTATTATATCCATTGTTTCTTACCGTAATAATTATACTCTAACGCTTTACATTTTAATAAACAAGTTGTTTTCAACATTTTGGTATGTCTAAGGTTTATTTTTTATTTTCTGACGTAAAACCTGATGTTTATATTTAGTATATATATTGTTTTTAACATTTTAGTGCATATGTATCCTTTTTTTCTTCATTTTTAATCTCTGGTGTAAACGTTGTTTCAGACAACTACTAAAATTTAGCAAATAGTGGGAAAATATAGAAACGCAGAAACAATCGGAAATGCAACCGTTATAACATTGACTTGACCCAGAACGAGTGTACACGCGGTACTACAAGAAACAGTGGGCCAACTCCGAATCATTCGTTTGACATGGTCAATCAATCATACCCTCGCGGTCATTTCAAAGGGGTGCTACGTGAGGAGGCAAAATCCTACTTTGTTACAGGCACCACCCTTGATACTGAAGAAGGTCTGAAAGACTTCTTAGATGATCTTGGAATAACGTTTAAACCCGGAAGTTCCTATCTACAAGCAGAACAGAAAGTAAATTTGCACACATTATGGTACATGGAGATCGAGATCCGGAGCTGGACAACTGGCCGCCTGGTATTGTATGTAGACCATGGATGAATAGATATGACTATAGAGAACAGTGTACTCAACTGGAAAACTCCAATGGAACAATCAAATAAAATATCCATGAATATTATGTTTTGGAATGCAACCGGAATCGTACTCGCTCAAAGGAATACAATCTAAATTTTTTCATAATTGTAGTATTTCTGAACATTGGTTGCTTCCTAAAAATCAGAACTTTCGAGATAATCTTTGTCATGTCCTTCTAAATGGCGACTGCAAATGATTTAAAAGCAGAAAGTTTGGAAACGGTGGTGTTGGATTTTTTTGGCATAAATCATTAGGCAGCAACACTGAAGTGATTACCACTAACAGCGATCGAATTGCTGCATTGATACTAACTTTGAAACAATTAGCATTATACATAACTCAAGTATATCTGTCATGCTCTAACCATAGCTTTGACTAATTCAAGAATGAAGTTGATAATCTCAATGACATGTGCGCTATATTTACTGACTATTGTCAGTAAATATAGCGCACATAATTGTCGTAATGGGAGATTTTAACGCTAAATTTCCGGTGTCGACTGATCAGACTTGTTAAGTCATAATCTCGCCGTAGTTACTAATGCAGAACGCTCTCTCACTGCAATTACTAATACAGAACGCTCTCTCGTTGTAGTTACTAATACAGGACGCTGTACTGGCAGACATTTCTCATTCGTTCCATATGGTGACAAACAACCGTACCTTGTTGACCATATTTTTGTGGACGAAACGATAGATTACGATAAAGTAGATGACACATATCGTTTATTAAGAAAATTCCGACAGCATTTGGTAGTTATGTTAACAGGTGTCAGTGGAAACCGTAATTTCATAGAGAGTATTCAATAAATATTTGAAGACATATTGATAAAAAGAACCATACCACATTGAGACAAAACATATCAGCCTGGATTGCAGAAGGCAAGCGACAAAATTCACACTCATTTGCAATTTATAAAAAGTCGAACACCGAATTTAGACGTAAATAAAGACAGGCCACATCTGCATTTAAAAGGGAGAACTTGAAAGAATTGACAAATTAGCAGAGTTAAATAAAAAATGGTTTTAGAAAATAGTTAACTGTAGAAAATCTAGAGAAAATGGTAAAACGGGCAATAAACTCTTTTAAGGGCACATTAGCGAGTACTGATGATGAGATTTTTAGTATTTTACAGAACTTCTAGTATATAGGTTTTCAGAATCGGATGGATTTGATGACAAATTTAGTCAACAAATTGTTGAAAATGTTAAGCTGTTTGTAGACAATGATTGGGTGTTTAATAATATATTAATATTAAAACACGACTTTATGCCAATAAAATTTAAACAAGGTCTTACAATTACGCTCCACAAAATAAATTGAAAATCTACAACTGACCCGATCAATTACAGGGTTATTTCTCTACAGCCTGTTATATCAAAACTGTTTGAAAAGATCATTCTAAGTCGTCTAGAATATGACGGGTTTATGGAAAAACTCCATCCTTTTCAGTATGGGTTTTAGAAAGGCAAACACTGTAAAATGGTATCATTTATTTTTCAAAAATGTAGAAGCTATTGTTGGGAACTGAATAACGGCCTATATACTTATGCTTATGGACGCAAAACAAGCATTTGATCTGTTGTGGATAAACGTATTGCTGTACACGCTATTCACATTAAAGGTAACATTCTGAGAATAATTGTAAGTATGTTTCATTCTATATCAAGCAGGTTGTTATAGCATGGTCTACTTCCAAAAGCCTTCAGTATAAATGATATAAAGGAAACTACAAGAGTGACATTTCTTTCTCTCGCTAGAAGGGACTTCTATTCCAAATGACTAAATCCCATAACATCGACTAAGTTATACACAACCACGATTCTTCCACATACTCTCTTTGGCTGTGAGCTGTGGAACAATATACCAATATCCAGTTTTAAATCTTATGAAGTTGAGCATCACTTCTGCCTTAAACCAGCACAACACTTACTTAACTCGCTCAGACATAGTTATAGACATGCTGGGTCATACGAGCATTGAAGCATATGTAGACATACAAAAACTTACTTCATTGGGATCCTTATGCAGAATGAAAGCGACTGATTTGACACAACAAATTCTAATAAGACGGGTATTCCAATACAAATCTAACTGACACGAAGCATTTTTCGGATATTGATCTTAAGATGACTATCTAGTATCTGGTAATTTTCTTCCAAAGTTCCATTGGAAGAGTGTGTGTATATCCACCATCTTAAATCATGAAGAATCAATATGGCTTGCAAGAATGTCTTTAACTAATGCCTTTATATGCTTTCGTCGTTTAAACAAATTCAGCAAGCATTTAACGTGTTAATCTTGCAAAACCGAATACGCTTCATTTAATGGAAGTTTATGGCAAAACATAATGTCATCAACTTGCACAATTTCCGTGCCCGAGATTTTATCAAATAAGAACTGACGAACTACAGCATCTTCTTGTTGATTGTTTGGATCATAAAATAAAGAGATGTTGAGAAATAAAAACTGGGAAGACGTAGTATTAACATTCCGAACGTTTCAACGAATAGCACGGAATAGATGTCTAGGCGTAGCCGGGACAACATAACAAGTTTGAATTGACCAATCAAAGTTTGTTTGGTCAGTGGCGCGTTAATTAACGAGAGAGCGAGATAAAGTGAGACAATTTCAGTTCTAGAGGCTTTAGCGTGCTGGTCACTTCACACAGATAGCATCGATCAGAAATAAATACAAGGGCGGATCAAGATGGCGGACAACGAGAAGATAGAAGCTTACATTTTAGAGACAGTCAAGAACGTTTCTAAACAACAACAGAACGATGTGCTAAGCGGGATACACGTACTGATATCTACAGAGATAAATTAGATAATTGACATTCAACAAAACATTTCTGAAACGCAAATTAATAAAATCGCGAATCTAACTTCAGATTACAAATTCAAAAGACGTTCAAACGAAGAGCAATTCAAGTGCAACTCAAAGGTGCTCAACAGCATCGAAGAAGCGGAGTCAATTTTAAATCATGGAACTCCAGACTTAACGAAAGCTAAAGAAAGAAGGTATTATTTATTATAAAATAACTGTATATGTATTTAATTTGAACAGGGGTCGAAACGCAAAGAAATCAAGATAAATATTCCGAAAATTAAAGTTCGGTAGACTTCGGATATAAACGCATTTAGAAAAGATAGATCATTAAAGGACACAATAACATAAAATGAGTTTTAAAAATGGATAACCATAACAATGATAGTTACGACAATAATTATAATAATAATAAAAATAATAATCATTTATTACATAGATGTTTCAATTATTTTAGCCACCAGCATCGTCAAACAGAGACAAAAGTTAAATAGAATGGCGGACAAATCTGAGCTAGGATGGAAAGTGGTAGACGAATACGTTCAATCCGAGATTGCTAGCGACGAAGAGGACCAAAAGATAATCCATAGAGCGCAGGCGAGGGCCACCAGGAAAATAAAAACCGATAGGTCCATACGGGGAAGACGAATTGCCCTATACAGTTACAGGGCTCCCACAAACGGACAGACAACAATGTATCAATAATAAAGGAAGTCAGGCTTATGTTTCTTGTGCGGTCAGGAGGGTCATTGTAAATGAGTGCTTGAAGAACACAAAAAGAAATCTAAAGCTAAGTATAAATTTAATTGTTACAGAAAACGGTAAAAGTCGGACACTTTCAGAAAAAATGGAGCATCCAGAGTATTGCAAAACGAGAGGTAAGGTTAATAGAAAAGCTGAAAGAATGCAATCTCAATTCCAACTGAAAGATATTACGCCATATAATAGGCTAAAAATGCTAGTTCGTATTGGAAAAATATAACCGCAAATAGTTATATACTAAGTGTAGTGGAAAATGGTTATAAATTGCCATTTAAGAAAGTACCAGTTTCACAAAAATTAAAAAAACAATAAATCGGCTCCAGAAAATACCGGTTTTGTATCTGAAGAAATAGAAAGGCTATTAATTAAAGGCTGTATAACGGAAACCAAAAACACAACCTTATATAGTAAATCTAATGACAGTCGCATACAATAAAGTTGGAAAACCAAGGTTAGTATTAGATTTCATGGTTTTAAATCCATGTTTACACAATTTTGCGCACAAGTTCGAGGAAATGAAATCCGCAAGAGGAATGTTTATACCAGGGTCTTATATGTTTATATTCGACATTAGAGGGGCGTATCACCACATAGATATATTTCCCGAACATAAAAAGTATCTGGGGTTTTCATGGACAATTCAGGGTAAAGAAACATTTTATGTTTACAATTCTTTGCCTTCCGGTTTGTCAACAGCAGGTCAAATATTTTCAGAAGTACTAAGAGTACTGGTATTGTTGTGGCGGTCAAAGGGACACTCAGTTATCACTTTTCTAGATGACGGATTAGGCGGGAATAAAAATTACAACGCAGCTTTAAAATCAAGCAATTACATAAAACAAAGCATCATGGATTCATGTTTTCTCTAAGCAGAACAAAAGTGCAAGTGACAGCCTAGACTTGAAACTATATGGCTGGGTCATAGGATCGATATGCAAACAGGAAAGTTTTACATAACAGAAAACAGAATAAATAGTTTGATGCTCGCATTAACGACCTTTGTAGACTAGTAAGATAGAGGCGATTTAAAAATCATGCCGGTTTAATTCGTGGCATCTATAACGGGTCAAATCATTTCAGCTCAGGCAGTGTTCGGGAAAGTTTGTAGTTTAAAAACAAGGCAATTGTATAAATGTATAGACAGTCGAATTAGTTGTAAATCAAAAAAATTCATTTCACAAAAAGCAGTAGAAGAAAAACAGTTTTGGGTAAATAAGATAAAGGATTGAAATAAGAAGGGCAAATATTTCTTGGAAATCTAGAATCAGAAATATCTGCGTTCTGCGAAGCAAGTGCACAGGGTTATGGGGGTTATTTCGAAATGGTTAAAAGTAGCCCAGATACATGTTCAGACGAACCACACAATAGGAGCATTTACTGTTTCCCGTAAGAGAAACAGTATCCGTCAAATACGGACATTATATATTACGTTCTTTATATAGAACAGTCTATAGAGCAAGGGTATGTTCAAGAAGACCAACAATATCTGTCAGATTAGGGAAAATTTGCATTTAACATGTCAAGTAAACATTCAGACGCCTCGGAACAGGAAAGTAGTTTCTCGGAAAAGAAAAATTAGTACCTCGGAAAAGGGTACGAAATATGAACAGGTTCATAGAGATACTGATTCTCAGGTTAAGGTAAATGAAAGGGGTGACGTCATTACGCAAGATGAGGTTACGGGATACTGGCTTGATTCAGAGAAAAGCAAGCCTTCAACTTAGAGAGAAGCAGAAGCAGTAAAGCGAGTAATGCAAAGCAATTTAAAGCATATCAAGGGAAAAAGGTAAAGGTCTTTTCAGATAACAAAAAACGTGCAGACAATTTTATTTTGCAAGCCGGAAGTAGAAAAGACGATTTGCAGCAAATCGCATTAGAGGTAAGCGATATTTACAGCTTAAACAATATCGATTTAATAATAGAATGGAAATGAGAAGGCTGACTGCACAGATTCCGATGACTCGTACACTAACAAATAGGTATTTGATATGTTGAGCAAAAATGGGGTATTTTTACTGTGGATAGATTTTCATCTAATTACAATAACAAATGTAACAGGTATAATTCAAAATGGTGGGTACCCGGTACAAACGGGGTAAATGCACTGGATCAAAAATGGGGGTTTCCAGAGATAAATTGGATTGTACCACCCCAAAGGTTGATTCCTCTTATTTTAAGGAAAATGGAAATGGACAGCGCAACCAGTACCATAATTTTACCGGAATGGCCGCCGGCGCCTTACTATCCCATGTTGTTAGAAAACGGTCATTTCAGATCTTTCGTATGTGACGTAATCACATTATCTAGACGAAACGTATTGTGCAAAGGGTACGGAAATAACGGCGTTTTCGCCTCAGGGACATTGCCTTTTAACATGTTAGCATTGAATATTAAATATTGTTAAGAAATTAGCTTGTTATGTTTCAGACACATTTCAGAAAACAGCATTTATTATAGAATAATTTATTCTACAAGTATTGGGCTGACACAAAATATCAACGAACAACTAAAATCAGCTAATGTCAATAAACCGGGAGTGGCTAAAAAGATGTCTTCATATCTACTAAGTTCAAGGGCAACTAGTACTACACAGACATATTTTTCTTCATTCAACAAATTCAAATCATATTGCGACGAAAACCAATACCAGCATTCTCCGGCAGATCCAATACACGTGGCACTGTATTTTACAGAAATGTTGGACAAAAAGGTATCTTGCTGAGTTATTGCATCAATATATTATGCCATCAAATGGGTACACAACATAAACAATTTTGCAGATCCGACAGAAAATGGTTTCGTCAAAAATCTTCTTGAAGCGGCAAAGCGATTACGAACTTCAGTCGTAAAACGCAAGACGTCATTAACACAGAAATGTTGATAAATTTATGCGACCAATATCGAGATAGTACAAAATTGACAGATATACGAGATCTGGCAATGATTCTTATAGGGTACGCAGGATTTTTGAGGTTTGATGAAATACATAATTTAAAATGCAATGACGCTATTTTTTACGAAGATCACTTTGTTTTAAAAATAAGAAAATGTACAACTGATAAATACAGATCAGGGGACAAAGTATTCCTAGCTAAAGGTCAGACATCGGCTTATCCTTATTCAATGTTGAAAATATATAGGCGCGCGTGTGAAACGGATTCAAATTCAGAAGGTTTTTTGTTTAAACCTATATTCAAATCTAAAGGAGTTTTTAAGCTCATATAAAAAAAACAAAAGTATCAGTTACACCAGAGCTAGAGAATGCATTTTACTCAATCTCAAGTCGGTTGCTCCGGATTTGAACATCGGAATACATTCTCTCAGCGGTAGCAAATTTAAAACAACGTAGATGAGCGATGTCTGATGAGACACGGACGGTGGAAAACACAAACAAGCAAACATGTGTACATTGAAGACAGTGTATCAACAATGCTTAAAGTTTCACAAGAGCTCGATTTGTAAAATGAGTTTATATACATAGATGTGTAGATGAAAACATATTAAACAATTAGTTGGATTTTAGGACATCAATTTTGCGAACATCCTATAATTTGAAGCCTATATATAAAGACGCCTATTTGCCATAATAGTTGTTATTTATGTTGTCCGGTTAAGGAGAGACTAGCTCTATACAACATGCTAAATGCAACAGACAACGAGCAATTAACTTTATACATTATTAGTATGATAGATGAAAACTTAACACAAGTGCTAAATATGAAAATATATTCAGACTTTATGGTACATAATGCAACATACATTAAACATATTTCTGGTTCGTAATTGTACCCCCGTTTTGTTACTGGTGATGTGTAAGCTGTGTCGTTAACGTGTATAACACGTTCAAGTTCATATTTATGCATTAGAACTATTATTTTCATGTTTGATTAAATGTATGCAGTTTCGTTCAATATGCGTGTTAATGTTCAAGTTATATACTCTTCAATAACTTGGAAGAAATATAGATGATGATAATATATTTTAGTATTTTCACTGTTTTATATATTTTAGTTTTATCCATTATTGTTACATTTTAATATTATCCATTGTTTTATATATGCTAGTATTATCCATAATTTGTTACATTTAGTATTTACCATTGTTTCATACAGTTATGTATTATCCATTGTTGTTAAATTTTGGTATAATCCATTGTTCAATAAAGTTTAGTATTTTCCATTATTTGTTAAATTTTAGTATTATCCATTGTTTGTTACATTTTAGTATTATCCATTGTTTGTTACATTTTAGTATTATCCAATGTTTGTTATATTTTAGTATTATCCAATGTTTGTTATATTTTAGAATAACCCATTGTTTGTTATATTTTAGTATTTTCCATTGTTTGTTAAATTTTGGTATTATCCATTGTTCAATAAAGTTTAGTATTTTCCATTATTTGTTAAATTTTAGTATTATCCATTGTTTGTTACATTTTAGTATTATCCATTGTTTGTTACAATTTAAGTATTATCCATTGTTTGTTATATTTTAGTATTATCCATTGTTTGTTACATTTAAGTATTATCCATTGATTGTTATATTTTAGTATTATCCATTGTTTGTTAAATTTTGGTATTATCTATTGTTCAATAAAGTTAAGTATTTTCCATTATTTGTTAAATTTTAGTGTTATCCAATGTTTGTTACATTTTAGTATTATCCATTGTTTATCCATTGTTTGTTATATTTTAGTATTATCCATTGTTTGTTACATTTTAGTATGATCCATTGTTTGTTACATTTTAGTATTATCCATTGTTTGTTACATTTAAGTATTATCCATTGTTTGTTACAATTTAAGTATTATCTATTGTTTGTTACCTTTAAGTATTATCCATTGTTTGTTAAAATTTAAGTATTATCTATTGTTTGTTACATTTTAGTAGTATCCATTGTTTGTTACAATTTAAGTATTATCCATTGTTTGTTACAATTTAAGTATTATCCATTGTTTGTTACATTTTAGTATTATCCATTGTTTATATATTTTAGTATTATACATTGTTTGTTACATTTTAAGTATTATCTTTTGTTTGTTACATTTTAGTATTATCCATTGTTTGTTACATTTTAGTATTATCCATTGTTTGTTATATTTCAGTATTATCTATTGCTTGTTACAATTTAGTATTATCCATTGTTTGTTACATTTTAGTATTATCCAATGTTTGTTATATTTCAGTATTATCTATTGTTTGTTACAATTTAGTATTATCCATTGTTTTATATGTGTTAGTATTATCCATTGTTTGTTACATTTTAGTTTTATCCATTGTTTCATATATTTTAGTATTATCAATTGTTTCATATATTTTAGTATTATACAATATTTGTTACATTTAAGTATTATCCATTGTTTGTTCCATTTTAGTAGTATCCATTGTTTCATACAGTTTAGTATTACCCATTGTTGCATACAGTTTAGCAGTATCCATTGTTCCATATATTTTAGTAGTATCCATTGTTTCATATATTTTAATGATATCCATTGTTTGTTACATTTTAGTAGTATCCATTGTTTTCATATATTTTAATATTATCCATTGTTTCATATATTTTAGTATTATCCATTGTTTTGTATATTTTAGTGTTATACATGGTTTGTTACATTTTATCATATCAATTTTTCTGACAGTTGTTTTTTTAATGTTTTTATTCTTGTTTTTTAATGGTATTTCTTATTGTGTATGGTATGTTTTTATTGTGTATGGTGTATGGTATGTTTTTATTGTGTATGGTATGTTTTATTGTGTATGATATGTTTTTATCGTGCATGGTATGTTTTTATTGTGTATGGTATGTTTTATTATGTATGTTATGTTTTATTGTGTATTGTATGTTTTACCGTGTAAGGTATGTTTTATATTGTATGGTATATTTCTATCGTGTATGGTATGATTTTATTGTGTATGGTATATTTTTATCGTGTATGGTATGTTTTTATTGCGTATGATATATTTTTATCGTGTATGGTATGATTTTATTGTGTATGGTATATTTTTATCGTGTATGGTATGTTTTTATCGTGTATGGTATGTTTTTATTGCGTATGATATATTTTTTATCGTGTATGGTATATTTTTATTGCGTATGATATATTTTTATCGTGTATGGTATATTTTTATCGTGTATGGTATGTTTTTATTGTGTATAGTATGTTTTTATTGTGTATGGTATATTTGTATTATGTATGTTATGTTTTATTTTGTATGATATGTTTTTAATGTGTATGGTATGGGTTTTTTTATCGTGTATGGTATGTTTTTATTGTGTATGGGAGGCTTATGGTAAGTTGTATTGTATATGGTATGTGTTTATTGTGTATGGTAGTTTTTTTGTATATGGTATGTTCCTATCGTCTATGGTATGTTTTTATCGTGTATGGTATGTTTTTATCATTTATGGTAAGTTGTATTGTATATGGTATGTGTTTAGTGTGTATGGTAAGTTTTTTGTGTATGATATGTTTTATTGGGTATGATATATATTTATCGTGTATTTAGTTATTCAATGGTGCAGAACATTGTAATTTACAATGGTGTATATCATTTTAGTTTAACAGTAGTGTACTGCAATTTGGTTAACAATGGTATATATATATATATTAAGTTTTACAATGGCGCACCGCACATAGATTACAACAGTGAACTGTATTTTAGTTAACAGTGGTGAACTATGTACAGCATTTGGTGTACACTAGTTTATTTTATTGTAGTTCTACATCAGCATACAATGATATGGTTTACAATGGTATTTTTATATGGTTTACAATGGTGTAGAACATTTTAGTTTTACAATGATTTACAGTATTGTGGTTTACAATGTACTTTCGTATTACAACGGCATAAAACATATTACCTTTACACTGGTGTATGGCATATTTGTATTACAATGGTATAGGACATATTTGTATTACAATTGTGTAGGACATATTGTATTACACTGGTGTAAGACATATTTGTATTACAATGGTGTAGGACATATTTGTATAACACTGGTGTAGGACATGTTTGTATTGCAATGTTAAAGGGCATATTTGTATTACAATGGTGTTGGGCATGTTAGTTTTACACTGGTTTAGGACATATTTGTATTACAATGGTGTTGGGCATGTTTTTTTGCACCGGTGTAGGACATATTGTATTACAATGGTGTAGGACATATGTTTGTATTACAATAATGTGGGATAAATTTGTATTACAATGGTGTCGAATTTGTAAGTAGTACACTTGTGTATGACATATTTGTATCACAATGGTATCGGGCAAGTTTTACAATGGTGTAGGACATAATTGTATAACAATGGTGTTGGGCATACTTGTATTACAATGGTGTAGGATATATGCGTATAACAATGGTGTTGGACATGTAAATATTACACTGGTGTAGGATATATTTGTATTACAATGGTGGTAGACATGTAAGTATTGCACTGGTGTAGGACATATTTGTATTACAATGATGTTTGGCATGTTAGTTTTACACTGGTTTAGGACATATTTGTATTACAATGGTGTAGGGCATGTTAGTTTTACACTGGTTTAGGACATATTTGTATTACAATGGTGTTGGGCATGTTTTTTACACTTGTTTAGGACATATTTGTATTAGATTGGTGTAGGACATATTGTATTACAATGGTGTTGGACATGTAAATATTACACTGGTGTAGGACATATTTGTATTACAATGGTGTAAGACATATTTGTATTACAATGGTGTTGGGCATGCTAGTTTTACACTGGTTTAAGACATATTTGTATTACAATGGTGTAGGGCATGTAAGTATTACACTTGTGTAGGACATATTCGTATTATAGTGGTGTTGGGCATGTTAGTTTTACACTGGTGTAGGACATATTTGTATTACAATGGTGTAGGGCACATTTGTATTAAGTGGTGTTGGGCACGTTAGTTTTACACTGGTTTAGGACATATTTTGTATTACAATGGTGTAGGACATATTTGTATTACACTGGTGTAGGACATATTTGTATTACAGTGGTGTTGGGCATGTTAGTTTTACACTGGTTTAAGACATATTTGTATTACAATGGTGTTGGACATGAAGGTATTACACTGGTGTAGGACATATTTGTATAACAGTGGTGTTGGGCATGTTAGTTTTACACTGGTTGAGGACATATTTGTATAGCAATGGTGTATGGCATATTTGTATTAAATGGTGTTGGGCATGTTAGTTTTACACTGGTTTAGGACATACTTTGTAATACACTGGTGTAGGACATATTATTATTACACTGATGTAGGACATATTTGTATTACAATGGTGTAGGGCATATCTGTATTACAATGATGTTGGGCATGTTAGTTTTACGCTGGTTTAGGACATATTTGTATTACAATGGTGTGGGACATGTAAGTTTTACACTGGTGTAGGACATATTTGTATTACAATGGTGTAGGGCATACTTGTATTACAACAGTTTTGGCCATGGTAGTTTTACACCGGTGTAGGACATATTTGTAGTATAAAGTTATAGGACATATAAGGTAGGTTTACAATGGTGTATGACATACTAGTTTTGCATCGATGTGGGACTTATTGGTATTACACTGGCGTTGGACATATTCGGTTTACCTTGGTGTAGGACTTATTAGTTTTACATTGGTGTTTGACATATTAGGTTTACAATGGTGTAGATCTGATTAGGTTTGCATAGGTGTAGAAGTTAGTTTTACAATGGTGTCTTTAGATTAGATCATAATCTGTGTACTGCATTTAATTTTTACCATGGTGACTTTCTTGCATCTTGTATCTTAAGTTCATAAATATTCTGGGTAATTGCTCTTTTAGTAGGTTTTTATAGTGGTATTCTGCATTAACCAATTTATTTGCACAGCTTTGTTTACAACTTTATTATATCTTATACTAGTACATTTATTTTAAAATTAGTTTTGTCAATCGGATTTTTTTTAATATAATATTATAATAGCAAGTCCAGACTTACATCTCTTGCTTGGTCTTTTAACTAATGTCGAAGAAGAAGGAGTTGATGTCTGTATTGCACGTGCCAGTCGTGTATCTAAACTAAGGTGTATTGTCAACACATAATGACTAAACCACCTGCCGTCTCCTATTCAGCACTGTGTTTACTGGCATATTATTGTGTTATTTGTTCCTCTGTCCGGGCCTCGGAAGAGTAATATGCTTAGTTTAGTCTGTTAGCACAGATTTTAATTAAAATGTAAATGGAAAACAGGTGAAACAGAATAATAATTTCACCTCAATTTTTATTTTACGAGTTTAAACGATATACGATCAAGCTGGGTTTGTTACTGAAACCAAAAATATAATTGGACAGAAATTCATATACGTGCTCTGTGTGTTTCCAGGTTATATGAGTCATGTATAGTTTCAGGAAATTATGGACGTTCTCTATATAGTTTCAGTAAGTCATGCAAAACCCTATAAATGTTTGATAAATCATACACACGAACACACGCGTTATAATTTCAGAAAACCCTATACGAACTCTGTGCCATGCTCTTCATTGTTTTGTGAAGTCCTGAACATACCATGTACATATCCAATACCTTATGTACATATTCTGTGTAGTTTTAGAAATTCTTGAACACTCTGTATAGTGCCGGGAAGTCATTTATTATGCTCTATTTAGTTTATAAAAGACCTGTACATACTAAGTGCAGTTTAAATAAGATCTGTGCACACTAAGTGTAGTTTCAAGAAAACATGAGCATACTAAGTGTAGATTCAAGAAAACATGAGCATACTAAGTGTAGTTTCAAGAATACATCTACATACTAAGTGTAGTTTCAGAAACACATGTGAATACTACGTTTAGTTTTAGCAAGAAATATGCATACTAAGTGTAGTTTCAGGAACGCATGTACATACTAAGTGTAGTTCTAGGAAGAAATGTGTATACTAAGTGTAGTTTTAGGGAAAATGTACATATTAAGTGTAGTTTCAGAAACACATGTGCATACTAAGTTTAGTTTTAGGAAGAAATGTACATATTAAGTATAGTTTCAGAAACAAATGTGTATACTAAGTGTAGTTTCAGAAACACATGTGTATACTAAGTGTAGTTTTAGGAAGAAGTGTGTATACTTAGTGTAGTTTTAGGAAGAAATGTACATATAAAGTGTAGTTTCAGAAACACATGTGTACACTAAGTGTAGTTTCAGAAACACATGTGTATATTAAGTGTAATTTTAGGAAGAAATGTTCATATTAAATGTAGTTTCAGAAACACATGTGTATATTGTATACTAAGTGTAGTTTTAGGAAGAAATGTGTACACTGAGTGTAGTTTTAGGAAGAAATGTACATACTAATTGAAGTTTTAGAAACACATGTGTATACTTAGTGTAGTTTTAGGAATAAATGTGTATACTGAGAGTAGTTTTAGGAAGAAACATTCATATAAAGTGTAGTTTCAGAAACACATGTGTATACTAAGTTTAGTATTAGGAAGAAATGTGTATACTGAGTGTAGTTTTAGGAAGAAATGTACATACTAAGTGTAGTTTCAGAAACAAATGTGTACACTTAGTGTAGTTTTAGGAAGGAATGTGTATACTAAGTGTAGTTTCAGGAACACATGTACATACTGAATGTAGTTTTAGGAAGAAATATACATACTAAGAGTAGTATTAGGAAGATATATACATACTAAGAGTAGTATTGGGAAGATATATACATACTAAGATTAGTGTGCACACAGTGTGTAGTTTCAGTGCACTTTTTACTGATAGTTATTAAATCATATGTATAACATGCCATATGTATAACATGCCCTTTAATCAAATGAGAAAAGTTTCTGAAATTCTTGACAGGTTGTTGAGAACATTTTAGGTTGATTTGTATTGTATCAAGCACGTTAATATTTCTGGGTTAATATTTGCGAGTCGGTATGTCTCATTACCCCAACAAGTCGTACAGCATACAGGTACTACTTTCTCTCGGAACCAACAATAAACCCAAGTGTTTGTTGTTAAAAGTAAGTGTTTTGATGTTGCTGAAAAATGTTAAATAATTTCTATACACCCCTCTTATATTAGCTACGGTAAAGAAGTTGAACATTACAACGTAAACTGCATACGAACATGCTTAATTACTACGGAGAATCCAACCAATGTTTATAACGAATGGAATTTAAATTAAAACGGAAATACAGTTTACACGATTTCCAGTTCATAAATATGTTTTTTCTTTAATATAATTGTTAAAATAAAATAGTTTTTCGGCACGTCTATTATAACATGATCCTGGTATATGTGTATGTATTCACGATCCTGGTTCCTGTTTCACCAACATATACTTAAATACTTAAAAACTTAAATATAAGAAAAGCAGCCATATGATCATTATTTTAGGCTGGTTCCAGTAAAACTGCATATTGTGTCATTGATATTGATTATATAATAGATAAATAACCAGTCAAAACTTAGATAAGTTTTTAAGTATTTAAGTTAAATGTTGGTGAAACAGAAGCCTGGTATATGTGCATGTATTCACGATCCTGGTACATGTGCATGTATTCGGGATCCTGACATATGTGCATGTTTTCACGATCCTGGTATACGTGCATGTATTCAAGATCCTGACATATGTGCATGTATTCACGATCCTGGTATATGTGCATGTATTCAAGATCCTGACATATGTGTATGTATTCAGGATACTGGTATATGTGCATGTATTCAGGATACTGTTAGATGTGCATGTATTCACGATCCTGATATACTGGTATATGTGCATGTATTCACGATCCTGGTATATGTGCATGTATTCACGATCCTGGTATATGTACATGTATTCAAGATCCTGACATATGTGTATGTATTCAGGATACTGGTATATGTGCATGTATTTAGGATACTGTAAGATGTGCATGTATTCACGATCCTGGTATACTGGTATATGTGCATGTATTCACGATCCTGATATACTGGTATATGTGCATGTATTCACGATCCTGATATATGTGCATGTATTCACGATCCTGGTATATGTGCATGTATTCGGGATCCTGACATATGTGCATGTATTCACTATCCTGGTATATGTGCATGTATTCGAGATCCTTACATATGTGCATGTGCATGTATTCAGGATCATGACATATATGGAAGTTCACGATCCTGATATAAGTGCATGTATTCAGGATACTGTTAGATGTGCATGTATTCACGATCCTGATATACTGGTATATGTGCATGTATTTACGATCCTGACATATGTGCATATATTCACGATCCTGACATTAGTGCATATTTTCACGATCCTAGTATATGTGCATGTATTCACAATTCTGAAATAAGTGCATGTATTCACGATCCTTACATACATGCATGTGCATCTGCATGTATTCAGGATCATGACATATGTGTAAGTTCACGATCCTGATATAAGTGCATGTATTCAGGATAATGATATATGTGCATGTATTCAAGATACTGGTATATGTGCATGTATTCACGATCAGGGCATAAGTGCATGTATTCGCGATCCTGACATGTGTGCATGTATTCACGAACTGACATAAGTGCATGTATTCACGATACTGACACGATCCTGACATAAGTGCATGTATTCACGATACTGGAATTAGTGCATGTATTCATGGTCCTGGTATATGTATTCAGGATACTGGTATATGTGCATGTCTTTAGAGTGTGGTATATGTACATGTATTCTGGATCCTGACATAAGTGCATGTATTCAGGATACTGGTATATGTGAATGTATTCAGGATCCTGACATATGTGCATGTTTTACGATCCTGACATAAGTGCATGTATTCACGATCCTGACATAAGTGCATGTATTCACGATCCTAACATATGTGCATGTATTCAGGATACTGGCATATGTGCATGTATTCAGGATCCTGACATATGTGCATGTATTCACGATCCTGACATATGTGCATGTATTCACGATCTTGACATAAGTGCATGTATTCACGATCTTGACATATGTGAATGTATTCACGATCCTGACATAAGTGCATGTATTAAGGATCCTGACATATGTGCATGTGTTCAGGATCCTGACATATGTGCATGTATTCACGATCCTGATATATTTGCATGTATTCATAATACTGACATATATGAATGTATTCAGGATCCTGACATAAGTACATGTATTCAGGATTCTGGTATATGTGCATGTGTTCAGGATCCTGCAATATGTGCATGTGTTCACGATCCTGACATATGTGCATGTATTCACGATACTGACATGTGTACATGTATTCACGACCCTGACATTAGTGCATGTATTCACGGTCCTGGTATATGTATTCAGGATACTGGTATATGTGAATGTCTTTAGAGTGTGGTATATGTACATGTATTCTGGATCCTGACATAAGTGCATGTATTCAGGATACTGGTATATGTGAATGTATTCAGGATCCTGACATATGTGCATGTATTCAGGATCCTGACATACGTGCATGTATTCACGATACTGACATATATGACTGTATTCAGGATCCTGACATACGTGCATGTATTCACGATCCTGACATATGTGCATGTATTCACGATCCTGACATATGTGCATGTATTCAGGATCCTGACATATGTGCATGTATTCAGGATCCTGACATATGTGAATGTATTCACGATCCTGACATAAGTGCATGTACTCACGATCCTGATATATGTGCATGTATTCACGATCCTGACATACGTGCATGTATTCAGGGTCCTGACATATGTGCATGTATTCACGATCCTGACATAAGTGCATGTATTCAGGATCCTGACATATGTGCATGTATTCAGGATCCTGACATATGTATTCAGGATACAGGTGCATGTCTTTAGGAGTCCGGTATATGTACATGTTTTCTGGATTCTGACATATGTGTATGTATTCAGGATCCTGATATATGTGTATGTATTCAGGATCCTGATATATGTGCATGTATTCACTTTAAATAAGAAAATAAATCCAGACACAATATTCAAGCATATAAAAATTCAGAACATTACTTGTACAACAATAACATTTATATTATAAACAATAATATTTAATAACAATGACATAATTTTGGCATTTCGGCTTAGCTACCAAATTACTAAAATGAACTATAGTTGTATTTAAAAGAATCTAGATTGAAATCGGTGTTTCAATGTTTGAGCGCCAGTGTGAACATGCCAGTGTGAACATGCTTACAACATTTTGATATGTATATGTAGTGATACATTTTCATTCGTTTATTTTTATACTGAAGTATGACCGTAGTCTCCTTTAATTCTGACATAGATTGGCATGTGTTAATATATATGTGTAAATTGTGATAAAAAGAATCGAACGTTCTAAAAATCGGGTGATTTCTGTAAATATATATTGAGCAATACGAATTATTTAGGTTACTAAAAATATATATGTTGAATATTGAAAATACATAATCTCATCTCATACAAAGATAAAAAAAATGTCTTTATTTAAATCTAATAAATTCAATATACTTGTTTTTGCAACTATAAATTGAAGAACGTAACGATATCGGAGGACATATTTATAATGAACTTTTTTCTCCACACATTTCTAGAGCTTGACATGCATTGTGTACATGACATATATCTATATGACATACACGTGCATGCTATTGCTACCCTCCTAAATATATAAATGATAGTATGTTTCAATACTTTAATAATAATAATAATAATAATAATAATAATAATAATAATAATAATAATAATAAAATGTTTATTTTCTGAGGATAACATATTTAGCTATATAGCCAGTCTGACATATGATCCTCTAAAACATGCATCTTATTTACTGCACATTTAAACATAAGATTAGCATATCAAATATATAAAAAAGATTTTGTCTAGAATTTTAATAGTTGCACATGTAATTGAAATTATTTGTAGAAACGTATTTTTATGAATATCTATAGTAATTCTTACAATGTATTAAAGACCATGTACATAAAACAAATTTAAAATGGTGTTTATCAATTCAAATAATATGAGTAAAAGAAAAATAAATCAGATATTAGAATATTGTATAACAAATGATAGTTTAAAAGTATTTAAAATATGTTTTATTGCACGATTATTAGACTTAATGACTTTCTACGGTAATTATATGTGTTCATGATGTACCAGACATAAGTTGTGACTTTAGAGAATCCTTAAATGAACTTAGTGGTTTTGAATTGTGTATTGATGTTGGTAGCTTGTTCCATTCTGTAGGACCGCATATAGTAAACGCCCTGTCATATGATGTCGTGTGGGATTTAGGAACATGTAATGTATCATTGGTAGGCGATCTTAAGTTTTTCTCATGTTTTGAAGAACATTTAGACAACAGAGTATTTATATATTCTGGTGCTTGACCATTTATTGATTTGTAGACCATAATGCATGTATGAAAAAGGAAGCAATTGAAGAGCATTAAACATTTGATTGGAGGGGTAGTCAATTCAACTCCTAGGATTATTATACTGTTATTGCTTCCTTCTTACTTGAACATTTTGTGCGACTGATATTTCCAATGAATTGATCCTACCTCGCTTGTGCTTTTATCATTTCCAAGGATTATATAAACAGACAGAAAAAAAAGAATACCACATTTTATTTCTAATTACTAATTAAATGATCAACTATTTTTATCTCATAAAATAAAATGAAATGTACCTATTCATTTTTAATTAAACATATCTGTATAAATTTCCTGCGCTTGTCTTTTGTCCTAGTTGCAAAATTGACGGGGTGTTTTTTGTCTACCTTGTACCTTGTACCTTGTAAATTTTTCTTTTATATTTTTTGTCCGGTGTGGTTTTTGTCCTACATTCAAGAGATGCGCGCTCGTCCATTTAATCAAATCAGATCTATGCGATTATACATCAATGGGTTATAATAATTAAACGTTTGCGAGTATATGCAAAGTTTTGAATATTTCGACAGCAAACATAGTTTGTGAGGAATGGATTACAGCTGTAGCAGTCCTACCCCTTGTATTTTATATCGGCAGATATCTGATGGTCTGTAATGTAACCATGGTAAACATAATCATGTATTCTTTTTTTTGTTTATTTCCAAACCCTGTATATTCAAAACATCACTATGAGATTGTTATAAACGGTTGCCTGGTGCACGTATGTAACACTAGTCGTGTTTCAGTGAAATGTTTTGTTAGAGGCAGGAGTTTATCACACGATTGGATTGCTGCCCCTACATCAAGCACACGCGTTACAAATGCCAGATAGTGTCGATACTCCTCTTTTGTAAGACAAATATCTGTTTGTAACAATGCTATATCTGACAATGTATAGTGTACTTATATATCCATTTGTTGTTGTTTCATTGACTGTATATCTGTTAACAAAAGCTGATTCTTCAGGACACTCAAAATAAATGTCTCTCCTTTCTTATTAACTAACTTACTATTTATTATACCAATAGTCCTTGTTGGGCGAGGAACGAAGTGTTTATTGCCTAATGGTTTACAACCTGGAGCAGATTGCAGTGATATTTAATCCATCTGGCCACTGTTTCACCAACATATTAAGTAAAATTCAAATACTTAAAACTATAAACTAAGAAAAGCAGCTAGTTGATCATGATTTTAAACTGGTTCCAGTAAAACAACATATGTTTTCATTGATATTGAATTTATGATGAATGAATAACCAGTCAAACTTTTAGTTAAGTATGTAAGTAAATATTGGTGAAACAGGAACCTGGTGTGTCTTCGTGTATACCTTACACAAGATATGCATAATTGATAGATTCAAACACATACCTTTTTCTTCGTGTAAACCTTACACAAGAAATGCATAATTGATAGATTCAAACACATACCTTTTATTCGTGTATACCTTACACAAGAAATGCATAATTGATAGATTCAAACTTAAACACATACCTTTTCTTCGTGTTTACCTTACACAAGAAATGCATAATTGATAGATTCAAACACATACCTTTTATTCGTGTATACCTTACACAATATATGCATAATTGATAGATTCAAACACATACCTTTTCTTCGTGTTTACCTTACACAAGAAATGCATAATTGATAGATTCAAACACATACCTTTTCTTCGTGTATACCTTACACAAGAAATGCATAATTGATAGATTCAAACACATACCTTTTCTTCGTGTATACCTTACACAAGAAATGCATAATTGATAGATTCAAACTTAAACACATACCTTTCTTCGTGTTTACCTTACACAAGAAATGCATAATTGGTAGATTCAAACACAAACCTTTTCTTGGTGTTTACCTTACACAAGATATGCATAATTGATAGATTCAAACACATATTTTTTCTTGGTGTATACCTTACACAAGAAATGCATAATTGATAGATTCAAACACATACCTTTTCTTGGTGTATACCTTACACAAGAAATGCATAATTGATAGATTCAAACACATACCTTTTATTCGTGTATACCTTACACAAGAAATGCATAATTGATAGATTCAAACTTAAACACATACCTTTTCTTCGTGTTTACCTTACACAAGAAATGCATAATTGATAGATTCAAACACATACCTTTTTCTTCGTGTTTACCTTACACAAGATATGCATAATTGATAGATTCAAACACATACCTTTTCTTCGTGTATACCTTACACAAGAAATGCATAATTGGTAGATTCAAACACATACCTTTTCTTCGTGTATACCTTACACAAGATATGCATAATTGATAGATTCAAACACATACCCTTTCTTCGTGTATACCTTACACAAAAAATGTGTAATTGATAGATTCAAACAAATACCTTTTTCTTCGTGTATACCTTACACAAGATATACGTAATTGATAGATTCAAACATATACTTTTTCTTCGTGTATACCTTACACAAGAAATGCATAATTGATAGATTCAAACTTAAACACATACCTTTTCTTCGTGTTTACCTTACACAAGAAATGCATAATTGATAGATTCAAACACATACCTTTTCTTCGTGTTTACCTTACACAAGATATGCATAATTGATAGATTCAAACACATACCTTTTCTTGGTGTATACTTTACACAAGAAATGCATAATTGATATATTCAAACACATACCTTTTCTTCGTGTTTACCTTACACAAGAAATGCATAATTGATAGATTCAAACACATACCTTTTCTTCGTGTTTACCTTACACAAGATATGCATAATTGATATATTCAAACACATACCTTTTCTTGGTATATACCTTACACAAGAAATGCATAATTGATAGATTCAAACACATACCTTTTCTTCGTGTTTACCTTACACAAGATATGCATAATTGATAGATTCAAACACATACCTTTTCTTCGTGTATACTTTACACAAGAAATGCATAATTGATAGATTCAAACACATACCTTTTCTTGGTGTATACCTAACACAAGAAATGCATAATTGATAGATTCAATCACATATCTTTTCTTCGTGTATACCTTACACAAGATATGCATAATTGATAGATTCAAACACATACCCTTTCTTCGTTTATACCTTACACAAGAAATGCGCAATTGATAGATTCAAACACATACCTTTTCTTCGTGTATACCTTACACAAGATATGCGTAATTGATATATTCAAACATATACCTTTTCTTCGTGTATACCTTACACAAGAAATGCATAATTGATAGATTCAAACACATACCTTGTCTTCGTGTATGCCGTACACAAGATATGCGTAATTGATAGATTCAAACACATACCTTTTGAATGAAAATACATTTGATGAAGTTTATTGCTTATTCACGCTTTAAAATATGACACATTTCGTTATATACTTTAGCATCTTTCTTTTTAAGTCTATATTTGATGTTGAGTTATGTCGGTTTACACAGACACAGATAAGCATGTAAAACATAAAGCCTCAACTGTCATATAAAAGCTGCAATATGGCTTTGGGCAAGTTTTATATAGTTCTATACATGATTCAAATCAGAGAACCCTATTCGGTTATCATTTTGCATGCCACTATATCATTATTATTACATTAATTGGCAAAATAATATTGTCAAAAATGTGCTTGTTACATGCAGTTATAAAAAATAGTAAAAATCCAACTGCCAAAATTTGAAATTCTAGGGAGGAGCTTGTGATTTCATGCACTCTGAATTGTAAACTAATATACGTAACACCAACAGAGCCGAGTTAGGGTTTATTTTTAGCACACTCTGCCTAAATGACAGGTACAAAACACAACTGTTGCATATAAACCACTCCTACTGATAACTCTCTACCGGGGCAGAAAGTTTTGGGCCTCTATCCACGAACGTTTTCATCCCATTTTTCTTTTACTAGTTTGGCCTGATGAGCCGACACACAGCGGAGTTTTTTTTATAACCCTAATATAATCAAGTACGGATCACATATTTGCATTTTCGTAAAAAGTAGCTTTCACACATTTTCATTCGTCTTCTTTTATACTATTACATCACTTAAAACAAACAAATGAACGAGTGTTACCCACGCAGTGCCTTTTATACAAGCACCCTAAAACAGCAATGTCGTGAAAACTGGCCTTCCCGATATGAATTAAACCGTACATCTGAATCTTGATTCTCTGTGTGATATATCAATTAGTGTATCTTATATCCTTAATTGACTTAGTTACCCGCTATATGATCTATGCCGCTGTATCTTTTATTATGATGTATTCTGAAATAGTCTGCACGAGAAGTAATAAACATTATGACGTTTTAACCCAGGCCAGATACAGCAAGTGCTCCCACTGATTGTTTGAAAGCGATTGGCCCAAGCTTACAATGGCGTTTTATTCTTGTCTATTTTGTTTTTCTTCACAATTATGCATATAGAGAATACAATTTTAGTACCCGCTAGTCTCAAATTTATCAGGTGAGGTAGAGAAGAAATCTAAGCAAGGAGATTAGGGTGTTTTTTCCGATCCGATCCTGAAGTCGAATGTATTGATCGTGTCATTAATTTAGTGTTTTATTCATATTTTATTTAAAAAAGCAACGACTGATTTTATTCCAGCAAAGAAACGTTTGTTTGTACATCTGCGATAAATAATACGCCATGAAAGTAGATCCAAATTTGATTGATGAAATTATAACTAAATAGATGTGATGTAGTTTTTATGGAAACCGTTCGTTTTATAATTATAAGTTGATATTCATTGACATGAACGGTCGAAAACGTGTTTAATCGTGGGGTTAACAGAACGGAAAAAACAATGACGTCATCAATTCATTTGTTGCAAGATAAACATTCCATGTGTTAATATGCAGAATAATACATATACAGACAAACCTGTCTAAAGCAACCAGTCAAGAAAATGAGCAAAGTTGACATTTTAAGACATTTTGTTGCTTAATATATGTTCTGTTCTTATTATCTGTTAATTTGCTCTGAAAACATAGAAACGGAAATATGAAATGAGGCTGCTTAAGACAAGTGGCTGCTTAATAGAGATGACCACTTGCACAGGTTTTACTGTAATGGTCTGGTAAAATACACCCTGTGACATAATTTAGAAGTCGTTATTGTACTTGAACATTTTGTTTTGTATTTTACTATTAAATCATACATAATCAGTCACCATTTGAAAGTTTTCGTTGGTTTATACAATATTTCATTCCATTTTATTTCACATAATACAAATACAGAAGGTACAAAGTAAACAAACTTGATAAAGCTTATGTCAACCGAAATGTCAAATATGGTATGACTAGTTGTACATAAATTAGTTCGTTTTATTTTTAGGGAAACGTTAATCAAGATAAAAAAATAATAAAAAAAGAGATCAAAGAAATTATACAACAAAAAGTGAAATAAACAACAACACTGTTGGCGCATCTAATTCGAAACACCCGTGTCCAAGCAGCACAAAGTGCCGGTTTACCATGACAAACATAAAGCTCAAGATGCAAAATTCTGAGCAGATAGTATGAACTTCTGGACAATTTTGAAAATAAGTTTGTTTGCCTATTACAAATAATCTGAAGAGCCTTAAAGAGATTTTGTCAGTGGAGCGGACGTGGTCTATTTGGAAAATAAACTTGTCTTTGTCGAGTAACTACGGGACAATAAAAAAGAAAATGGCAAAGTTGTTTCTATAACATAAAGGACAATATATTATACAATTTTAACTAGATTGTGATCAAGTGAACTGCACTCTAGCCTTTGAAATTATAATAGTTTCTGATCCACAAACAATAAAATCATGTTTAAACTAACAAAATGCACACTAACATCTGTGTCTTTATTTTATATATTGCATACGTCCCCAACCAAGCGATGCGCCACGGAAGCGTAATTTTTAAGTCTCACCTGTGTTTAAAGTGAGAGGTTTACACACTTGAGGTTGTGGTAATTTGTAAGTATAGTTGACGTTATAATTGAGCCCTTGGTAATAACGTTAATGATAAATCGCTCAGAACAAACTGATAAAAGGATAGTTCAAAGGTGTTATAACATTTTTGCATTAGTGTTTTAACGCGTAATTGCATATGATGGAGGCTTTTACACAACACTGTAATTAGAACGTTTGTTTGTATGTTTATATTTAACGTTTTTTTTTATGCAATTGAGGACTAACAGACGATCTAATTATTTTGTTTTGGGATCCTGCAAGTTTAATTAGTACTCAAGCACAACCCTCTCCGCAAGCACCTCATAATGTCTCCACTTGGTGAGACACAAATCACAATGAGACACAACGTTTTATATCAATCTTCACTGAGACTATGACCTGGTGGGGATTCGAACTTATGACCCCTGGATTGGTAGTCAGACGCATATTTACCGAATGAGCTTACCTGGCAGTGCGAAATTACAATTGATACATAATATCAGTATATACAGCTTTATAGAATCCTCTTTGATAAACTCAGTAATTGAATTTATGGAATAGACACAGTCTTATCGAATTAAGGGACAGAGGGTATCAACTTGTTACACAGATCTATACATTTGGTCTTCCAAACATGACGATTGCACTAAATTTGTTCTAGCACTTTTAAAAAGCATATATATGATATTTAGCCCAATCATTTACATAGTGAGCTTTTTGATTTCAAAAGGATCTTGTATATAGAGACAGTAGAAGCGCATCCACCATTCGATTACACAAACATGCGCTGAAGGTCATACCCGTTATAACAACTATAAAAGGAACATGAAACATGGCGATATAATTATTGTACTGTGTACAAAAAACAATATTTATAAGCAGATGTAAATGAAAGTGGGGGATTACATATGCATGTTTTATGA
Organism: Panopea generosa; assembly: GCA_029582155.1. Classification (NCBI taxonomy): domain Eukaryota; kingdom Metazoa; phylum Mollusca; class Bivalvia; order Adapedonta; family Hiatellidae; genus Panopea; species Panopea generosa. Next base: position 37,802,759 of record CM055901.1, on the reverse strand, counting down.
TAACGTTTTACATTCCTTTAGTATAATAATCTATACGTGTGTGTGGTCTAGTGGTAGAGCAACGGACCCAGTACCGGAGGGTAATGGGTTTGATCCTCAGTCTTGTATGGTGTCTTTGAGCAATACGCTTTATCTGCATATACTTAGTACTGGTTCTGCCCTTAGAGACTTCGAGCATGAAGTTTCAAAATCAAAGTAAAATTAATAAGTTTAAACTAAAGTAAAATATCAAAATATTCTTGAAATGAAATTCTCATTCCTTTCTAAGTTCCATGTACGTTTTTGAGTATGTTTTAAGGTCCTAAAGATTTCGTTAACCGTAATGCTCTTAAATTCTAGTCACTGATACTTTCATGATCGTTAAGGTCAATATGGCCGTTTTGGGTTATTTTTTTCATGCAGACCAGCCAGTGCCACTACGTACTACTCTATTACAACTGACCCTATTTCGGAAGGGATCCTCATTTACGGATACGCCAGAAATTGATCTCTCTGCATTGTGTTCAATATATAAAATATGCATACCGGCATAAAATAATATGTTTATAGCAATTTAACCTGAATATAAATATTATAAAATCTTTAAACAAATATGTGCATTCGGTATAAAAACGTTATTTTTGCAACTGTATTTTATTTAACGATGGCATACTTTAAGAGCTATTTTTCTCCAATTACGCGGTAAAGTGTATTTTTTTTGATTGTCATTAGAATGGGTATCAGAAAGTATTCTGTGATATTTCAAACAAAATGTATCCATACACAATATCAAAATATTAAAAAAATCACGCTATATTTTTATTGCAAATTTGAAAAAAAATGATACTCGGCCGAAATTATTTTGTTTTTAAATCCTAAACAGTTAAATTCAAGCTTTTTATTACCCTTTCCATGGGGAAAATTGACCAAAACTATAGAAATTGTCTTTAATACCTGTTTTATTGTAAACCGCCCTTTTACGTATTTCATTGTCTTTCCTTTATCAAGACCGAGCTGTCAAAACATTCGGACAACTCAACAAAGTTGCTTCCCTTTGTGCCCATGAAAAACTGTAGAAATCGTCTTTAACGTAATTATTTGAATTGTTTCTATATGTGGTGCTATATTGACTGTGTCACCTAAATACTACGTCGTCTGTCGGACATATAGATATAATTGTTATGTATGATGAGGGCATATACGAATATTGTACTCTTCAAGTTAAAATACTGCTGACGGTCCTGACATTTGAAAAAATGTTCCAGAACATGTCTACAACCAGGTCTAAATTCTGCTCTCCTGTTAAATATGCGACACACAGACAGCACACATTTTTATCGTGTTTTTGGAGTTTGGTCGTTGAAGAAAAGAAATTTACTGGAACTAGAATGAAAGTTTGACAACATAGGTGAGAATCTTGACAACTATTTGCTATTTAGCAAAGTCACGTATAACCGCAGTTCTACGTGATTGGCTATTCAGACGTAATTATCGGTTTCCAAAAAAAATGGCATTCTGGATTTAAACCACATTGCACGCATACAGACATATGTATTCCCACATTAATTACAGCAGTTGTCCTTGTTATCAGTTGATGACAATTAAGATAAGTAAGTAACATCAAGAATTAGTATATTCAATTGTTTTATTCATTCTGGCTTTTGTAAAAACAGCGGATTTGTTTTCAGATAGCGGGACAACACATATTCCGTTGTAAATATTAATGTAGAAACATATTTTAATTTTCGTTAAACCCTCGGCAAACTTGATATTTTTTCTGCAAATGAAATTATTAATTAAGAGCATACAACATTAGCATCAGCTCAAGAATCAATAGTGATTACAATATATACATACATACAGAAAAAATGACAAGGGATTTAATCAGCACAGGTCCCTCTGCCCTTCAAGGACGATAACGAAAATGTCCAACGTTTCCGTTCCTTAACACTTTTGGAGAAACTCGTCCGACCGATTTTTTATCTTGTGTAATTCGTATGCGACATACTAACTTGTTCCACCGACGTAAAATAAATAATTTTATGTTTTATCTAATAAAGCAATTAAAGGCTGGTTTAATAACATATTTTTAAAATGAACAATGGCTTATTAAGCACACTTGTTTTGTGGAAATACTGCTCTGTTAAATTAAATGGGAACACGTACTCGGCCCGTTCACGTGTAATTATCTGATTTTTTATGACGTCAATTAATGATTACAAAATGATGATATATTTCTGGGTTATTCCCCTCAAACAGTTTCTAGCATTGCAATCTTCAATTTTTTTAACCAATTTAACGCAGATAATCTTTTCATTTGAAAAGTGAAAACACAGATAAGATAATTAGGTTTGTTTTTGTGTATGAAAGATAGTGCATTTTGCTAAATTGATACAAATTACGGTAATGTGGCAATCGGGTCAACTGCCTATATATTACCTATGAACCTGAACTATTTAATGCTCTTGAATTACATTCACAAAGTTGGAAAACTGCTCCACTGCTGTAAAGATGCAATACCAAATGGCATTTTAGAATAAAGTAGAACTTTTTCAGATGTTAGAAGACTGCGGATTGGAACAGAGCCATTTGTTATGATATACTAGTATCAATTAATGTAATATTAACTTGAAACTTCACAAACAATGGCATTGGTATTTAACTTTAATCTGAGGCAAATGAAACAAAGAAAAACAAAAACAAGTACAAGCATCTAAACCAGGGGGTGATGAAGTATAAAGTAAGGGCTTTTCAGATTCTTTGTCCTTAAATCACCGGAATGGCGAGACATGGTAAGAAGGATTGCCAGAGAGAATAATTACAACAGTTGCAGAAAACTAGCGCAAACTAGCTGTGGCTGAAGGGAGAGGACAATAACTGGCAGATCAACTTGTATGATAAGTAAATAAAGTACATTTATTTCGTTTTCTATTTTACCTTTTACGTATCGCCAATTATGTCCGGATCAAAATGCGATGGTAAATTTAAATTATTGATTCAAATTACAACACAAATAACACAAAGAATTTGTTATTCATTAAATGTAATTAATTTCAATATTGATTTATGTTCAGATCTTTTTAAACCATTCAAGAAGATTTTTCCATATGTGGATATAGTTCCATTTTAGTTGAACATGTTCTATTTGACATTGCTACATACTTAAAATGTTTTCACATATTAAATTAAAAAAAATAAAATTCCAGTGATGAAACATTTATTGATAAAAATTATACTCATAGCTGATGTGTTAAGTATAATTGTACTAAACGGTCTTTTGTAAACGTTTTGGACAGGCAACCACAGTATAGAGAAAGTATGTGTTATGTTTTGGACAGGCAACCACAGTATAGAGAGAGTATGTGTTATGTTTTGGACAGGCAACCACAGTATAGAGAGAGTATGTGTTATGTTTTGGACAGGCAACCACAGTATAGAGAAAGTATGTGTTATGTTCTGGACAGGCAACCACAGTATATAGAGAGTATGTGTTATGTTCTGGACAGGCAACCACAGTATAGAGAGAGTATGTGTTATGTTCTGGACAGGCAACCACAGTATAGAGAGAGTATGTGTTATGTTCTGGACAGGCAACCACAGTATAGAGAGAGTATGTGTTATGTTTTGGACAGGCAACCACAGTATAGAGAGAGTATGTGTTATGTTTTGGACAGGCAACCACAGTATAGAGAGAGTATGTGTTATGTTTTGGACAGGCAACCACAGTATAGAGAGAGTATGTGTTATGTTTTGGACAGGCAACCACAGTATAGAGAAAGTATGTGTTATGTTTTGGACAGGCAACCACAGTATATAGAGAGTATGTGTTATGTTCTGGACAGGCAACCACAGTATAGAGAGAGTATGTGTTATGTTCTGGACAGGCAACCACAGTATAGAGAAAGTATGTGTTATGTTTTGGACAGGCAACCACAGTATAGAGAGAGTATGTGTTATGTTTTGGACAGGCAACCACAGTATAGAGAGAGTATGTGTTATGTTTTGGACAGGCAACCACAGTATAGAGAAAGTATGTGTTATGTTTTGGACAGGCAACCACAGTATATAGAGAGTATGTGTTATGTTCTGGACAGGCAACCACAGTATAGAGAGAGTATGTGTTATGTTCTGGACAGGCAACCACAGTATAGAGAGAGTATGTGTTATGTTCTGGACAGGCAACCACAGTATAGAGAGAGTATGTGTTATGTTTTGGACAGGCAACCACAGTATAGAGAGAGTATGTGTTATGTTTTGGACAGGCAACCACAGTATAGAGAGAGTATGTGTTATGTTCTGGACAGGCAACCACAGTATAGAGAGAGTATGTGTTATGTTCTGGACAGGCAACCACAGTATAGAGAGAGTATGTGTTATGTTCTGGACAGGCAACCACAGTATAGAGAGAGTATGTGTTATGTTTTGGACAGGCAACCACAGTATAGAGAGAGTATGTGTTATGTTTTGCTATATAATTTTAATTTCCTATTAATCAATCTTTTATTTCGTTTCGCCAAAATAACTTAATTTTAGGGGAAATAATCGATACACCGCTTAACATTACTAGTCTTTTTTGATCGCCGTGCGTCCGTTCGCCGTCCGCCATATGCTGTCCGTCATAAAGGCAGTAAACATTTAACCTTTTTCATTGGATCTTTACCAATCTTACATAGAAGTTGCATAACATACTATCTTGGACACGTTCTTTAACTGGCCAAATCAGGCATTTAATGTTAGAGTTAGAAAAATGCATTATTTGATTTAGTGTAAACTCTAGTACACTCATGTTTATCTGACCTTATCTGACCTTACACAGTAGTTGTATAATCAAAATAACTCGGAAAAGTTTTTGAACTGGCCAAATCGGATTTCCAATTTTGGAGTTGCCTTAATTGTCAAAAATTACATTATTTGACGTTCTTGCACCTGCAGTTTTCATTGAATCCTTACCAAACGTACGCAGTAAGTGATATAACTACAATATCTCGACCAAGATTTTGATACATTTTGATAGGGTAACGGGTATCGGATTTATGGCCCTTGAATAATAACAATTGCGTTATTTGACCTGATGTGCACACTAGCAAAAGCCGTTTCCTGTTGATATCCAACAAACTTGAACAGAGCCGTCACAAATAAAACACTATCAAAATGGGGTATGGTAATTGTACTAGATTTATTTATGGTATATATAACCGAGTTGATGCTATTATTGGCATTTCGGATGTAGCAAACATTTCGGCGATACAGAGCGTCCATGCTGAAGTACATAAGCACTTACCTCACTAAACCTCACGACACCTCATACACGCGCCACCACAACAGGGATGGTGCTTTTCTATATAACACACTTTCTGCAGCATGGTGCCACGGGGCAAACTAGTGTATGTCATATGAAGACGATCGCATCACGGCATTGAATTAATGATGTATATGCTATTTAATATTGATCCCTTCATTTATATATCATTCCGTAGTCGTAATGATTATATAACTGTAATGCCTCTTGTCTAGTAAATTATATAACATGTTATATACGATGCGTGTTTTATTACACATAGAGTAGTATTCCATAATTGTAAGTAATCCCTGTTGAACAGTGCTCAACATTATATATTGATTGGCAGAAAAGTCAAATACTGACAAGAATTTATTGTCATATCTTAACGTATTTATATCGCTGACATGCACGACTGGAACGCTGCATTCAGCATTCTCATACCTTTACCTTTACGGTAATAACAATTAAAACTGTCATTGTTTATTTCCTCATGAATCTAAGTTTATATGAAAACTTTAAATTGAAAATACTTTCAAGTTGAGTGCAAACAAAACATATATATATATATATATATATATATATATATATATATATATATATATACCAATCGTGACGAACAACCACTTCCATTTATTACGGTAGACCTATACAATTAGAGCGTACAGACACTGCACATGCTTAGAATAAATTAGTGGATAGATTGTTAGTCTTTTTGACCTTTCTCTGTCCCAAACTAAAAGGTCATGTGTACTTTAGGCAAAGTACCACCATTGGGAACAGGAAATGCTTCCGTGGGGTAGTCGCATAATGGCGGTTGCTCATTTTTAATTTGAAGATATTATTGGTGTATTTTGAACATTTTGAAAGCAATGCCATGTTTGAATTGTGAATTTAGAAAAATATATGCTGCTTGGACATTGGGTTATGAATACATGATTTCGGTGTCTACTTTCACTTTGTCAACAGTGTACAAGCTGAACAGACAAAAATCTCTAAAATGACGCATGACACCTACTTTTCTCGTCATATTGTGGTAGTGCAGAGGTTGACAAACAGCAAAATGTAAGTTTCACTTCTTTCATTGGGTGTCTCTACGAATAACAAGACTTCAAACTTTTACTATTTGCTATAGAATAAAGAACAAAACTCAATGGCGGGCTTACACCTTTATACTAATAATCCGGCATTTTGAAGTTTCAAGCAATGTGGGAAAAAAACACTCTTCACATCTCTGAACAAACCTACCTATCTGAGGAAGTTCTTGAGAAATGTCTTAGTCAGTGAATTCGAACATGAAATTAAATGTGTTTTCTGGTTTGAACGGTCAGTTTGACTACTTATTACAAAAATATATTTGCATTAAATAGATCTGTTTATTTATAACAGTACACATTCGATCCGTTGTCAAGTTTTAGGTGAGGACATGGCTCCTTCTGGCAGGCTAAACGTTCCGCAGTGGGAACCAGGACAATGTGTTTATATACTCAGGATAGATATGCTGCATGCTATAAACAGGTATGTACACAGGTGGTTGTCTAGACAAAGCCATTTACACAAGATGGATTTCAGGTGAGAATGAAAAGCATGTTACATATTCTACAACCATGTGCATATGTCTGTGATAATACCGGACAGTCAGGGACACATCGTCGTGTACGTCTATGATGAATATAGGACAAGGACAAAGATGTTCGCTACGTCTGTGATAAATATAGTACAGGGGCACAGCGATATGTACGTCTGTGATAGATAAAGGACAAAGAAAACAAGTTCGTACGTCTGTGATAAATATATGACAGGAACATAGTGGCGTGTACGTCTGTGATAAATATAGGACAGGGACAAAGTGGTTCGTACGTCTATGATAAATATATGACAGGAACATAGTGGCGTGTACATTTGTAATAAATATAGGACAGAGACAAAACGGTTCGTACGTATATGATAAATATACGACAGGAACATAGTGGCGTGTACATCTGTGATAAATATAGGACAGGAACATAGTGGCGTGTACGTCTGTGATAAATATAGGACAGGGACAAAGCGTTTCGTACGTCTGTGATAAATAAAGGACAGGGACAAAGCGGTTCGTACGTCTATGATAAAGATATGACAGGAACAAAGTGGCGTGTACGTCTGTGATAAATATAGGACAGGGACAAAGTGGTTCGTACGTCTATGATAAATATATGACAGGAACATAGTGGCGTGTACGTCTGTGATAAAGATATGACAGGGACAAAGCGGTTCGTATGTCTGTGATAAAGATATGACAGGGACAAAGCGGTTCGTATGTCTGTGATAAATATAGGACAGGGACAAAGCAGTTCGTACGTCTATGATAAATATATGACAGGAACATAGTGGCGTATATGTCTGTGATAAATATATGACAGGGACAAAGTGGTTCGTACGTCTATGATAAATATATGTCAGGAACATAGTGGCGTGTACATCTGTGATAAATATAGGACAGGGACAAAGCGGTTCGTACGTATATGATAAATATACGACAGGAACATAGTGGAGTGTACATCTGTGATAAATATAGGACAGGAACATAGTGGCGTGTACGTCTGTGATAAATATAGGACAGGGACAAAGCGTTTCGTACGTCTGTGATAAATAAAGGACAGGGACCCAGTGGCATGAACGTCTGTGATACATATAAGACAAGAACACAGTGGCGTGTACGTCTGTGATGAATATAGGACATGGTAATAGAGGGAAATAGATGCGTGTACGTCTGTGACAAAGTGGTATGTGCGTCTGCGATACATATAGGACAGGGACACAGTGGCGTGTACGTCTGTCATAAAATAGGACAGAAACATAGTGGCGTGTACGTCTGTGATAAATATAGGATAGGAACAAAGCGGCGTGTACGTCTGTGATAAATAAAGGACAGGGACCCAGTGGCATGAACGTCTGTGATACATATAAGACAAGAACACAGTGGCGTGTACGTCTGTGATGAATATAGGACATGGTAATAGAGGGAAATAGATGCGTGTACGTCTGTGATACAAATATAGGACAGGGACACAATGGCGTGTACGTCTGTGATATATATAGGACAGTGAAGCAATGGCGTGTACGTATGTGATAAATATAGGACAGGGACATAGAGGCGTGTACGGCTGTGATAAATATAGGACAGGTATATAGAGGCGTGTACGTCTGTGATAAATATAGGACAGGGACATAGAGGCGTGTTCGTCTGTGATAAATATAGGACAAGGACATAGAGGCGTGTTCGTCTGTAATAAATGTAGGGCAGAGACATAGAAGCGTTAACGTCAGTAAAATATGTAGGACAAAAACACTGCGGCGTGTACGTCATAGTAGTACGTATTTTGCCTGAAATCCATGATAACAGTGCATTTTTATGGTAGACCTCAATGACAGAGACGAATAACGTTATTTTATTTGTATTGGCAGATATGCCTCAATGTTTGCCAATTTACAGAAAATAATATATATATTAACTTTTACTACCTTGCATATTAATATAAATAAAAATACCAAATTGATTGTTTAGCCAAGCATACCTATATCTAATAAAATATAGCGTTATGGAGACAATGTGAATTACTACAGGTGTTTGGCACTGGTTGTAGGCATTGCGTAATTTCCATGCTCAAGATGGTACAGAAAAGTGAAGTGAAATCTGTTTATCTGACACTTTCCTTCGGTGAGTGATGCATACAGATGCAGCTCCCCTAAACCTTCTCAAACGGAAAGAGCAGAACTGTTTATTGTGTAAAAACAAACCATTCACGGTCTTAACCAGGTCATGAAATGAATGTGCAAAACTATTGAATAACAATGTATAACAACTGGTACAAGTGGTATACCGCAGAAACGAACTGACACATACAACATGTGATTTTCTTGTGATGTTAACAGTGTATGTATGTTCAATAATAAGACAATGTTGTATTTTTTACCGCTGACACGTATAAACAAGTTTGATTGATAAAACGTGTCATGTACATAAGTCATATCACCACCACAGAACTTCAATATCCTATACACACTACAATGACTTCAATATGAGATATATACCACCACAACTTCAATATGAGATAAATACAACCACACCACCACAACTTCAATATGAGATAAATACACACCACTACAATGACTTCACTATGAGATATGCACCACCACAATACACACCACTACAATGACTTCACTATGAGATATGCACCACCACAATACACACCACTACAATGACTTCACTATGAGATATGCACCACCACAATACACACAACTACAATGACTTCACTATGAGAAATGCACCACCACAATACACACCACTACAATGACTTCACTATGAGATATGCACCACCACAATACACACCACAACAATGACTTCACTATGAGATATGCACCACCACAATACACACCACAACAATGACTTCACTATGAGATATACACTACCACAATACACACCACTACAATGACTTCACTGTGAGAAATGCACCACCACAACTTCAATATGAGATATGCACCACCACAATACACACCACTTCAATGACTTCACTATGAGATATGCACCACCACAATACACACCACTACAATGACCTCAATATGAGAAATGCACCACCACAACTTCACTATGAGATATACACCACTACAACTTCACTATGAGATATACACCACCACAACTTCACTATGAGATATGCACCACCACAACTTCACTCTGAGATATGGACCACCACAACTTCACTATGAAATATACACCACCACAACTTCAATATGAGATATACACCACCACAATACACACCACTACAATGACTTCACTATCAGATATGCACCACCACAACTTCACTATGAGATATACACCACCACAATACACACCACTACAATGACTTCACTATCAGATATGCATCACCACAACTTCACTATGAGATATACACCACCACAATACACACCACTACAATGACTTCACTATCAGATATGCACCACCACAACTTCACTATGAGATATACACCACCACAATACACACCATTTCAATGACTTCACTATCAGATATGCACCACCACAACTTCACTATGAGATATACACCACCACAATACATACCACTTCAATGACTTCACTATCAGATATGCACCACCACAACTTCACTATGAGATATACACCACCACAATTTCATTATAAGATTTGCACCACCAAACATTTATTGGATAATGTTTTAATGAAGCATAAAATGTTTAATAGTGTTAAAACTGCTTGCAAAATTGTATGCTATTGTCAACATAGAAAAGAGTAGAAATAGTGCGGGAGGCAATAAGTTACGTACATATAAATTGTATAAAACATCATTTGAAACCGAAAAATACAATGATTCTACCACGCAGTCACACAGATCTGCTCCGTCTTAATTCCATTGTGGAATTGCATCAATTTACTCAAAAATGGGTCGTTACAAAGGCTGCCAGTTTAGTTTAAACTGATTTGCTTTACTTCAATGTTGAAACAAGTTGTAACAACGTTTACAAATAATGCTCGAAGTCTTCCTGGGTAGAACCAGTACTAAGCATATGCGAAAAAAGTTGGTGAAAAAATATGCCCATTTTATAGTCATGAAGTAGAAAATGAGATTCATGTTATCCATAAATGTCATTTAATATGACAAAAAAATATAATAGGTTGATAATGCTCTTATACTTAATAGAAAGTTTAATGATTACACGGACGATCAAAAGTTTATATTCCTATCTAATAAATCAAATTTGACAAGACTATTACACCGGAGATCAAGCTAAATATAGAGGTAGACTGTTTTATAATGTATACTGTGTGATTGTTATATCTATTTTATTGTTGCTGTTCGACTGACAATACAGCGTAATACTGTGTGATTGTTATATTTATTTTATTGTTGGTGTTCGACAGGAATTCATATTTATTACTATATCGTGCTCAAGATTAACGGCTGTGGCTCAAATGTTATCATTTACATAAGTGTATAATTTTAAAGTGTATCTTTTGCTTCTTCCTGTAATTCCAGCAACCAATTTCTGATAGGAAGCCTCGTTTCCGAGAGAAGTTTTAGGGCATTTGAATCACTGATTAATATAGAAGTTCAGTGAGGTATTTTACGTGCACTAGGTATGGATTTCCCTGTACACGGGACCAACTGCGACTGCTTTAAATCCCTTCCGGAGGATTGCATGCTTTCACAGTACCTTGTGGGATAGGACACTGTGGGAGTGCGTTTAAACCCTCCCCCCCTGGATTCCCCCACTTGGAATCAAACCGGGGACCTATGGGTCTTGTAGCAAGCATGCTAATCACTAGACCACCGCATTTCCGATACTATTTTTTTTATTTGAAAAAAGGTACATTTTTATTGCGTTTTTTTTTTTACTGTAAACTACGTTTGATTTTATGAGAGAAATTAATCTCTCAGTCTCATGTAATTTTTCAAAGTATGATTTGCTGTTTTATCATTGTATGATTATAATTTGTATATACTATGGTGACTTAAACAAAAGTATATAAATATATACATTATCACAAACGTACCATGGTTATACTCATGTATTTACCATTTATGTTACATAGTTTTAGCTCGGACGAAGGTATACACGTGAAGCTGTTTACAATAACGTGAAACAAAATTAATCGAGAATTATCCCTCGGGTATTGTACACTTTTGTTTTTATATCGCAGTATTCATATTAGGTGCTGGGACGCCTTTAATATACTCATACACTCTCACATCTTACAAAAAAAGGCCATTATTATATCTGCATATGAAGTAATTTGCAAACACGTTTAAATTCCGGGGTGAAGCGACTGCAGGTAACCATAAAACCCGACTCTGTATCTATGAAAGGTAAGACACTCAACGTACATCGCGCATTTATCCCCCAGAAGCAAAAGGCACGTCGAAGTGTACTTTAAGACTGATCTCGTACAGACGGGGGATTAAAGATCCGTAAAACAATGATTCTTGATACGATGTATCTGCCAGAGCGCAACAATAACGCTTAAATCCACACTCATATTACGAAGGAACAACCAAGAATGTATTATGTGTTGTTGAGGAGGTGGTGAAAATTACCTTCCCTCTTTGCATTAACATTCCGCGACACAGCTTTACATCCAGTATGCGATATATCTAATATATTTCATATGAACGTAATTAAGACATTGAAATAAAAAAAGATTAATATCAAATAAGTGGTATATTAACATAGCTATACATTCAATAAAAATATTTTAAAAAAACATCCTACTAGTCGACACATTTGTCCATACGAAAATCCTTTTTGTCATGGTGTCGGCCTTTGAGTGACAGGATATTTGAAATTGTAAGTGTCTACAGGAAAAGGCTAGTATTAGATATATTCTGTTTTAATACGGTTCGTTAGTTAAATTCTTCAAGTCAAATATACTTATAGAAGTTAAGTTTTATCTTTATTTAAGTGGTATCTAAAATCCTACCTTTTTTATTTGTAAATCTGATAATGTTGTGGATTTTAAATGTATACTTGTAGAAAAATAACAATTAGTCTCTCATAGCTCTGTAAAGAGCCTCTCTTAACTTCACTATTTATATTTGTCAATTATTTTATACATTTATGATTGTAATGTGATAGAGGTGAGACTATAATAAAATATATGTTATGTTATGTTATGGTATCTATGTTCAACATAATGATGATTACATCAATAGCATAAGATATAATTATCATGTACATAGACATTCAAATATATGAATTTAAAGAGACTATCACATATTGCAAACTACAATTAACTTTTTACGTAACAACACTATGTAAACAAATAGTATGTGTTCACAATTAAGAGAAATTACAATTAATTGATGTAAATAGTAGAAGAAAATAGTTATAGACTTGCATAATGTCATCTAATGTAATGTAAGTAATTACACTTTCTCTAGTTACGATTATAAATACGGCGTTATAATTATAGTATGGAATCAGCATTATTTTGGCTCAGTTGTTCTCTTCGTCAAAGCTGTTAGGGGGCGTATATCATCAAAATCAAAGTCTTAATGTTTTTCTTATAATATAATTATGCTTTTTATCTCCTGCATTTTATTAGTTTTTAATGTATTTTATTATGACATAACGTACCATGTTTCCCGTAATTACAACATGGCGTAACTTATGGCGGCGGAACAATTTACAGTTCATCGGAGCGTTAGTTGTCTTCCAGTTGGACGCTGTTAAATAAGTAAAGCTGCAAGACGGATGATAATTGGCGTTTATCTAAAAATCATTTATCTCGTCCGCTCCTCACAACCCTGTTTCTGAAGATTCACAAAAACTGTCGAAAGTCGCTCTTAAATTGATATATCATTTTCCCATGAAGATAATTCAAAATATATCATCAATGTGCTAGGCCTCCAGTTTTTTTTCTAGTAATGAACAGGAAATATATATATATACGTATATCCGTATCCAACAGATGTGTATGAAACGTCAAATATTTAAATTTCATTGGTTTTTTTATTTATTTATTCAAAGTTATATAATTATGATATGTACAAAATTATGTTATATACAAATTAATATTTTTGTTTAATATCTCACTGAACTTGTATGTTAATCAGTGATTCAAATGCCTGTAAACTTCCCTCGGAAACGATGCTTCCGATAATAATCCATCCATTGATTCCTGGAAAAAAGGAAGAAAGATAAAGAAATAAAGAAAGAAGTATGATTTAATAATGCAAGAAAGGTCCATTGGACTTCCAAAACGGCCGTTTTACTGTTCTAGTTAATAAACGTCATATTTATTTGACCACTGAAAAAGTATGCAAATGGTACTATAAATATAACATATATTATTTCCAGTCATTATGAAAATAGTCGTCTCGTTCCGATATAACCCAGACTTCCGGCAGATAACGTGGAGTCATCAGGTCAGCTCGGAATCGCGCCGGTCGAAAATTAATGCGTATAAAAAGAAATTGCACAAAACATTACAGAATCTCAAGAAATGTCAACAGTTAGTAAATGTGTCATTTATTCTACGGAAAAATCAATAAATTGCATTATTGCTAAAAACCTGATGTCTCTCTTTTTTTTTTCTTTTCTTAGTCAATTTTGTGAATATAGATCATAGCTTGATATTTGCGCATCCGTTTATCATGTCTAATTTGTGTATCGCAGTACGCCACGGTTTATTACATTTTTTGTGCATTTCCAAACATTAGCGGAGATTGTCGGATAACGACCCGAGTGATTGCCAAACAAACAGGTTAAATGAGCGGACCCATAATTTTTTTAATAAAAAAAAATATTCATATTTCGATTCAAGTATAAAAGCCCCCAGTAAGGTTTTTATATGAATGGTTTTAGCAGTATTATTACAAACACAAACTGTTCCAAGGTGGTGACATTTGCTGTCACTTCTCCTGTATGTATGTACCTATTATGACTATTCTACTTTTTGATGATGTTGATGTTGTTGTGGTGGTTCTATCATTTGGATTAAGTGTCCGTTCTTTATGGACGTATACTTTCTTTACTTTGTATAGCAATCCTCGCCACAAGTGAAGATGATTAGCTAGGAGGAGTTCCTGTATACTCCGTGTTTCCTCCCTGTACGTCAGTGATGGTAGTTTACATGTCGTTTACTCCGTGTTTCCTCCCTGTATGTCAGTGATGGTAGTTTACATGTCGTATACTCCGTGTTTTCTCCCTGTACGCTGTACGCCAATGATGGTAGTTTACATGTCGTTTACTCTGTGTTAGTATGCTTCCTTGTATACAGACAAAGACACATGCCGTGTAGTTTGATATAATGGGCTGGTAAGTTAGTGTTTGTACACGGTTCTTACAGGATCACACATTGTCAATCAAGTTGCCGACACGGTATACACTGACATATATTGGTATCTCATGGTTTAACATTCTCTAACATAAAACTGATATGTCATGTTAAACGCGCCCGCACAGTTGTACAGTCGTGGCTATTTATACATTGCCAGTGATTATTTTTTTTGTGGAGAATAAAATTAATCATAATATCTAAAAAATAGATCGACAGTCAAACCTGTATAAGCGGCCACCTCTATTGAGCAGCAACTTGTCTCCAGCAGCCACATTTGTTGTTTCCCATTTATATGCATTCAGAGCAAATTAACCTGCATTAAACAACAACCTGTCTTAAAAGGTCACGTTATAATTTTTATTTGGTATTGAATTTTCATATATTGTATTACGTTATGATGTTGCACGTTTTTTGTTTAATAATGAAATTCCGTACGCAAAGTTTGTCGAAAGACATTAGTTTCGACTTACTATATTCAACTTGATCCTAACCTTGCCTACCTCCATATCAAAGAGTTACCCACTTAACTATCGAAAGGCGAACCACGAATCTAGCTTGGTTTTAATCCGTACTTACATATCACTAGTTTTTTTTAAAATGAGCTTAAGAGTTTATAAGTACAGAACAATAAAAGTATGTTGAAATTGCAGACAATAATTATTGGGAGCTACCTTTGTTAAAATAACATTTTAATTATAATAAATAGGATTCACTTTTAATTAAATAATAAACATGGAGATACCTGGGTAAACAGAGACTGTTAATTACATCTATAATTGTTAATTGTGATTTAATGTTGATACACATTCATAATTAATATAGCAAATATCCATTGATTTTAACCGGTCCTCTCTTTTTTCATACATATGGCGTTATTACCAAGATATAACGTGATGGTTTAAATGTTTCTCGTCTGCATCAGCTGTACACGTGCATCACTGGATGGAGAAGACTAAGTGTTCCCCCTACAGATATAAGTGATTGTAAGGGAGAGAGAGAAAGATAGAGAGAGAATATATATAATATAAACTAACCCCCGCTGTCCTTCTGCTTAACACGATCTTAACATTTTACAGAGCTTACGTAACGGAGTAAATGCTTTTAGTAAAAACTGGAAACACGTGTTAATTATAAAGTACTAGCCTTTATTTAGTCTGCTATAATCTATCTCAAATCGTTTTTACCTGACTGTTTGTATTACATTAAATCAACTTATACATGGTTTTGATTATTACGTAGCAATTAAAAACAACGTGCTCGACGTCTATTTTAGGTACAATCTGAACAAAAGTCCAAGACAGACTAGTTGTTTACTAAAGTGTTTTCTTGTCATTGTTATTACTATATATTTATAAAATGTTGTTTAATTGACAAACAGATCATAAGTATAATAATAAAAAACCTACAAAAAGTTTATCTTTTCTGTTCGATAGATAAGCTTGAATAACAAAGACATATTGCACATATCGAAAGCGACATGTTAACTGGTAACCTTCTTGTTTTATTAACTTTAAGTCTGGTTGACGTGTATTAACGTGTACTCTTTGATTTTTATTGTTGCTTGGATAAAATAACAAGTAAACCTTAGAAAACCAGTAACACACATACAAAATATCTTAAAAGTTGTTGTACTCTAGTTTGGTACGGTTGTAGTTAATATGGATGTAATTGATATGTATGTAGTTTGGTATGGCTGTAATATTATGTGAAGTTGTATTTGACATGACTAATTTGGTATGAGTGTAGTTTAATATGACTGTATTATGATATGACTGTATTATGGTATGCTCGTAGTTGATATTAATGTAATTGGTAGGACTGTAGTTTTGTATGACTGTAAATTACTATGACCGTAGTATGATATTACTGTAGTATGACTATAGGTGATATGACCCTTGTTTGGTATAAATGTAGTTTGATATGACTGTAGTTGGGGTGTAGTTGAGTATGACTGTAGTTATAACTGTAGATACATCCACTGTTATAAAACATATAACTGTTATAACAGTGGATGTATGTAAACTCTCTAAACATGGTCATTAGAATATAGTCAAAATATTGCATGTATACTAGGTGCCACGTGACAGGTTGAAGTAGATCATGTATGTATACTAGGTGCCACGTGACAGGTTAAAGTAGATCATGTATGTATACTAGGTGCCACGTGACAGGTTGAATTAGATCATGTATGTATACTAGGTGCCAGGTGACATGTTGAAGTAGCTCATGTATGTACACTAGGTGCCACGTGACAGGTTGAATTAGATCATGTATGTATACTAGGTGCCACGTGACAGGTTAAAGTAGATCATGTATGTATACTAGGTGCCACGTGACAGGTTGAATTAGCTCATGTATGTATACTAGGTGCCACGTGACAGGTTAAAGTAGATCATGTATGTATACTAGGTGCCACGTGACAGGTTAAAGTAGATCATGTATGTATACTAGGTGCCACGTGACAGGTTAAAGTAGATCATGTATGTATACTAGGTGACAGGTGACATGTTGAAGTAGCTCATGTATGTATACTAGGTGCAACGTGACAGGTTAAAGTAGATCATGTATGTATACTAGGTGCCACGTGACAGGTTAAAGTAGATCATGTATGTATACTAGGTGCCACGTGACAGGTTAAAGTAGCTCATGTATGTACACTAGGTGCCAGGTGACAGGTTAAAGTAGATCATGTATGTATACTAGGTGCCAGGTGACATGTTGAAGTAGCTTATGTATGTACACTAGGTGCCAGGTGACAGGTTAAAGTAGATCATGTATGTATACTAGGTGCCACGTGACAGGTTAAAGTAGATCATGTATGTATACTAGGTGCCACGTGACAGGTTAAAGTAGCTCATGTATGTACACTAGGTGCCAGGTGACAGGTTAAAGTAGATCATGTATGTATACTAGGTGCCAGGTGACATGTTGAAGTAGCTCATGTATGTACACTAGGTGCCAGGTGACAGGTTAAAGTAGATCATGTATGTATACTAGGTGCCACGTGACAGGTTAAAGTAGCTCATGTATGTATACTAGGTGCCACGTGACAGGTTGAATTAGATCATGTATGTATACTAGGTGCCAGGTGACATGTTGAAGTAGCTCATGTATGTATACTAGATGCCACGTGACAGGTTGAAGTAGATCATGTATGTATATTAGGTGACACGTGACAGGTTAAAGTAGATCATGTATGTATACTAGGTGCCAGGTGACATGTTGAAGTAGCTCATGTATGTATACTAGGTGCCACGTGACAGGTTAAAGTAGCTCATGTATGTATACTAGGTGCCACGTGAAAGGTTAAAGTAGATCATGTATGTACACTAGGTGCCAGGTGACAGGTTGAAGTAGCTCATGTATGTATACTAGGTGCCACGTGACAGGTTAAAGTAGATCATGTATGTATACTAGGTGCCAGGTGACATGTTGAAGTAGCTCATGTATGTATACTAGGTGCCACGTGACAGGTTCAAGTAGATCATGTATGTATACTAGGTGCCACGTGACAGGTTGAATTAGATCATGTATGTACACTAGGTACCAGGTGACATGTTGAAGTAGATCATGTGTGTATACTAGGTGCCACGTGACATGTTGAAGTAGATCATGTATGTATACTAGGTGCCACGTGACAGGTTAAAGTAGCTCATGTATGTATACTAGGTGCCACGTGACAGGTTAAAGTAGCTCATGTATGTATACTAGGTGCCACGTGACATGTTGAAGTAGATCATGTATGTATACTAGGTGCCACGTGACAGGTTGAATTAGATCATGTATGTACACTAGGTGCCACGTGACAGGTTGAATTAGATCATGTATGTACACTAGGTGCCAGGTGACATGTTGAAGTAGCTCATGTATGTATACTAGGTGCCACGTGACAGGTTCAAGTAGATCATGTATGTATACTAGGTGCCACGTGACAGGTTGAATTAGATCATGTATGTACACTAGGTGCCAGGTGACAGGTTCAAGTAAATCTATTTGTATACTAGATGCCACGTGACAGGTTCAAGTAAATCTATTTGTATACTAGATGCCACGTGACAGGTTGAAGTAGATCATGTATGTATACTAGGTGCCACGTGACAGGTTCAAGTAAATCTATTTGTATACTAGATGCCACGTGACAGGTTGAAGTAGATCATGTATGTATACTAGGTGCCACGTGACAGGTTAAAGTAGATCATGTATGTATACTAGGTGCCAGGTGACATGTTGAAGTAGCTCATGTATGTATACTAGGTGCCACGTGACAGGTTCAAGTAAATCTATTTGTATACTAGATGCCAAGTGACAGGTTGAAGTAGATCATGTTTGTATACTAGGTGCCACGTGATATATTCAAGTAGATCATGTATGTATACTAGGTGCCACGTGACAGGTTGAAGTAGCTCATGTATGTATACTAGGTGCCACGTGACAGGTTAAAGTAGATCATGTATGTATACTAGGTGCCACGTGACAGGTTCAAGTAAATCTATTTGTATACTAGATGCCACGTGACAGGTTGAAGTAGATCATGTTTGTATACTAGGTGCCACGTGATATATTCAAGTAGATCATGTATGTATACTAGGTGCAACGTGACAGGTTAAAGTAGATCATGTATGTATACTAGGTGCCACGTGACAGGTTCAAGTAAATCTATTTGTATACTAGGTGCCACGTGACAGGTTCAAGTAGATCATGTATGTATACTAGATGCCAGGTGACAGGTTGAAGTAGATCATGTATGTATACAAGGTGCCACGTGGCAGGTTGAAGTAGATCATGTATGTATACTAGGTGCCACGTGACAGGTTCAAGTAGATCATGTATGTATACTAGATGCCACGTGACAGGTTGAAGTAGATCATGTATGTATATTAGGTGACACGTGACAGGTTGAAGTAGATCATGTATGAATTCTATGTTTTGTACCTGATAATAGGCTGATGTTTCCATTTTTGTATTTTAAACAAAAAATTTACTTCTTATGTATTAAATGCTATATTCGGCTATTACTGTTGTTTTGTTTTACATTGCACTCCATTGAGTTCCAGTAAGTCTCTTCCAATCCGTTCTTTATTGAACACCCAAAGCACTGAATTCCATTTAGTCTCTTCCATCAAAAGATTTAAAAAAAAATCATCAACAAAAAATACACATGCACGCATAGGTAACATACATATAAAACAAACCAACATACATTTGTGTATTAGCCGTAATTTGTAAGATTTGATATTCATTTGGTGGTACTTTTAAAGCAACATTAACGTCTTGGCATGATATATAATAAAAAACGTTAAAATAATGCTTTAGACAATTATAGTATTCTCTACTAGCAGTAGTCCTTGTAGATTCTTATCGTCTTTTGTTTGATGTAATCGCACCAGGTAGGCGGTGAATATGTCTATCTCGTACAGATTCTCTTACTCAAGTTCGTGCCATCGTTATATATGTCCTTTCCCTATATGTATAATTTTGGGGGTGAACATTAAATTCGATCAAAAATGCTTTTTATAACCCATGATCGAAGGGTCGTGGATTCGATCTACCACCACGGCTATGTGATATGACTTAGTAGGTCTATTGGATCTTCCTAGGAAGTATCCGAGCGTGATAAGTCTAAATTGTAACGTGTTTCTCATTCGAAGTAAAACAAATACGTTTAAATCCGAATGCAGTCATAACTCACCCTTACAAAGATGATAACAATAGTTAGTTACACACTACGGTGCAGTAAATGGAAACAAACGTGATATTTGTGTCTAAACAATGGAGACGACAAGCTAGTTACATATTATACTGACATTATTGTACAGTGCGTAGAAAAAAAACAGTTAAAAAGTTATCGTTCTGTTTAAACAACGGGATGAATCAAATAGAAACAAGTACAACGTATTATTCACACGTTGTATCAGAACTGTTATACGTCAAATCACTACGTAAAACACAACAATGACGATTGTATTTAATAATAAGAGTCATATTAAAAGTTTAAGACGTTATCTGTAGCACACTTATTTTGTGGGGTTTGAACTAGACTTTGCTACTTATTCACAGGTAAGTCTATCACATTTCCATATCCCAGTGTTAGAATCAATAAAGCTTTCCTACAAAATACACCAAAAAACACAATAACACTGAACTCATTTAGTTGCACTCAACCCACCAGAATGCTAAATGCAGCGAATCCTAAATTATTACGGTCTGTGCTAGTGTCTTTGATCATACCGCCTTTGATCTTGTCAATTTATTCTTATTTTTAGTCTTCTAAATACTCTTAATTAAAAAAATGAATTACAATTATTTTAGATTGGACACGTGTTTGTATAAATTATGGACATTAAAATGAAACACAACACGTGTCATGTGCAGGGTCTAGTAGTAGTAAACCCATAACTTAATACATGTATAATAACTGTCACGTAAACTGACTTTTGTTTTACCAATATTTTCTTAAATTTTACTTAAATACTTTAAAATCTAATTTAAATTTGATTGGTTTTATAAACAATCTTTAATAAATGCCAATAAAACCAACTGCAGTTTGTCTGGAGCCAGTCTGAAATCATGATGACCTGGATGCTTTCCATAGATTTAAGTTAAAATAAATACTTAAGTATGCTGGTTAACCAGGAACCTTGTTCAATAAGAGATTTGCAGAACACGATACCGATTTCGTAGGTATACGTTAATTGTTAATTGTTCATTTGTCTGTCAGACATCCTTACTGATATAATGGAAACAACTTGAATTTCATAAACTCAATAAAGCGTTTTATTTGTTGGCATTAATTAATTTGCATTGTTCTCAGAGCATAGACGTGATTGTAGATTGTTTTATAGTCTGGTACGTCACTGATATGTGAGGCTAACACTTAACGTGTGTACGGAATATAACAAACTAATATTTTGTATTAAAATAAATATTTATAGAGTTAACATATAATATTATGAGATAAAAAGAAATAGTTTTATGTGTCTATACAAGTTTCGCTTGGGGGCGGATGACGAAGAGCTATTGTCAATGTTAAATGTTGCCTTTAGTTCCGTATTGTGCAACTGTGTATTGTTCCATACTGTACAACGTCGTTTTGTTCCATACCGGTACAAATACTGACTTCCCGTCTGTACATGTCACACGCCAGTAAAACAGTGCTTTTGTCAGTAAATGCGTACACTATCCTGGATTCCCGTCTGTACATGTCACACGCCAGTAAAACAGTGCTTATGTCAGTCAATGCGGAAACGCTCCGCTAGTGTATAAATCTTTCAAATTTCTCTTTCTTTCGATGAACCGTTAAAAGTAACAATGCTTTTATAATCTTAAACCACTCAATCAAGATTATCTTCAGGAATACAGGTATGGTTAATCTGTTATGATATGCCCCAGGTTGGCAGGCAGCAGAATAAATGTTCTGCTTACAAGACCTCGGTATAGCGCTGATGACAGATCCGACACCGTGAACCCCTATTGTTACCGTTCATATTGCCAGAACAGAGACGCCACTTTTGTCCATTTAGACGAACAACAAGATTCAAGATATAACAGAGTAAAATGATCAGAAGTAAGACAAATTAGAAAAAGTTAGGCCATAACATAATAATTTATAGTCCTAAAACATTTTTGTAAATCAAATAAATACGTATAAACCTTAAAATGGCACGTTTTATGTGTAATTATTTGTACAAAATTGTCAGTTAAACGTAAGTACTGTACGTATACTGTACGTATATTTCAATCTGCTACATTGGGCGCCACCAACTCAGACTTGGCTGTAACACAGATAATGTAACTCACGAAACGTTCAGTCGTATACTGACTATGGCTTAGTTTATATATCGGACACAGAACTAACGACTGCATTGTAAGAGAATACTCTGCCTCGATGTTTTCTTTTAGAAAAAGAATAATAATGAAAACTCATTATAATAATAAGCGCAAGACAAAATACAGAAAACTTGACAACAGGGCTCTCTGTCTCGGAGTGGTCAGTAGCAAAGCAGCCAGTGGAGAGCCCACCTCGCTCTTCTACCGAGGCCATATGATACAATAACAGCCAGTGGAGGGCCCATCTCGCTCTTCTACCGAGGCCATATGATACAATAACAGCTAGTGGAGGGCCCATCTCGCTCTTCTACCGAGGCCATATGATACAATAACAGCCAGTGGAGGGCCCACCTCACTCTTCTACCTAGGCCATATCATACAATAACAGCCAGTGGAGGGCCCACCTCTCTCTTCTACCGAGGCCATATGATACAATAACAGCAAGTGAAGGGCCCACCTCGCTCTTCTACCCAGGCCATATGTTACAATAACAGCCAGTTGAGGGCCTACCTCGTTTTCTACCGAGGCCATATGATACAATAACAGCCAGTGGATGGGTTCACCTCGCACGTCCACCAAGGCCATATGATACAATAACAGCCAGTGGAGGGAAACCTCGCACTTCTACCAAGGCCATATGATACAATAACAGCCAGTGGAGGGCCCATCTCGCTCTTCTACCGAGGCCATATGATACAATAACAGCCAGTGGAGGGCCCACCTCGCTCTTCTACCTAGGCCATATCATACAATAACAGCCAGTGGAGGGCCCAGCTCACACTTCTACCTAGGCCATATGTTACAATAACAGCCAGTGGAGGGCCAACTTCGCTCTTCTACCAAGGCCATACGATACAATAACAGCCAGTGGAGGGCCCACCTCGCTCTTCTACCTAGGCCATATGATACAATAACAGCCAGTGGAGGGCCCACCTCACACTTCTACCTAGGCCATATGATACAATAACAGCCAGTGGAGGGCCCACCTCGCATTTCTACCTAGGCCATATGATACAATAACAGCCAGTTGAGAACCCACCTCTCTCTTCTACCGAGGCCATATGATACAATAACAGTAAGTGGAGCGCCCACATCTATCTTCTACCGAGGCCATATGTTACAATAACAGCCAGTGGAGGGCCCACCTCGCACTTCTACCTAGGCCATATGATACAATAACAGCCAGTGGAGGGCCCACCTCTCTCTTCTACCCAGGCCATATGTTACAATAACAGCCAGTGGAGGGCCCACCTCGCACTTCTACCTAGGCCATATGATACAATAACAGCCAGTGGAGGGCCCACCTCTCTCTTCTACCGAGGCCATATGATACAATAACAGCCAGTGGAGGGCCGACCTCGCACTTCTACCTAGGCCATATGATACAATAACAGCCAGTGGAGGGCCCACCTCTCTCTTCTACCGAGGCCATATGATACAATAACAGCCAGTGGAGGGCCTACCTCGCTCATCTACCGAGGCCATATGATACAATAACAGCCAGTGGAGGGCCCACCTCGATCTTCTACCAAGGCCATATGTTACAATAACAGCCAGCGGAGGGCCTACGTCGCTCTTCTACCGAGGCCATATGATACAATAACAGCCAGTGGAGGGCCCACCTCGCTCTTCTACCCAGGCCATATGTTACAATAACAGCCAGTGGAGGGCCCACCTCGCTCTTGTACCAAGGCCATATGTTACAATAACAGCCAGTGGAGGGCCCACCTCGCTCTTCTACCTAGGCCATATGTTACAATAACAGCCAGTGGAAGGCCTACCTCGCTCTTCTACCGAGGCCATATGATACAATAACAGCCAGTGGAGGGCCAACCTCGCTTCTCTACCTAGGCCATATGATACAATAACAGCCAGTGGAGGGCCCACCTCGCATTTCTACCTAGGCCATATGTTACAATAACAGCCAGTGGAGGACCAACCTCGCTCTTCTACCGAGGCCATATGATACAATAACAGCCAGTGGAGGGCCCACCTCGCATTTCGACCTAGGCCATATGATACAATAAGAGCCAGTGGAGGGCCCACCTCTCTCTTCTACACAGGCCATATGATACAATAACAGCAAGTGGAGGGCCCACCTCGATCATCTACCCAGGCCATATGTTAAAATAACAACTAGTGGAGGGCCCAACTCGCACTTCTATCTAGGCCATATGATACAATAACAGCCAGTGGAGGGCCCACCTCTCTCTTCTACACAGACCATATGTTACAATAACAGCCAGTGGAGGGCCTACCTCGCTCTTCTACCGAGACCATATGATACAATAACAGCAAGCGGAGGGCCCACCTCGATCTTCTACCGAGGCCATATGTTACAATAACAGCCAGTGGAGGGCCTACCTCGCTCTTCTACCGAGGCCATATGATACAATAACAGCCAGTGGAGGGCCCACCTCGCTCTTCTACCTAGGCCATATGTTACAATAACAGCCAGTGGAGGGCCCACCTCGCTCTTCTACCTAGGCCATATGTTACAATAACAGCCAGTGGAGGGCCTACCTCGCTCTTCTACCGAGGCCATATGATACAATAACAGCCAGTGGAGGGCCCACCTCGATCTTCTACCCAGGCCATATGTTACAATAACAGCCAGTGGAGGGCCTACCTCGCTCTTCTACCGAGGCCATATGATACAATAACAGCCAGTGGAGGGCCAAGCTCACACTTCTACCTAGGCCATATGTTACAATAACAGCCAGTGGAGGGCCAACCTCGCTCTTCTACCTAGGCCATATGATACAATAACAGCCAGTGGAGGGCCCACTTTGCACTTCGACCTAGGCCATATGATACAATAACAGCCAGTGGAGGGCCCACCTCGCTCTTCTACCGAGGCTATATGTTACAATAACAACCAGTGGAGGGCCCATCTCGCTCTTCTACCCAGGCCATATGATACAATAACAGCCAGTGGAGGGCCCACCTCGCTCTTCTACCTAGGCCATATGTTACAATAACAGCCAGTGGAGGGCCCAACTCGCACTTCTACCCAGGCCATATGATACAATAACAGCCAGTGGAGGGCCCAACTCGCACTTCTACCCAGGCCATATGATACAATAACAGCAGTTGGAGGGCCCACCTCGCTCTTCTACACAGGCCATATGTTAGAATAACAGCCAGTGGATAGCCTACCTCGCTCTTCTACCGAGGCCATATGTTACAATAACAGCCAGTGGAGGGCCTACCTCGTACTTCTACCTAGGCCTTATTATACAATAACAGCCAGTGGAGGGCCCACCTCGCTCTTTTACCGAGGCCATATGTTACAATAACAGTCAGTGGAGGGCCGACCTCGCTCTTCTACCGAGGCCATATGTTACAATAACAACCAGTGGAAGGCCAACTTCGCACTTCTACCCCGGCCATATGTTACAATAACAGCCAGTGGAGGGCTTACCTCGTTCTTCTACCCCGGCAATATGATACAATAACAGCCAGTGGAGGGCCCACTTCGCACTTCTACCTAGGCCATATGATACAGTAACAGCCAGTGGAGGGCCCACCTTGCACTTCTACCGAGGCCATATGATACAATAACAGCCAGTGGAGGGCCTACCTCGCTCTTCTACCGAGGCCATATGTTACAATAACAGCCGGTGGTGGGCCCACCTCGCACTTCTACCCAGGCCATATGATACAATAACAGCCAGTGGAGGGCCCGCCTCGCTCTTCTACCTAGGCCATATGTTACAATAACAGCCAGTGGAGGGCCCACCTCGCTCTTCTACCGAGGCCATATGTTACAATAACAGGAAGTGGAGGGCCTACCTCGCTCTTCTACCAAGGCCATATGTTACAATAACAACCAGTGGAGGGCCCACCTCTCTCTTCTACCGAGGCCATATGTTACAATAACAACCAGTGGAAGGTCAACCTCACACTTCTACCCAGACCAAATGTTACAATGTGGATGGCCCATCTCGCTCTTCTACCCAGTGGAGGGCCCACCTCGATCTTCTACCCAGTGGAGGGCCCATCTCGCTCTTCTACCCAGCGGATAGCCCATATCGATATTCTACCCAGTGGAGGGCTCACCTCGCTCTTCTACCCAGGCCATATGTTACAATAACAGCAATGATCAGCTGTGTTTTGTGACATTTATTCGTTAATTTGGTACAAAACGACTTTGTAGCCTCCACTGCGGGTCGTATCTGTACTTACATCAATCACTCCAGAGTTTTTTTTCTACTTCAAGTACACGTGTTTACCGCATGCGTATTATGTAATTGATTAAATTAAATAAACAACTAATTATTTTTACACATTCTGTGTTGTGTGACTTTAATACATTGATTAACATACCAAATTAAAAAACAACTTCCAAATAAGATACAATGGGATCACCTTAATGTAATAAATAGGACATGCAATGAATGCAAAATGAACAAAAGTTAACTGTTGAACTGTTGTTACGACACGCCTTGAATACATGTTTTATACAGAAAGGACGTGAGTAGAGAACATTCAGCTCTTAATGTGCTACAGAATGAGTTTACAGCATATTTGTGTAACACATTTTCATTAAAACATGTAACGATATTGCTATAACCATTGCCACTATCAACGAGAATTATCCCATCTCCAGAGAATCTAACGGCAATCTTACACCGTTTGCATATTTATCGCTCTTGTAAATCGAAGAAGTCTATTTAACGGTGAAAGAGGCATTCAAATAAGATGTTATTAATCATAGTTTAGCACATGGCGCGCGCCTCTGATATTCTATACGATGCAAGAAGTAATAAAGAATTCTTAAAAGATTGTTTGATATATTACAGTCGGTTATCCTGATAAATATGTCGTTCTTTTAACAATTTTATCAAATTATCAGAGTTGAGAGTTTCAAATTGTATATTTGAATTTATTATTACATAAATCAGTGAATACTTTCATAAGCGTGTATTCTCATAATACCAATTTGCACATGCACACGTGAACACATAAATTAACCCGGCTAATCTGGCTTTGATCAAGCTGGCTTATTTTAAGATAATGTAATTTGAAAGGAATCCTAATAAAAAAAAGAAATTATTGATACATTACAATACGTGTGTAGGGGCATTTACATTGATAATTGAAGAGACCACACTATATTATCAAATTGATAATTTAATAGATCACAGAATATTATTAAATGGATAATTGATTAGACCACACTATATTATTAAATGGATAATTGAATAGACGACACTATATAATTAAATTTATAATTGAATAGACCACACTATACTATTTACTATTCTATTATATTTATAATTGAATAGACCACATTATATAATAAATGGATACTTGTACAGACCACACTATACTATTAAATGGATAATTGAATAGACCACACTATAATTATAATTAAATGAATAATTGTATAGACCACACTATATTATTGAATTGGTAAATGAATAGACCGCACTATAAAATTAAATGGATACTTGTATTGACCACACTGTACTATTAATTGGATAATTGAAAAGACAACACTATAATTATATTTAAATGAATAATTGTATAGACCACTCTATATTATTAAAAAAAAAATTAACGATAAAAGAAATTATAAAAACAGTCCATCAGAATTAAAAAGAATACGTTTTACAAATAGTAGGAGTATGTTGTTCTCTAAAGCAAAATGGAAAGCAAAAATAACCAACAAAATTTAATATTTTACCAAAGAAAAATATAACCTATCAAAATAAAGTAAAACCAACTCTCGAAAGTTTTGGAAATATATAAAAAAAAATACAATTCGGAAAAAGTTACAAATACCTCTGGGATAAATGTAAATGATTTTTTCGAACACTTTCGATTATTATCGAATACACCACAAAGTCAATTTGTACCAGATACTGATGATAATGAGAGACAAGAGTCAATAAATATTGAAGAACTTGATTACCCTTTTACTATATCTGAAATATCTAAAACTATTTTATCTATGAAACGACATAAAAGTTGTGACTTAAGCAATAATGTAGCAGACTTCTTTATTGATTCAAATGCTTTTATTACACCGTATATTGTTCAATTTTTTAATAAAATATATGATACAGGAATTTATTCGGACTCTTGGTGTAAAGAGTTCATTGTACCGATTCACAAGAAAGGCGACCGTGATAATTATCCAAGTATCGTGGAATAACTCTTATCGATGTTCTATCTAAAATATTGTCGCTCGCTTTGAAAAACAGATTTAATAAATGGTGCGAATCTGAAAATGTGTTCAACAAACACTAATTTGGCTTCAGGGACAATCATAGCACGACAGATTGTATCTTCATTCGATTATACAAAAAGGACTTATGTCGAAATCTAAATTATACTGTACATTTATAGATTATGAAAAGGCTTTTGATACCGTTATACATGATGCACTGTGGGTAAAGCTCGTCCAATCGGGTATAAGTTGCAAAATTATTAATATTATAAAAGCGATATATAGTGACGTTAAATCTTGTATAAAATCACCTAATATGACTTTTTCAGACTTCTTTGATGTAACTATTGGTTTAAAGCAAGGGGAGCCCTTATCACCATTACTTTTTTATTTTGTTCATCAATGATATAACCGAAAATATTGATTTTAACAATTTAACTGATAAGGACATTGATCAATTATATATGTATATGTTACTTTTTGCCGATGATATAGCTCTATTAACAACTGAGCCACATAGTTTACAATTACAGCTTGATAATAGTTTTCAATATTCAGCTAAATGGGGTTTAAAAGTTAATGTTAATAAAACAAAAGTATGCATATTTGAGAAAAGAAAGCAATTACATAACTACGAACGGTTTATCAATAACGAGAAACTAGAAATAGTAGATACATTTTGTTATTTAGGTGAACGTTTTTCATATACAGGAAACATGGCAAATGCAATAATAGCTCTTCAAGAGCAAGCACTTAAAGCGTATAATTGTTTGCTTTCGGTGTTGAGTAGAATCAAAGTGGATATTCAAACTAAGTTACAACTTTTTGATTCAGTGGTTTTGCCTATACTTTTATATGGGTTGGAAACTTGGGGAATATATGAATTTAAAGATTTAGATAAATTACACACAAAACTTTGCAAACATATTTTAGGCATAAAACAGCAAACTCCGAACACACCCGGTTTAGGCAATCTAGGTACATTTCCTATATCTGTGAATTCTAATGAGCGTTCCATTATGTACTGGACTAAGATCATGAAGCAGCCGAATTCAATTTTGTATAAATCTTTTAATGAACAATATAACTTTCAAAATAATAAATGTTGGGCCAAATGTATGGATTCGTTATTAAATAACCTAGGATTTGGAGACATTTGGCAAAATTTCAACCCAAATATAAACTATTCTATCTTATCTAAACAAAGAATTAGAGACCAATACATGTAAACTTGGACTGCATCTGTTCAGACTATACCAAAACTACAATATGATAATCAGTTTAAAGTAGATTTTAAATATGAAGAGTACTTTAATTTTATTTCAATTAAAAAAAAATCGCAAAAATCTGACACGTTTACGTCTTAGTGCACATACTTAAGAAATAGAATCAGGCAGATATAATAATGTAGAAAGAGAAAATCGATTTTGTAAATTATGTTCCTTAATTGTTGTTGAATCTGAATATCAATTTCTTTTATGTTGTCCAAAATATAAAACAATAAGAACTAATTATCTAAAAATATATCATTACCAACTGTCAATAAATTTATAAATCTATTTTCATCTACAAATAAACGATAAGTGCGTAATACGTCAAGATATTTTACTGAGGCTTTTACGCTAAGAAAAACTACTTTGAATACAATGACTGCTTCTTAACTATATTCACTTAAATGTATTATTGAAAATATAATGTCTCGATTTGATACCTTACAATATTTAACTGCTTGTTTGTGAATGTCTTACCTATGTTTATGTATTGTGTGTCTATGTCATATTTGTTTAAATATTCTTTGTAAATGGCCATAGGCAATTGTGTATTGTCGTTATGCCAATAATTCCAATCTCATTATCATATATGTATTTAAAGCATTTTCATTGGACAACGTCAAAATTTTAAAGACTTTTATTTTTCGATAAAACCCTGGAGCCGGACTACTTTTACGTTGTGGTCGGTTTAACAATACACGAACTTAAATGACGTTCACAACGGCAATCGTACATACTCGGCAAATTCCGTCATCTTCGGTATTAGACCTCGTAAATAATTGTAGGAATACACCAATTGGTAATTTGCCCCGGCAAGTTACTTCCCGTTATTATCGTAAACAAAAATGGCTGACTTTTCGACGTGCATTCAGTATTCTTTGGACATAATGGAAATTAAAAAAAAAAGAGCAGCTTGAAGCGTTGCAGAATATCTTCAGTTTAATTGATACGTGTGTTAGTCTGGTACTCGGCATAAAGGCCGGGTCACAGCAATATGGCGGCCCCCGTATTATTTCCGAGGTTATTACGTAGTAATAGCCAAGGTGTTCCGAGTGTCACAACGGTTCCACGCTTATTTTAATAATAAAATACAACGAAAATAAATGTCAAGTCCTAGCTGTTTTCTTCGGTTTATTGTTTTATAGATTTCTTTGGCTCAGCGATTTAACCGGGCGTCAAAATCAGACCATAAGTTATTTTGAGAAACAATGAAGTAGGTCATAAAATTTTCAGATTTGAGATGTATAGTGTACCATTGAACACAACCCTGGTTTATCGAACGTGAATGCTAGTCGTTAACAAAAATTTTGACAGACCAATTTATTCGACAGGAAAAATGAAATAAAAACATGTACATGTAGCTGAAGTTCAGAAGCAGATGGTCGTGAGACAATTTAAATACTCAAACCTTGCACGTAAAAGTCGTTTAAAACGTACCGAATTCGGATTCTCCATCGATGAGCGTGGATTTGTATGACCTTCGTGAATATTGACACAAGTTTTAAAAACAATCGTGTAGACAAAAACTAAACATGACGTCAGCGGCTACACTGTGTGGGTATTTCCTGGAATTATTGATTTTTTGTTTGTCTAAATCGAGAGATAAAAGGCGGGTGTTTAATTTTTTCACCTCAAAATATTTCGTCATTTTACAATAAACCAACTAATGTTACAGAGTTCATTTGATAATGGAAACAAAAGCCGTTACGGTATTATTGGATATTAGTTCTAGAGAATTTGATGTCAACCAGGACAGAGGTGATGGATTCTTAAGCGTTTACTTTGCAGAGTATATTTATTTTTGTTTTGTTTTTTCATTCGCTTGAGGAGTCTCAATTTAAATATAATCATCAGGATTAGAATTATAAGGACTTTATTTAATTTGTGCGTGATTCGACATTCTTTACAAATGCATAAAAAACAGAAAAAATGATTTTAATCCTATAATAAAACTGAACTGAACTGAATTAAATTGATAAATGAATAGACCACACTATATAATTAAATTGATAATTGTATAGAGCCCACTATACTATTAAATGGATAACTGGATTGAACACACTGATATTATTAAATTGATAATAGAATAGACCGCATTACATTATCATTTGGAAAATTGAATAGATCACACTATACTATTAAATCGATAATTGAATAGACCACCCTTAATTATCAAATTGATAATTGAACAGAGCACCTCACTTACTTCAGCTTCGTAAGAACCGACAGACAGCTGTTTTGTTGACATACCTAGCATTATTTATCATTACAAATAGTTTGTTTTCATACTACTATAACAACTATAGTATTCATATATCACAGGAATTTCCAAACAAACGTTCAAAACACGCGCCAAGCATCACACCATTTACAAACAAAGCCATCGAAGCATTTCATAAATGAAAACACAAATCACTAAACTCGTTCATCATTTCACACTTTTTCTCATTTATCAATGTAATGTCTTGGAGAAAAATGACTGTGGTAATTTCTAATATATTTCCCTCTTCGCTTTTTGTGGTTCTTTTGTATAAACGAAGTGCGAACACAACAGCTACTGCGTTCAACTGAGTTCTTTTTTAAGAGAAAAAAAAGTGCTTAACACAGAAGAACCAAATTCACGTTTCTAGATATATGTATAATATTTTGCAAATGTTTTTAAAAACTAATTTGTATCGCAATATATGCACATGCACACGTGTACACATAAATTGACCCGGCTAATCTGGCTTTGATCAAGCTGGCTTATTTTAAGATAATGTAATTTGAAAGGAATCCTAATAAAAAAAGAAATTATTGATACATTACAATACGTGTGTAGGGGCATTTACATTGATAATTGAAGAGACCACACTATATTATCAAATTGATAATTTAATAGATCACAGAATATTATTAAGTGGATAATTGATTAGATCACACTATACGATTAAATGGATAATTGATTAGACCACACTATATCATTCAATGGATAATTGAATAGACCACACGATACTATTAAATGGATAATTGAATAGATGACACTATACTATTTACTATTCTATTATATTGATAATTAAATAGACGACATTTTACTATTTACTATTCTATTGATAATTGAATAGACCAAATTATATAATAAAGGGAGACTTGTATAGACCACACTATAAATAAAACGGATAATTGAATAGATCACACTATATAAATAATTGAATTATCAACATTCGCATTCTCGCGTTTATAGTAGTTAGACTTTATTTCCCAGATAAAGGCTGGTCGAAGAAGAACGCAGTTGTCGTGATATGAGCTGTATACAGTGACAGTGATCGATTGATACAAATATACTACAGAACAGTCCTTTTTAAAAAATTGTTTTGTAGTTGGATTTGTCAAACAATACTTTCGTATGTTAATTAAAATCATTGTTTTAATTGAATTAAATGTGTTTGATATTACTAATTTAAGTAATAACAAAGGTGATCAACTACAGATTAAAATGTTAATCGCCCCCTCCGAAGTACCAGCTAAAAGTTTACAGTTATATTCATTGCATAGCAAACTGGTTTGTATTTAATTTTTTTTATTAAATTCATACTTCGGGTAACAAGAACTAGATCTGTATTAAGGTGCTATCAATTAAATGTGAGGCAGGAAGAAAGGTGGCGAACAGGGGGTACATGTTTAGGATGGATTTACAAAACCTCAAATATAGCATGATAATCGCTGTGTATTTAATTCCATAAAACCTCAAATATAACATGGTAATCGGTGTGTACTTAATTCCACAAAACCTCAAATATAGCATGGTAACCGGTGTGTACATATGCCACAAAACCTCAAATATAGCATAGTAATCTGTGTGTAATTAACTCCACAAAACCTCAAATATAGCACGGTAATCGGTATGTACTTAATACCACAAAACCTCAAATATAGCACGGTAACCGGTGTGTACTAATGTCACAAAACCTCAAATATAGCATAGTAACCGGTGTGTACATAATGCCACAAAACCTCAAATATAGCACGGTAACCGGTGTGTACTAAATGTTACAAAACCTCAAATATAGCATGGTAACCGATGGGTAAATAATGCCACAAAACCTCAAATATAGCACGGTAATCGGTATGTATATAATGGCACAAAACCTCAAATATAGCATGGTAACCGTTGTGTACATAATGCCACAAAACCTCAAATATAGCATGGTAACCGATGTGTACATCTCAAATATAGCATGGTTACCGGTGTGTACATAATACCACAAAACCACAAATATAGCATGGTAATCGGTGTGGACTTAATGCCACAAAACCACAAATACAGCATGGTAACCGGTGTGTACATAATGCCATAATACCTCAAATACAGCATGGTAACCGGTGTGTAAATAATGCCACTAAACCTCAAATAAAGCATGGTAACCGGTGTGTAAATAACGCCGCAAAACCTCAAATATAGCATGGTAACCGGTGTGTACATAATGCTGCAAAACCTCAAATATAGCATGGTAATCGGTATGTACATAATATCACACAACTTCTAATATAGCATGGTAACCGATGTGAACAGCTCAAATATAGCATTGTAACCGGTGTGTACATAATGCCACAAAACCTCAAGTATAGCATGGTAACCGGTGTGTACATAATGCCACAAAACCTCAAATATAGCATGGTAACCGATGTGAACAGCTCAAATATAGCATGGTTACCGGT
The DNA here is from genome assembly GCA_029582155.1 of Panopea generosa. Classification (NCBI taxonomy): domain Eukaryota; kingdom Metazoa; phylum Mollusca; class Bivalvia; order Adapedonta; family Hiatellidae; genus Panopea; species Panopea generosa. Next base: position 37,767,700 of record CM055901.1, on the reverse strand, counting down.
GTGTACATAATGCCACAAAACCACAAATATAGCATGGTAACCGGTGTGTACATAATGCCACAAAACCTCAAATATAGCATGGTAACCGGTGTGTACATAATTCCACAAAACCTCAAATATAGCATGGTAATTGGTGTACATAATTCCACAAAACCTCAAATATAGCATGGTAACCGGTGTGTACATAATGCCACAAAACCTCAAATATAGCATGGTAACCGATGTGAACAGCTCAAATATAGCATGGTTACCGGTGTGTACATAATGCCACAAATCCAAAAATATAGCATGGTAACCGGTGTGTATTAAATGTCACAAAACCTCAAATATAGCATGGTAACCGGTGTGTACATAATGCCGCAAAACCACAAATATAGCATGGTTACTGGTGTATACATAATGCCGCAAAACCACAAAAAAAGCATGGTAACCGGTGTGAACATAATGTCACAAAACCACAAAAAAAGCATGGTAACCGGTGTGTACATAATGTCACAAAACCTCAAATATAGCATGGTAACCGGTGTGTACTAATGCCGCAAAACCACAAATATAGCATGGTTACTGGTGTGTACATAATGCCGCAAAACCACAAAAAAGCATGGTAACCGGTGTGTACATAATGCCGCAAAACCACAAATATAACATGGTAACCTGTGTGTACATAATGCCGCAAATCCTCAAATAAAGCATGGTAACCGGTGTGTATATAATGCCACAAAACCTCAAATATAGCATGATTACCGATGTGTACACCTCAAATATAGCATTGTAACCGATGTGTACACCTCAAATATAGCATGGTCACCGATGTGTACACCTCAAATATAACCGGTCTACACACTAGGATTTAAATAAGAGTACACGTAGTTGACGAGTTATTTTTATTGCAATTGACAGAATATTTTTCTAAATCATAATTGGTGAAATAAATTAATATTTATACAAAGGCTCAAATATATTCCATTGAAACTGTTTGCGTTTATAACATGATTATAGTACACGTAAGCACTGAATATTTGATTTTCTTTTCTGGAAAAGAAAAGCAAACGATTTTGAATAACTAATATATTCACAATAAAATATCTAAATCTCAGTTAGAGCCATTTCAATAACTCCTTAGTTGAATTATTGATATGACATTATAAATAAGGCTGTTATAAGAATAAGACATTTATAAAAAAAAAATATTCTATAAATAATACGAATTTTCAAAACTTGACTATTATCTGAAACAACACTAATACGATTTAAGTGACAATAAGGTTTGTAATAAAAATAAGATTGACTAACAGTTAAGGTAGCAATTTTACTAAATATTGGACCAGTTGCCAAAGATGATAACGAATGGTTCTGTTGCTAAAGGTAAGAACGAATTATCTTTTACTAAAAGGAACACCTAAATGTAGCTTAATTTTATTCAAGGTTCAAGATTTAACTATTTTAAGATGTAAGATTGTTTAAATTACTTTATGCATTTTGTTTGTTTAAAAAGGCATTGGCGGTCATACTTAATTCATTTTAACGTTATAAAGAAGCGACAATTTGACTTTAGCATTTGAAGAACTTCTTTTCACACGCGATATATACTTTACTTACATTTTAAGTGGCATTTTACACAGTTACATTATTAGATATGTGGTTTATCAGATTTGTGTCTAGATTCCTTTGCTTTATTTTCAGCGTCTGTGCTATAAATATAACATGCAGTGGTACATTACTCTTATAAAATACACGGTCCACACAGATATATAACACAACATGGAACACTTACCGGTGGAAATCCCTCATATGGCGGAAACCAGTCACCCGGAGGGCGAGGACCAGACAACTGAAAAATATAGGTCGAGTTTTATCATTGTAAACAAACATATATAACTTTAATTTAGAACCAGCATGAACTTCATAACTCCATTTCTGTTTTATAATCATGTTCCCAACCGTATTCAGTAAATCACTACACTGTAGTAACACTTAGCACAAGTGTAAACCACGGCAAATGAAATTAACCACTGTAGCAACGCTCAGCACAAGTGTAAACCACGGCAACTATAGTTAATCCACTGAAGCAACATTTAGTACAAGTGTAAAACACGGCAACTATAGTAAACCCACTGTAATCACACTTAGTACAAGTGTAAACACGGCAACTATAGTTAACCCACTGTAATCACACTTAGTACAAGTGTAAACACGGCAACTATAGTTAACCCACTGTAGCCACACTTAGTACAAGTGTAAACCACGGTAACTATAGTTAACCCACTGTAGCCACACTTAGTACAAGTGTAAACCACGGTAACTATAGTTAACCCACTGTAGCCACACTAAGTACAAGTGTAAAACACGGCAACTATAGTTAACCAACTGTAGCCACACCAATACAAGTGTAAACCACGGCAACTAAAGTTAACCCACTGAAGCAACATTTAGTACAAGTGTAAAACACGGCAACTATAATAAACCCACTGTAGCCACACTTAATATAAGTGTAAAACACGGCTACTATAGTTAACCCACTGTAGCCACACTTAGTACAAGTGTAAAACACGGCTACTATAGTTAACCCACTGCAGCCACACTTAGTACAAGTGTAAAACACGGCTTCTATAGTTAACGCACTATAGATAGCCACACTTAGTACAAGTGTAAAACAGGGCTACAATAATTAACCTACTGTAGTCACACTTAGTATAAATGTAAAACACGGCAACTGTAGTTAACGCACTATAGATAGCCACATTTTGTGGACTTATAAACACGGCAACTATAGTTAACACACTGAACCCAAACTGTATTTAACGAAGTGTAGCAACACTTAGAACAAGTATAAAATACGAAAGCTATAATTACCGCACTGTAGCCACACTTAGTGCAAGTGTAAATCCGGCAACTATAGTTAACCCACTGAAGCAACATTTAGTACAAGTGTAAAACACGGCAACTATAGTAAACCCACTGTAATCACACTTAGTATAAGTGTAAACACGGCAACTATAGTTAACCTACTGTAGCCACACTTCGTACAAGTGTAAACCACGTTGACTATAGTTAACCCACTGTAGCCACACTTAGTACAAGTGTAAACCACAGTAACTATAGTTAACCCACTGTAGCCACACTTAGTACACGTGTAAAACACGGCAACTATAGTTAACCAACTGTAGCCACACCAAATACAAGTGTAAACAACGGCAACTAAAGTTAACCAACTGAAGCAACATTTAGTACAAGTGTAAAACACGGCAACTATAGTTAACCCACTGTAATCACACTTAGTACAATTGTAAACACGGCAACTATTGTTAACCCACTGTAGTCACACTTAGTACAAGTGTAAAACACGGCAACTATAGTTAACCCACTGTAGCCACACTTAGTACAAGTGTAAAACACAGCTACTATAGTTAACCCACTGTAGCCACACTTAGTACAAGTGTAAAACACGGCAACTATAGTTAAATCACTATAGCCACACTTAGTACAAGTGTAAAACACGGCAACTATAGTTAACCCACTGTAGCCACACTTAGTACAAGTGTTAAACACGGCTACTATAGTTAGCCTACTGTAGTCACACTAAGTACAAGTGTAAAACACGGCAACTGTAGTTAACGCACTATAGATAGCCACATTTTGTGGACTTATAAACACGGCAACTATAGTTAACACACTGAAGCCACAACTTTATTTAACGAAGTGTAGCAACACGAAAGCTATAATTACCGCACTGTAGTCACACTAAGTACTTATAATTTATGGTGAATGTAATGTTACATCCATCTTAGTATCCAGATTTCTTGAAATTGCCATAGCTTGATATGTTTGTTAAAGAAAATGGTTCAAGTTATAGCAGAACCTTTTAGTTGATCTAGTGTCCCCCTTTTGTGGGAATGGTAACCTGTTTAATGTAACAAGCAAAAATTAAAAAAGAAATAAATAGAATAAATGAATAAAGATGAAAAAAATGTCTTGCACCCCTTTTATGGGAAAGGTACATCCCTTTTGTGGGAAAGGTTACCTATTTTAAGTAACATATAAAAGAATGTGTATTGTTGTATAGGTTGCTCTAGTGCATCCCTTTTGTCGGAATGGTAACCTGTTTAAAGTAACAAGCAAATAATTAAAAAAGAAAAATAAATAAATAAATAAAATGAATGAAATAGAAAAGATGTATATATATTTTGTGTTTATACATCCCTTTTGTGGGAAAGGTACATCCCTTTTGTTGGAAAGGTTACCGGTTTTAAGAAGTAGCACATTGAAGAATGTGTATTGTTGTATAGGTTGCTCTAGTACATCCCTTTTGTGGGAACGGTAACCTGTTTAAATTAACAAGCAAAAATTAAAAAAGAAAAAAGAAATAAATAAAATAAACGAATAAAAAAGAAAAAATGTATATATATATATATATATATTATATATATATATCCCTTTTGAGAGAAAGATTACCTGTTTTAAGAAGTAACATATAAAAGAATGTGTATTGTTTGTATAGGTTGTCTAGTGCATCCCTTTTGTGGGAATGGTAACCTGTTTAAGTAACAGGCAAAAAAAGAAAGAATAAAATGTACATATATTGTGTTTTTACATCTCTTTTGTGGGAAAGGCTACCTGTTTAAATTAAAAAAGAAAAGAAAAAAAATGTAGACTATATATTTTGTGGGAAAGGTACATCTCTTTTGTGGGAAAGGCTACCTGTTTAAAATAACATATAAAACATTGTGTATTGTTTGTTTAGGTTGCTCTAGTACATCCCTTTAATGGGAACGGTAACCTGTTTAAAGTAAAAAAAATCAATCAGTCAATCAATAAAAATGAATAAATAAATAAATAAATGGATGGATGGATGGATGGATGGATGGATGGATGGATGGATGGATGGACGGACGGACGGACGGACGGACGGACGGACGGGTGGGTGGATGGACGGACGGACAGACGGACGGACGGACGGACGTTCTGGTGGAAGTGATGTTGTGGGGTGCGGTTTTTATATATTATAAAACATCTTTTTTTTCATAAAACAAAACAAAACCTATTTTCTTTCTAACCCCAATGTCACAAACCTTGAGATCCAACTCTAATGACACTAAAAAAGAATGAAAAAGAGTGAAAAAAAAGTAAAAGAAAAATGTGAAAAAAATGGAATTAACCCCACAATGCCATTTGGACGCGTTTTCGCACTTGTGGGGTGAACATTGCATCCCTCAAGTACCAAAAAAACCCACAATGCCATTCCGTACTGGCAACGCAACCCACAACTGCCGCTCCAGACGTACGGACGGACGGACAGACAGACAGACAGACAGACAGACAGACAGACAGACAGACAGACAGACAGACAGACAGACAGACAGACAGACAGACAGACAGACAGACAGACAGACAGACAGACAGACAGACAGACAGACAGACAGACAGACAGACAGACAGACAGACAGACAGACAGACAGACAGACAGACAGACAGACAGACAGACAGACAGACAGACAGACAGACAGACAGACAGACAGACAGACAGACAGACAGACAGACAGACAGACAGAAAGACAGACAGACAGACATGGTAACCTGTTTAAGTAACATATAAAATAAATTTTGTGTTTTGATTGGATCTAACGCATCCCTTTTGTGGGAACAGTAACCTGTTTAAAGTAACATAAAATAAATAAAGTTGAAAATAACTAGTTTAATACTAGAAGAGTGAAACCTGGTGATTGAAATTATTGTATACTATAGCATAACTATTTCAATGTGTGCTATTGTACATTTCATAGTTGTGCCTAAAGTAAAACCAAGGCGATCACTGGCAAGGCAGGTGGCAGAAAGGCGCACAAGTCAGCAATGTCGTCCGGTGGACACGGCACAACAGGCTCTGGATACAATGCAACAGGGTCCACAGAGGCCGGTCACCCAACCGGACCCACAACCAACTCTTACGAACAGGGACCTTGAAGCCATTGTTAACAAGGTGGTGGAGAAGGTTGGGAATAGGCAGACTAGGTCAGTAGCGGTGGAACTACAAAGTATACAGGGTGTTGGTTCACTCGAATCTGGATAAGGTAATGCCATTGGTGACGTTGAGGATTTGGGGTATCATTTAAGCCAAAATATACGGAAAAAATGTTAACGGAGAATATATTGACTGGGGAACTCTGTTGCCAAGACCATTACCTGCTAGGGATCCTATTAATTATTTTTCTGTCATAGATGAGCATATGATATCGCAACAGAAAGTAAATACCACGAAATTGCAGGCTATTAGTCGTTGGACAGATGACTTTATGGTATTAATTTGTATCTATACATCTGCCAACCCATCTAGTTGAGCGAGAACATTTTAATATTATAAATAAAAGCATGTTTGACTTTCTATGGGATAATAAACCAGACAAAAAAAGTAGAAAGATTACCGAAACAAAATTACGAAAATGGGGGCTTAAAAATGATAGATCTGAATATGTTTATTAAGTCAATTAAAGCAGGTTGGGTGAAAAGAATTATCAATCAGAGTAATACAGGTGATTGGAAGCATATATACATGGGCCAACTAGCAAAAATAGGAGAACCATTGATTTTTTAATGTAATATTAATACATATGACTTAAATAATGCGACTCAGATAGACTCAAACTTTTTATCAGAAATTGTACAATCATGGTCAAGTATTAGTTTTAAAGAAAATGTTGAATATATAAACAAACAAATACTATGGAATAATTCAAACATCAAAAATATAATAAAACATTCTTCTATAAACCTTGATTCGACAAAGGAATTAAATATGTTGAACAAATCTTTGACAATAGGCAAAAAGTATTTTATACTTTTCAGCATATCAAAACGGTACACAACTTAAAAAAATCGGATTTTCTAAAATATTATACTCTTATTCAAAGTATATCAAATCCATGGAAGTCTAAACTTAAGAATGAAAATATACCAAACAATAATAAACGAAATAACTTAATGGAACAAATTGTAAATGCGAAAAGTTCAAATAAATATTTGTATAATAAACAGTTAAAGTATATTGAAAGCGACCTAACTATTAAATAGCATATTAAATGGGAACAAGAAATAGCAAATCTAAATTGGAAAAGTATACATAATCTACCCTTTCAATGTTTAATAAATACAAAATTAAGAGCATTCCAATACAAATACATAAAGAGAATCTTACCTAATAATGAATTTCTGTACACATGTAATATTTATAATACAAGTTTATGCGATTTTTGCAATAGGCATGTCGAAACAAACAAACATTTATTTTGGGAGTGTCACATTTCGAGGGTTTTTTGAACAGAACTTGAAATGTATCTGAATGAAATACTTATTGAAATAGATTTGGATTATTCAACGATTTCTCTCGGTAATCTTGACCACAGCAGTTATTCAAGTTTATTAAACTGTATATTGGTTTATGGAAAATATTTTCTTTTCAAAAATAAGTATGAACAGACAATTCCAAAGTTCAACAATTTTATAAAATACTTAAAATATCATGAAAATATAGAAAAAATAATAGCGAGTAAAAAAGATAAAGTGACGCAACATGAAAATAAATGGAATAAACTCCAATTATTCTAATAAAAATCTCACAACTGAACTTAAAGTCAAATTGACAGTGTAAATCACCTTAATCTCTTTTCATGTCTGCAACTGTCTCTTTTCCTTCATCTATCTACTTCTTTTTTTCCTTTTTCCTTTTATTTCCCCGTCTCTTCTTAGTATAGCATTATTTCATAGAATACATTCATGTTAAACTGTATGTATTATATCAAATATATTTGTAAAATGTATGTATTATGAAATAATAAAAAATTTAAAAACGAAAAAAAGGTGGGCCGGATTGCTAAAATATATGAACATAGTACACTTGGGGGCTGAGCGTGCAGAAGGGTTAGGTTGGAAACAGTATGATGAGAAATTTCGCTAGGGACTCTTCGGCTGTTGGGGTACAGTTGACCAGGAGGTTTGGTTGCTGCATATGTATCAGACTGCTACACCCAGATTTATTGCCTCGTATTCAAAACCTTTAGGAATAGTACCACCATTGGGAAAAGGAAGTGCTTCCGTGGGGTAGTCATACAATGGCGGTTATTTTATCTGAATGGCATAAGTGATGTGTTTTGAACATTTGACAGCTTTGTCATGTTTGAATTGTGAACTTAGAATAATAATAATAATAAAAAAAAAAAAAATTAAAATAACTGATGCTTGGAAATTGGGGTATGAATAAATGATTTCGGAAGTCTACTTTCACTTTGTCAACAGTGTAAAATTCCTTTAACGACACATGACCCCTACTTTTCTCATCATATTTTGATAGTGCAGAGGTTGACAAACAGTAAAATGTAAGTTTCACTTCTTTCATTTGGGTCTCTGACAAGCCTTCAAACTTTTATTATTTACTATAGAATAAAGAACAAAAATCAATGGTCGGATTACACCTATAAGAGAAACTTGAGTACTTTCCAAAGTGGTAATTGTACACTCTCATAGTCTTAAATGGCATATTAGAGACATTTCCTTAATAAAAAACACATTTTGGCAATGTTATGTCTCCATAAAGCATATATGTGCATATTTTCATTGAAATTTCATGAAAATCACAAAATTTTGAAGATTTTTTTTTTTGGATGATTGAAATGTGTATTTTTTTAGCATATACATTGTATTGAATAATGTATTTTGATAAGATAATGTCTTCAAAGTGTCACGAGACTATTTTGGTGTAAACATTTTAATGGAATAGTTTTTTTGGTAAAATTAGTCAAACACATCAAAATTGCATGTCGGTCAATCTCGCACCTGTATATAATGATCATGTAAAAAGTTGTATTCAGTATTTAATGCCTTCAACTTGGCAGTATTTAATATTTGTATTATTATTCTCATAAACTTATTGAAGCCGTGGCCTAGATTCGCCAATAAAAGTAATCAAAGCTTATATTTAACCTATGTAGTTTTCTTTTATAAACGGATTGTTCTAAATAATGACGGACTGTTCTAAATAAAGGCGGACTATTTTAAATAAAGACAGACTATTTTAAATAAAGACTAAATAAAAGACGGACTATTCTAAATTAATGCCAACCATTCTAAATAAAGGCGGAATATTCTAAATAAATGCGGACTATTCTAAATAAAGACGGACTATTCTAAATATAGGCTGACTATTCTAAATAAAGACTAAATAAAAGACGGACTATTCTAAATAAATGGGAACTTTTCTAAATAAAGGTGGACTATTCTAAATAAAAGCGGACTATTCTAAATAAGGGCAGACTATTCTAAATAAAGACTTAATACAAGACGGACTATTCTAAATAAATGCGAACTATTCTAAATAAAGGCTGACTAATCTAAATGAATGCGAACTATTCTAAATGAAAACGGACTATTTTAAATAAAAGCAAACTGTTCTAAATAAAGGTGGACTTTCCTAAATAAATGCGGACAATTCTAAATAAAGCGGACAATTCTAAATAAAGGCGGACTATTCTAAATATAAGCGGACTATTCTAAATAAAGGTGGACTTTTCTAAATAAATGCGGACAATTCTAAATAAAGGTGGACTATTCTAAATAAAGGTTTATTATTTAGATAAAGGCACATTATTTTCAATAATGGTGAACTTATTTTAACAAAGATGAACTATTCTTAATTAAGACAAGGAATTAATGGCAAGGAATTATATAAGTCATTGATAAAGGTGAATTGTTTTTAATAAAGGCGAACTGTTCCTGTTCTGGCGTAAATATAAAACATCAGTACACTTATAGTATGGAGTCTGAGCTTTCGTTATAACTTTGTATTTTAATGTCATATCGCAGTTTCTTTGTTTCAAATTAATGTGATTTTTTTACAATTTGTTACTTTAACACAGGCGAACCAACATATATCACATATTATAGTACTTTTCCGAAATGGCGATAAATTATCAAACACATGTCTACTAAAATGAAGAAACGCTATCATAGCGATTTTCTGTTTCAATAAAGGCCAACCCTTATAATTATTGACTTCTAAAGTTGGTGAAACAAATACAATTCTTATTTAAAGATTAAAGTTCAAGGAAGTCTAAATGATTACGCGTCAACTAAACTATATGGCAGTTGAAACGCTGTCATACAAATGGCATGTAAAATCTACAGGAATAATACAAGAAAAACAACATCGTTGAATAAAATACATCATAAATATGAGTGAAACATCGCAATCATATATATGATAGTATATGTAGTATTAAAAGTGTGATTTGTAACTTAATACTTGTATATGTGTTTGTTTATATCTACATTTGTACATGTACATTTTTATGTGTAAGTTTATAATAATACAAACGCAAATAAACGAATTTGAATGTGGGGTTTGCACGACACCAAAGGCATTAAAATGCATACTAAAATATATCTGTGAATTCTGGGAGTTAACTCTCGCTGTTTGAACAAGCCACTCCAATCATATCAAGAAACTCGTGTATTCTTAAAAACGTGTTAAAATATTAAACCTTCACAGTAATATGTTAACCAACAAATCATGTGTTATGTTAAAAAGTGATGTTTATAATAACTTCAATAAAACAAATTTGGCAGGCCATATAAAAATAATCTCGGGTTTTCTAACGCTTGGATGTACCAATATGAGATAAATATACATGTCAATTTAATCAAGCAACGTTTGTTCGAGTCATATACACAGATTTGATAGGCAGATATATGTTACACAAATCCAGTACAAGTTTAAACATAAATTCGAAAAAGAAAATAACTTTATAGACGTCGTATATAATAATAAGCTTCGATGTGTACTTAATAGACTTTGAGAAAATCTTCACACACATAAGACGATACAATAACACATTTATACATACAATAACACACCTAGATATACAATAACACACCTACAGATAAAATAACACACCTAGAGATACAATAACAGATGAAGAACATGAACTAAATGTAATTATAAAATTATTGAATAATATCATTAAGAGAGAAAAAAAGAGAATATTATAAAGTTGAATACTTCCAAATCAACACAAGCAGATGTTCAGTATACTTATTTCAGGCTTTTACACTAAATTGATTAATTGATAATTAAGTAGACTACAGAAAGCAAATACCAAGATTAAATGTTAAAATCATGCTTATATATTATTTCATTTAAAAGTATAATTTTGCTTTATTAGCTTTATGGTGAAGATGTCAAATAATCAACTGTTGTATGTTTTGTTTTATGTCCACAATACGTGTGTGTTTGTTTTATGTTCCCAATATGTGTGTTTGTGTCATGTTCGCAATATTTGTGTTTGTTTTATGTTGACAATATGTGTGTTTGTGTCATGTTCCCAATATGTGTGTTTGTTTTATGTTCGCAATAGGGGTGTTTGTTTCATGTTCACAATATGTCTGTTTGTTTTATGTTCGCAATATATGTGTTTGTTTTATGTTCCCAATATGTGTGTGTGCGTTATGTTCGCAATATGTGTGTTTGTGTCATGATCGCAATACTTGTGTTTATTTTATGTTCCCAATATGTTTAATAGTTTTTTGTTTGCAATATGTGTGTTTGTGGCATGTTCACACTATATGTGTTTATTTTATGTTGGCAATATTTGTGTTTGTTTTATGTTTCCAATGTTTGTGTTTGTGTCATATTCGGAATGTTTGTGTTAGTCTTATGTTCCCAATATTTGTGATAGTTGTGTGTTTGTTTTATGTGCACACTATATGTGTTTGTCTTATGTTCGCAATATATGTGTTTGTATTATGTTCCCAATATTTGTGTTAGTTTTATGTTCCCAATATGTGTGTTTGTTTTATGTTCCCAATGTGTCTGTTTGTTTTATGTTCGCAATATGTGTGTTTGTTTCATGTTCCCAATATGTGTGTGTTTGTGTCATGTTCGCAATATTTGTGTTTGTTTTATGTTTACAATATGTGTGTTTGTTTTATGTTTACAATATGTGTGTTTGTTTCATGTGTTTGCTTTATGTTCCCAATATTTGTGTTTGTTTTATATTCCAAATATTTGTGTTTGTGTCATGTTCCCAATATTTGCGTTTGTTTCATGTTCGCAATATGTGTTTGTTTTATGTTCCCAATTTTTGAGTTTGTTTTATATTTGCAATATGTGTGTTAGTTTTATGTTCGCAATATTTGTGTTGGTTTTATGTTCCAAATATGTGTGTTTGTTTTATGTTCACACTATATGTGATTGTTTTATGTTTCCAATATGTGTGTTTGTTTTATGTTCGCAATATGTGTGTTTGTTTTATGTTCCCAATATGTCTGTTTGTTTTATGTTCGCAATATGTGTGTTTGTTTTATGTTCGCAATATGTGTGTTTGTTTTATGTGTGTGTTTGTGTCATGTTCCCAATATGTGTGTTTGTTTTATGTTCGCAATATTGGTGTTTGTATTATGTTCCCAATATGTGTGTTTGTTTTACATTCACAATATGTTTGTTTGTTTTATGTTCCAAATATGTGTTTGTTTTATGTTCGCAATATGTGTGTTTGTGTCATGTTCGCAATATGTGTGTTTGTGTCATGTTTCCAAAATGTGTGTTTGTTTTCTGTTCACAATATGAGTGTTTGTGTCATGTTCCCAATATGTGTATTTGTTTTATGTTCCCAATATGTGTGTTTGTTTTATGTTCGCAATATGTGTGTTTGTGTCATGTTAGCAATATTTGTGTTTATTTTATGTTCCCAATATGTGTGTTAGTTTTATATTAGCAATATGTGTGTTTGTTTATGTTCGCAATATGTGTGTTTGTGTCATGTTCGCAATATTTGTGTTTATTTTATATTCCCAATGTGTGTTAGTTTTATATTCGCAATATGTATGTTTGTTTTATGTTCACACTACATACGTGATGCATGATGTAACAAGCATATTAAACTATACCTGTAGATGATGCATAGTGTAGCAAACATGTTCATTTTACAGATGATGCATAGTGTACCAAACATGTTCAATTATACAGATGATGCATAATGTACCAAACATGTTCAATTATACAGATGATGCATAATGTACCAAGCGTATAAAACTACACGTTTGATGCATAGTGTATTCTACACGTTTGATGCATAGTGTATTAAACATATTTAACTATAAACGTGATGTATAGTGTACCAAGCGTATAAAACTACACGTTTGGTGCATAGTGTATTAAACATATTAAACTATAAACGTGATGCATAGTGTACCAAGAATAATAAGCTATACACGTGATACATAGTGTATCAAGCATAACAAGCTATAAACGTGATGCATAGTGTACCAAGCATAATAAGCTATACACGTGATACATAGTGTACCTAGCATAATAAGCTATACACGTGATACATGGTGTACCGAGTGTTTTATTAAACCGTTTTTAGATATGAAATACAGCATCGTTATTTTAATTAATCAATTCAAATTTAATGACGTTGAGGTTGTACGGATACATGTGAGGTTGGACGGATATACGTGAGGTTGGACGGGTATGTGTGAGGTTGGACGGGTATAGGTGAGGTTAGACGGGTGTGTGTGAGGTTGGACGGGTATGCGTGAGGTTGGACGGGTATAGGCGAGGTTAGACGGGTATAGGTGTTAGGCCACCATTGATTTTTTCTTAAAAACATTTTCACATAATTCATAGAAAGCACACAAATAAAACTCACATTTTATTGTTTGTTTATAATGCAAGATCATAATATCATTATAGATTTAGGGGTCAGAGTTCACCCAAGGAATCTCGTCTGTTTAGAATGTAAACTGTAGAAAATTGAAAGATGACTTCCATACAAATGTATTCATGTGTTTGGTTCCGATACTGTTTTTATTCCACAATTTGATGCTTTCACAAAATGTTCCAAATGCATAAATAATTCCATTCAAATTACACTATTGAAATAAGCAAAATTAATCTAAATAAAACCAATGATTTAGTATGCGACTACCCCACGGACGCACTTCTTGTCTTACGTCACGGGTGGGTCAAACTTAAAGTAGTTGTTTAAAATAATAATTGTTAAATGCTCCTTCCAATGTTTTGGAAGCACAGTGTATATATAATCAGCAGCTAAGGTACTGTATGTTTCTGTACATTGCAATGTTGTTGTTGTTTCATACTAGTTAATGCATATATCATACTTCTGTGTGTTCTTTCTTCTAAATAAAACTATATATAATTTTTTGTTGTTGTTTTGGGTACTGATTGTTATAATACTGGTCATGTTGTGCAGTTTATTTATGCGTGTAAAATACGTAGACGCTGTTAATTCAAATAGTCATAAACATATGCAGAGCGTTTTGTATTTGACATTTACGTAGTCTCCGAGTACCAGTAGTACGGCCGACTGCATGGTTTGACATTATCATGTTTTATACTACTATTGCCGTTCACTTCATGTATGTGCAACATACGATACATACAGCAGACGTAATATTTGAAATTGATATAAACAATTTTGATGCAACGTCTGTACGAAAAGGACACGACCGATATGCATTTTATTTATAAGGTGATTAACAAACTTCATCGTTCCACTACTTAGTTAAAAAAAAAAAGGATCTGTACATTTTATATTTAATAGATATGTTTAACCGCTGAAATTATGAATAACTAAATAAATAAAATTAACATTTAATCGGCAAAAACGGTATTTCGTATTAACATTAAAAATTTAAACTTTTCTCAAAAGAAAACATTTTTCTTATTTTCAAATAAAACTGACAAGAAATCAAAGTAAAAATCCTACGTTGTAAATTTTAGAAAATTAATTTAACTTTATAATAGTTGTTTTTTCATGTTAAAGAACAGAATGTCATCATAGTATATATTCCGTATAGATTTAATTTTATACAAACTGTTTAATAACAAAATAAAAATGAATAAACGACATTTAATTCATTTACTTGATTTTAGCTATAACTAAAATTTATATTTTTATATAATGTTTATTCATCCCAAAACAAATACATTTGCATACTCGCATATGTAGTCATAGATTGATGTATACGTTAAACTGAGGGCAACCAATTCTGCTGGACTGTCGCTGTGTATACACATGTTCCATGTGTGTATATACACTACTCTACTTGTCCGTATTATATGAAAATAATAATATAAACATGCATATAATGTATTGGCAAACTATGTCAAACCAATTAATGCATTGCACGAACATCTATAATTATAATGTGATTATTTACTTTTTGTTTCGATAGTATTATTTTTAGACGATGTCACATGTTCAAACTTTTTTACAGCTCGTTTTATTATCTTAAACATAATAACATAAATATATGCCAATGTTTATTACCGTAAAATTACGTGCACGTGAAAGATGTGCTATTGTTATGATTCTAAAATTGAATTTACCCAATTACCTCCATGCGTTACCAAAACAAAACAAAAATCGCAAATAAACGCAAACTTATACATATACTAGGTAGACATAACCAAAACATACAAAACAAAAAATACATGTACATCTTTCATAAAATATTCAGACGAATTTATGTTCACATTTTATTATTTAATGCCTAAATTATATTATAATTGTGTCTATAATTTATTACATAATGCCTTAATGATATTATTATTGTGTCTATAATTTATTATATAATGTCTAAATAATATTATAATAAGTATTTTGTCCACATTTTAAAATAAGATGTCGAATTGCTATAATAAACAAATATGGTGTCAGAATGTAATAAATGTGGACACATTTTAATAATATGGTGTCAGAATGTAATAAATGTGGACACATTTTAATAATATGGTGTCAGAATGTAATAAATGTGGACACATTTTAATAAAATGGTGTCAGAATATTATTAATTTGGACATATTTTAATATAATTATGGTGTCAGAATATTATAAATGTGAACTTTAATATATGATGTCTAAATGATTTCCCATCCAAACATACATATTCATTAAACTTGGCATCTATATAATATATATATAAATATATATATTTGTATGCGATTATAACATATAGGGCTGAATATATATATATATATATATTTGTATGCGAGTATAATATATAAGGCTGAATATAGATATATGTATCGCATAGTTGCAGCATATATTTAACATGTCGATAACATGACAGACGCTTTATTAAAACATTATCCAGACAATTCATTACATTCTCTACATTGTTTATGTTTAATAAAATCAAAATATCAAAATTTGCCATTTAAGGATCACATTTACGCACGTTTATATATCATATCTACGGTTAGCAATACTCTGTATTATGCTATCTTTCTTTAAAATTGTTAAACACTTTCAAAACAATTATATTTCGCAAATAAAATCAAGTCAATAATGTACATTATTAATTCATTTGACTAAGTTTGTGGAAGGCGCACTCTAGTGGTTGAACCAGACTACGGTTTGCAGGTCGCGGGATCGATCCCAAAGTAGACCAATGTTTTGTATTCATAATTGAGAAATGTCATTAAACTGCGTATCTTATCAGTAACGGTTCTAAACAAAGGGCATGATTTGTATCAAAATGTAAGACTGTTTCAAAATCGATGTAAAATAGATTAAATTAAAACTAACTAATAAATAAAATCTAACCTTACAAATTACAATCCGACAAGAAATAATTAAAGAGCAAAATTTCCTGTCAATTTTATTAAATTCCGTCTTTGATATCATTATCTATTATTCAAAACTAGTTATCCTTTAACCGAAACACACCTGGACATTTATGAAAACTATAATTATAGGATTGGTTACTACAAGCGGCGGGACATATCATAATCGCCATCACTCATCCTAAATAAAATGATATTAAGTAAAGTAAAATGGAAGAAAAGTAGAATTGAAGTAAAGTAGAATTGAAGTACAGTTGAATTGATGTACATTAAATATTTATGCGTGTGATTTGTTGGAGTCAAAAGAGAATAAATCGAGCAAATCATGAAAGTTTTATTTATTTTAATTTGTGCCAAGACACAGAGATCCCTTTGGGCAGCCAAAAATGCTAAACAATGCGCCAAGTATTGTAATCTCTGTAAACGTTCCTTTTTGGCACTTACCTTTCCCCAAAATGAGAGAGTAACCACGTAAAGTATTTGCCAAAGTTTTATTGCGATGATATTTATAAATAATGTACATAAAGACAAGCAAAATCATTCAATAATTCGACTTTGAAGGCATTTACATGGTATCAGGTGTAAACTGTTTATGACGGATATTTAAAGCTGGGATCAGTGTTTTTTTTCGGCCGCAACATTATCTGTGATATATGTACATTATGCATGGCGTTACAATTTGTTTTAACATGTTTACTGTGCGATTTATTTTATATTGATGGCCACTAAATAGTTAAAGATGGATACATGTCGCAAAGGTTGTATTGTCATTTTGCATTAAGAAAAAGTGAATATATGTATATATACATATATATATATATATACATACATAATCCATCGGTTTATATACAAACATTATGTAGATGGCAACACATACGGGTACTTGTAGCATACATACCGGAGGCGGATAGCATTCATACGGGTGACATCTGTCCGGTGGGCGTAAAAAGCCCGTGTGTTGATCCCGTATGCACATCATTATATCCAAATGAAAGAATAACTATAACCACAATGATAGTGACACTTGAAGTATCCAAACTATAGTCAAGCAACAACGCTTACTTCACAATTTATTTTTTAATAAATATGTATGATATAATAAAACACATACTGTACAATACTAGCATATACAGTTAACACATCGTCCGTCAATATTTGATGACGTCACTCTTTGAGCGTGTAGATTATATTTTTCAAACTCCTTTTAACTTCACATTGCTCATTAAAGTATTGTCTACAGTGTTTTTATTAGAGTTAATGGTTACAAAACAATAAGTATATAAAACACACGATAATCGACATCTATTGTAAATATGCATACATAGTACACATCACGTCATTCATTGTCAGACGGGTTTATCCAAAAAAAACTAGTCAAGTTTTTAGTTACGCTACATTTTAACTAATCCGAACTCTCGCAGAGCGATTCTTAGTAAACGAGATCTCATTTCGAGACTGATAATAGACCTCACGACCTACGTTCCTTTTCATTACCCTAAGATAAATGCAGCAGACGAATTGTTGTCTATTTCGTCTGCTCATCGCATTTGATCTTCGATGTTTCTGCTAAATCGGCGTGCCTTTCTTTTAACCCCAGTGTAACATGCATCGGATACATACGCGCGAAATGTACATACATCATGTATCAGATGTACGAAGTGTGCCACATTCGCGAACCTCAATTGCCGCTGAGGGTTAACTTTCGTATACATTACATAATACTTTCAGACGTTTTTTAATTTGACGTGATTTAAAATAATTACCGGAATTTGGAATTTTTATGTTTGTCATATAATACTAATAATGATAATGATAATAATAATAATTATAATTATTATTATTATTATTATTATTATTATTATTATTATTATACAAAATGATACTTATATACGAATATTTAGTATAAGGTATACCCCATTGTAAAATTGTACGTCACTAAATAGAATAACATTATCTAATTAATCAATATGAAGTTCGTGAGTGTGGATAGATAACTAGAGTAGTTTGTAGTGATATATAGTAATGGCCGTGACGTTCTGTATTACTAACCACATATTTCAAATATCTAATTAGGAGTATATTAAACTGAGATTAATTCTAATTTGTGATTTTATCTTATTACACTGTGATTGAACGCTTCCGTTCTGTCAACTATTTATTTTCATTAGCACGTTTGAGATGTGATAACAAAATACAAGTATACGTTTCGGATAGAAATCGTACTGAGATGCCCGAGTAGTTTGCATACAGATCAAACAGCATCCATGTACACAGATAGATACGTAGATCTGGTGTTAAATATGTATCGGGGTTGGTCAGCGAACCACATAATTATTTATTAGTCTGGTAGATGAAGTAATTTGTTAAAGCTGTGTAGAGTTATTGAACAGGTACTTGTACCAGACTAAAGCTGAGTGTGCTCGCAGTATCACCTTTGCTTAACGACCCTTTATAGTATGTTGTAAAGTGGGTTGTTCAAAATGTGCAATTACGATGTACGTATTCTTCAATCGTACCGTCATTGTAATCAATTCACAACAGTTCTTTCAAATATAGGCACATATTTATCTTAGGAAAATAACGACCAAATCTACGTTATTGCTATTTTGCACGTTGCATACCGACGCATGCTTCTTGTTTAACCTAGCAAAGTGAGTTTCTCGTTTTAAATAAAGTTTCTGGTTTTGCTCCTGTTTCTAATACTGATACAACCCCTTGCTGGTGCTGCCGCTGTCGCTGTTATTGACACTAACATATATGTAACCAATAGTAATAGGCAAAGTTTTATTGTTTAACTTCCGGAAATCGTAACATAGATGAAAGGTAACCACATCACCGCCATACACAATTCTGATACAGTTCTTTAAATATTAAATAAGCAGAAGGTGTTTAAAAAGTAAAATACAAACACAATATTTATTTACTATTGTACGGAGACAACATGAGGTTTTAGTAGTGGAATATAGTATCAAATTTTGCACATGCACCGTATGTATTCATTTCACAAATTTAAATTGCATTTGCTTAATATATAACTTACGAGGTTTGTCAGAAGAGGCTATGCCGTTTTGACTCTATGGCGTACAGCAAGTTTGGTGATTGGCCATTTTATAGTTTACTTTAGTGCTTTTCTCTTGTACGACAACCGGAGGAAATGGTGACTGGAGAAATGGTGGATATCTCCAAAAATGTTAAACGGACTGAGGTGCTAGTCTGAGGTGCTAGTCTAAATGTACATCCATTAAACAATAGTAATATATATATATATATATATATATATATGTATAGTGTATAAGTGTATAAGGTAATGTCCATTATGTTTTTTAATGACCGCACTCAACAGATATGAAAAACGCAACACAGGAGGAGATATCAACGCTATTTAGCACGAGTGTGTATATCCATACTCTTAATGTCTGTTAATATAAGTGATTGTTTACTTGAGGTGAAACACCTCCTGCATTGGTGTCACGTTTTTATTTCCAAGCAAGTCCCCTTTAAACCCTGTGTTGCGTTTTCATATCTGGTGTAGTGTGGCAGTCCAAATGTTGCTAAAAATAACGTATAGTGTTGAGTTTATGTTGGTAAACTGTTATGTTGTTGGATTGACGTTCATGCGTTCCTAATGTCATACAAGTTTTATCGCCGATATATTTTCATTCTTAGTAACACTGCACATTTGTATTAAACATAATATATTGTGGATGTTCTGTTCAATATCTTACATTGTAGTTTTGTCTCTGTAGTGTAAAAGTTCTTAATTTTGTAGTTCAAATATTAAATGGCGACCCGCGATTTAGTCACTCATCGGCCATTATCGGGTTATGCTATGAAAACTTTGACTAATAAAACGAAAAATGCCGACCTGTCTATTAACAAATTACTCATAAATACGATAAGCTACGAAGACGGAATCAACCATTATCTTCGAATGGGACCTTCTTCTTTATGATTCAATAAACTTTTCATCATTACTGAACATGAAGTTATAGGTAATGCATCTTTAACTATGAATAGCATACACGTGAGTAATCATGAATCCTTAACTGGATCCTACTCACATAAAGCTATCAGTTCATATATGTAAGTTGTCTGTCCAGTCCAGATGTGTTGCAAGTCAAAGTTGACACCAAATCTATGTGTTTAGTAGATGCCTTGATATTGTTCTAGGGTTTGCATTGTAGCTAAGCGCGCTCGCCGTAGTCCCGTCTGTACATTTATGATTGGTTGTTCACAAATGATTATCTCAATATATATATTCCATACATTGTCCCGGACATTTCCGCCTTCTTTTACCAATCTACCTCAGGTTGATAGTTCTGCTGATCGCTCTACACAAGATATACAGCGAGAACCTTATTGTTGCTGGAAGTCGGGAATCAATGATAAACACATTTAAATGATTTATAGAAAGTCGTAAAGACGATTAAATATTATGACCATGCTTATTATTATGTAAATGACAATACTTGTATCAATAAAGACGCAAATAAATATACACAGTGCCAGATGTCTAGGTCTCAAGGTGTACTGCAACAACGGACTTTTTTTGTATCTGTACAATAAAACAATCGTGATTTTGTTCCGTAGGGTTAAATAGCCACACTAACATTTATAAACATGCCCATAACTGCTTGCTGTTAGTCTTATTAATCAAACTCCTATTTTTAGTGACAAAGCGAACCAAAGTTAATCATGAAGTTTGTATTAGGACACATCTATGAGTTCATCTATTCGGACTCTTCTATATCAGTGTGTATTTCATAGTTCAGGTGTTCATTTCCCTTCTCTGGGTTATTGCTTGAAGAGTCAAAGGAATCCGTTTGATTACCTGGTAAATTGGTCATGGCGAATTTCTCAGCGTGGCAAACCACCAATTACGCATAGCACGCGGCTTAATTAAGGGGTACGAACCTCGCATGCTGTTTGTCTTCACGAATGTTGGTCATTCTGACAGGAATAAAAACCGTATGTTTATAAAGGTTGGTGTTATATAGACTACTGTATCATTAAAAATTCATTTGAAAACAACATCAACAATAACAACTTAAACAACATTAAAATGAAGAAAAGACACTGTAATATGTAACCTAAATAGTGTCCAAACTGGCTCGGTAGCTGATATGGTGGATCGCTACATCGTTATTGTATAGAACCAACCTAAATATTGTCCAAACTGGCTCGGTAGCTCATGTGGTGGCTCGCTACATCGTTATCGTATAGAAACAACCTAAATATTGTCCAAACTGGCACGGTAGCTGATATGGTGGCTCGCTACATCGTTATCGTATAGAACAAACCTAAATATTGTCCAAACTGGCTCGGTAGCTGATATGGTGGCTCGCTACATCATTATCGTATAGAAACAACCTAAATAGTGTCCAAACTGGCTCGGTAGCTGATATGGTGGCTCGCTACATCGTTATCGTATAGAAACAACCTAAATATTGTCCAAACTGGCTCGGTAGCTGAAGTGGTGGCTCGTTACATCGTTATCGTATAGAAACAACCTAAATATTGACCAAACTGGCTTGGTAGCTGAAGTGGTGGCTCGTAACATTGTTATCATATGGAAACAACCTTAATATTATCCAAAGAGCGAGGTTGGGTGCACCTGTAATCGAATGTTTACGTTCCAAGTGTGTGAGTTGGGGGTGGCGGAGAGCGAGGTTGGAGGCACCTGTAATCGAGTGTTAACGTTCACAGTGTGTGTGATGGGGGAGGGGGGAAGGGCGAGGTTGGGGACACCGGTAATCGAGTGTTTACTTTCACAGTGTTAGTGGTGGTAGGGGAGGGGTGAATAGCGAGGTTGGGAGCACCGGTAATCGAATGTTAATGTTCACAGTGTTAGTGGTGGTATGGGAGGGGGGGGGGGGGGGGAGAGCGAGGTTGGGAATACCGGTAATCGAATGTAAACGTTCACAGTGTTAGTGGCGGTAGGGGAGGGGGGAAGAGCGAGGTTGGGAGCACCAGAAATCGAACGTAAACGTTCACAGTGTGTGTGGTAGGGAGAAGAGCGAGGTTGGGTGTACCTGTAATCCAGTGTTTACGTTCACAGTGTGTGTGGTGGGGGGGGGGAGGGGGGTGTGAGGTTCGGGGCACCGGTTATCGAGTGTTAACGTTCCCAGTGTGTGTGTTGGGGGAGGGGGGAAGAGATAGGTTCGGGGCACCTGTAATCGAGCGTTAACGTTCCAAGTGTGTGTGTGGTGGGGGAGGGGGGAAGCAAGGTGGGGGGCACCGGTAATCGAGTGTTAACGTTCACAGTGTGTGTGGTGGGGGAGCGAGGTTCGGGGCACCTGTTATCGAGTGTTTACGTTCCTAGTCTGTGGTGGGGGAGCAGGGAGGGGGAGTGGAAGAGCGAGGTTGGGGCAACTGTAATCGAGTGTTAACGTTCCAAGTGTGTGTGTGGTGGGGGAGGGGGGGAGCAAGGTTGGGGGCACCGGTAATCGAGTGTTAACGTTCACAGTGTGTGTGGTGGGGGAGCGAGGTTCGGGGCACCTGTAATCGAGTGTTAACGTTCCTAGTCTGTGGTGGGGGGAGCAGGGAGGGGGAGTGGAAGAGCGAGTTTGGGGCTCCGGTAATCGAGTGTTAACGTTCACAGTGTGTGTGGTGGGGGAGCGAGGTTCGGGGCACCTGTAATCGAGTGTTAACGTTCCTAGTCTGTGGTGGGGGGAGCAGGGGTGGGGAGTGGAAGAGCGAGGTTGGGGCACCGGTAATCGAGTGTTAACGTTCACAGTGTGTGTGGTGGGGGAGCGGGGTTCGGGGCACCTGTAATCGAGTGTTAACGTTCGCAGTGTGTGTGGTGGGGGAGCGTGGTTGGGGCACCTGTAATCGAGTGTTAACGTTTCAAGTGTGTGTGTGGTGGGGGGAGGGGGGAAGCAAGGTTGGGGGCACCGGTAATCGAGTGTTAACGTTCACAGTGTGTGTGGTGGGGGAGCGAGGTTCGGGGCACCTGTAATCGAGTGCTTACGTTCCTAGTCTGTGGTGGGGGAGCAGGGAGGGGGGTGGAAGAGCGAAGTTGGGGCACCTGTAATCGAGTGTTAACGTTCACAGTGTGTGTGGTGGGGGAGTGAGGTTCGGGGCACCTGTAATCGAGTGTTAACGTTCCTAGTCTTTGGCGGGGGCAGCAGGGAGCGGGGGTGGAAGAGCGAGGTTCGGGGCACCTGTAATCGAGTGTTTACGTTCCAAGTCTTTGGTGGGGGGGGGGGGAGCAGGGAGAGGGGTGGAAGAGCGAAGTTGGGGCACTGTAATCGAGTGTTAACGTTCACAGTGTGTGTGAGGGGAGGGGCGCTGACTGTCCCAAGACCGGAACATAAATTATAGTTCCTTATTTTAAAATGAAACATTCGTTTATAAAAATGCTTAGTTTCATGATCAAACGAATGCGCCTCCAATTCATTTGATTTAAAGTAGATTGTTTTACTCATCCGAAAATTAATAATTAAAGAAAACTTTTTAATTTAATTGCAATCTAACACTTAACCGCATTATAGTGTTCTGATAAATTTCGATCAACTATTTTGTCTTTCAAATCTTGAAATTCTATGCGAGAGTATCGAAATAGGTATCTTATGCTATACTCATATTTGGTTATCGAATAGTATATGGAGGTTTAAGTAAAGAAGACTTTTGAGAATACTGATTTATAAACAATGCCATTTTCAGTGAAAACATGGCGGCGGTATTTAGATTTCACCGTTAGATCTTTGTACTTGAGGGTTACTATTAGATAACATATTCGCTTGTGCGGAAAACCATCATAATTGTCGTGAAATATGTTGTGTTGTGGGTAGTGTATGGAATGCATCGAATAAACATTCTTTATGTTGCGTATGTTTTATGTTACGTGTACAATAAATGTTACGTACACTTTATGTTACATGTACTTTTTATTATGCGTACTTTATACTAGGTCTACTTTAATGTGCAAACATTTTATATTACGCGTATTTTACACACATTTACTGACTTTATAGTAAGTGTATTTTATGTTAAGTACACTGTAGTAACGTGTATTTTATGTTACATGTACTGTAGTTACGTGCACTTTATGTTACATGTACTTTATATTATGCGTACTTTATACTAGGTCTTCTTTAATGTGCAAACACTTTATATTACGCGTATTTTATACCACATGTACTGACTTCATAGTAAGTGTAAGTGTATTTTCATAGTAAGTGTATGTTCATAGTAAGTGTAGTTACGTGCACTTTATGTTACATGTACTTTATATTATGCGTACTTTATACTAAGTCTACTTTAATGTGCACACACTTTATATTACGCGTATTTTATACCACATTTACTGACTTTATAGAAAGTGTATTTTATGTTAAGTGTACTGTAGTTACGTATATTTTATATAACGTGTACTGTATGTTACGTGAATTTTATGTTACGTGTACTGTATGTTACGTGTACTGTAGTTACATGTATTTTATGTTACGTGTACTGTATGTTACGTGTGTTTTATGTTACGTGTATTGAAGTTACGTGTATATTATGTTACGTGTACTGTATGTTACGTGTATTTTATATTACGTGTACTGTAGTTACGTAAACTGTAGTTACGTGTACTGTATGTTCCGTGTATTTTATGTATCGTATACTGTATGTTACGTGTATTTTATGTTACGTGTACTGTAGTTACGTGTACTATAGTTACGTGTACTGAATGTGACGTGTATTTTATGTTATGTGTATTTTATGTTACGTGTACTGTAGTTACATGTACTGTTGTTACGTGTACTGTAGTAACGTGTCTTTTATGTTAAGTGTACTGTATGTTACGTGTATTTTATGTGACTTGTACTGTAGTTACGTGAATTGTAGTTACGTGAACTGGATTTGACTTGTATTTTATGTTACGTGTATTTTATGTTACGTGTACTGTATGTTACGTGTACTGTATGTAACGTTTATTTTATGTTACGTTTACTGTATGTTACGTGTATTTTATGTTACGTGTACTGTAGTTACATGTACTGTAGTTACGTGTAATGTAGTAACGTGTATTTTATGTTAAGTGTACTGTATGTTATGTGTAGTTTATGTTACGTGTACTGTAGTTACGTGTACTGTATGTTACGTGTACTGTATATTACGTGAACTTAATATTATGTGAACTTTGTATTATTTGTACTTTACATTAGGTATACTTTATAGTCCGTAGACTTGATGTTACGTGTATTTTATATTACAATTACTGTAAAGTGCGCGTAGTTACTGTTACGTGTACTGTAGTTACATTTATTTTATGTAATCTGTACTTTATATTATTTGTTTTTTATATTAGGTATA
Organism: Panopea generosa; assembly: GCA_029582155.1. Classification (NCBI taxonomy): domain Eukaryota; kingdom Metazoa; phylum Mollusca; class Bivalvia; order Adapedonta; family Hiatellidae; genus Panopea; species Panopea generosa. Next base: position 37,741,764 of record CM055901.1, on the reverse strand, counting down.
CTTTAAAGTCCGTATAATTTAAGTTGCATGTAGTTTATGTTACGTGTACTGTAGTTACATGTATTTATGTAACGTGTTCTTTATATCATTTGTACTTTATATTAGGTATACTTTATAGTTCGTATACTTGAAGTTGCGTGTAGTTTATATTGCAAGTACTGTATAGTGCGTGTGGTTTACGTTAAATATACTGAATAGTGCGTGTAGTTTATGTTACATGCTCCGTATAGTGCGTGTAGTTTATGTTACATGTACTATACAGTGCGCGTAGTTTATGTTACATGTACTGTATATTGCGTGTAGTTATGTTACATGTACCGTATAGTGCGTGTTGTTTATATTACATGTATGTGCTGTAAAGTGCGTGTAGTTTATGTTACATGTACTGTATAGTCCGCGTAGTTTATGTTACATGTACTGTATAATGCGCGTAGTTTATGCTTTGGGTATTTTATGTTGCATGTACCTTCTCTTACATGTATACGATTTAGTTCATTTGTTGTCTTAACATTGTTAGCATTAAATCGGAAATATGACGTGTATTCTGTAGAGGTTAATGTTAGTTCACTTTAAAAACTATTTCTATTTTTACATTTATTGTGTTATACAAAACAGATTTAAACAAAATGGTAATAAACCGTTCGCTGTTTGCAAGCACACTCTTTTACCACGTATCAGCTGCATACAGCATTTACGTAGAAATACGGAGAAAAATTTGATCCGATGGGGAAAAAAATAACATAAAACAAAAATCTGGTTGTTAACTTTTTGAAAGCGCAGATCGCAACCATGAAAAGGAAACGGTTTTATTGAGTGTGTGCATATGGGACAATGGACTAAACAATCGCCCTCTTATCCTTAACATATATTTAATATAATATACACAAATCTACAAATAAACACAAACTGTAACATGTATTTGATATGTTTGATAATATAATATACACCAGTCTACATATTAACACATATTGTTATATGTATTTGATATGTTTGCTAATATAATATGCAACCATCTACATATAAGCACAAATTGTTACATGTATTCGATGTGTTGATAATATATTATACCTCAATTTACATATAAACACAAATTGTAACATGCATTTGATATGTTGATAATATAGTATACACCAATATACATGTAAACACAAATTGTAACATGTATTCGATGTGTTGATAATATATTATACATCAATCTACATATAAACACAAATTGTTACATGTATTTGATGTGAAGATAATATATTATACACCAATATATACATGTAAACACAAATTGTAACATGTATTCGATGTGTTGATAATATATTATACATCAATCTACATATAAACACATATTGTTATATGTATTTGATATGTTTGCTAATATAATATGCACCAATCTACATATTAACACAAACTGTAACATGTATTTGATATATTTGGTGATATAATATGCACACATCTACATATAAACATAATTTATAACATGTATTAGATAGGCTTGATAACATCATATACACAAATATAAAATAAACACAAATTGTAACATGTACTTGCTGTGTTGATAATATATTATACACCAATATACATGTTAACACAAATTGTAACATGTATTCGATGTGTTGATAATATATTATATATCAATCTACATATAAACACATATTGTTACATGCATTTGATATGTTGATAATATATTATACACCAATATATACATGTAAGCACAAGTTGTAACATGTATTCGATGTGTTGATAATATATAATACCTCAATCTACATATAAACATAAATTGTAGCATGTATTTGATGTGTTGATAGTATATTTACACCAATATACATGTAAACACAAATTGTAACATTTATTCGATGTGTTGATAATATTTTATAACTCAATCTACATATAAACACAAATTATAACATGTATTTGATGTGTTGATAATATATTATACACCAATCTACATGTAAACACAAATTGTAACACGTATTCGATGTGTTGATTATATCATATACACCAATCTACATGTAAACACAAATTGTAACATGTATTTGATGTATCGAGAATATATTATATACCAATCTACATGTAAACACAAATTGTAACATGTATTTGATGTGTTGTTATATTATACATTAATCTACATATAAACACAAATTGTAACATGTATTTGATATGTTTGATAATATAATATGCACAACTTTATATATAAACACTAATTGCAACATGTATTAGATCAGTTTGATAATGCCATGTACACCAATATGAAATAAACACAAATTGTAACATGTATTTGATAATATAATATACACCAATCTACATATAAACACGAATTGTAACATGTATTTGATATGCTTGATAATATAATAAACACCAAACTGCATATAAACACAAATAGTAACATGTATTTGTTTGTATTATAATATCATGTACACCAATATAAATTTAACACCAATTGTAACTTGTATTTGATATGTTTGATAATATAATATAGACCAATCTACATTTAAACACAAATTGTAACATGTATTAGATAGTTTTGATAATATCATATACATCAATATAAAATAAACACAAATTATAACATGTATTAGATATATTTGATATTATATGCACAAAAATAATATAATGTACCCAATATAAAATGAACAAATACTAATTGTAACATGTATTTGATATAATATACACCAATCTACAAAAAAAACAACCCTAATTGTAACACGTATTTGATATAATATACACCAATCTTAAAAAAACAACAACACTAATTGTAACATGTATTTGATATAATATAAACCAATCTACAAAAAAGCACTAATTGTAATATGTACATGATATAATATACACCAATCTACAAAAAAAACACTAATTGTAAATCAGTTCACGCATAAACACAAATTGTAACATGTATTAGATAGTTTTGATAATATCATAGACATCAATATAAAATAAACACAAAATGTAACATGTATTAGATATATTTGATAATATAATATGCTCAAAAATAAAATAAAAACAAATTGTAACATGTATTTGATGTGTTGATTATATTATACATCAGTTCACTCATAAACACAAATTGTCACATGTATTTGAAGTGTTGATAATATAATATACATAAATCTACATATAAACACAAATTGTAACATGTATTAAATATATTTGATAATATAATATGCACAAAAATAAAATAAAAACAAATTGTAACATGTATTTGATGTTTTGCTTATAGTATACATCAGTTCACTCATAAACACAAATTGTAACATGTATTTTAAATGTTTGATAACATGATATGCACAAATCTACACATAAACACAAATTGTAACATGTATTAGATAGTTTTGATAATATCATATACATCAATATAAAATAAACACAAATTGTAACATGTATTAGATATATTTGATAATATAATATGCATTAATATAAAATAAAAACAAATTGTAACATGTATTTGATGTGTTCGTAATATATTATACACCAATCTACATATAAACACAAATTGTAACACGTATTTGATATGTTTGATAGTATTATATACAGTAATCTACAAATATACACTAATTGTAACATGTTTTAGATATATTTGATAATATAATATGCATAAATATAAAATAAAAACAAATTGTAACATGTTTTTGATGTGTTGAAAATATATTATACATTATTTCACATATAATTACATATTGTAACATGTATTTGATGTGTTTGTAATATATTATACACCAATCTACATATAAACACAAATTGTAACACGTATTTGATATGTTTGATAATATTATATACAGTAATCTACAAATATACACTAATTGTAACATGTTTTAGATATATTTGATAATATAATATGCATAAATATAAAATAAAAACAAATTGTAACATGTTTTTGATGTGTTGAAAATATATTATACATTATTTCACATATAATTACATATTGTAACATGTATTTGATGTGTTTGTAATATATTATACACCAATCTACATATAAACACAAATTGTAACATGTATTTGATATGTTTGATAATATTATATACAGTAATATACAAGTAAACACTAATTGTAACATGTTTTAGATATATTTGATAATACAATATGCACAAATCCAAATATTAACACAAATTGTAACATTTATTTGATGTGTTGATAATACATTATATATCAATCTACAAATAAACACTAATTGTAACTTGTATTTGATATGTTTGAAAATATCATATATAGCAATCTACATATTAACACTAATTATTACATGTATTTGATATGTTTGAAAATATCATATATAGCAATCTACATATTAACACTAATTATTACATGTATTTGTACAGTAATGCACAAATCTACATATAAACACACATTGTAACATTTATTGATCTGTTTGACAATATCATAAACATCAATATAAAAATAAACACACTAATTGTAACATGTTTTTGATTTTCTTGATAATATAATATTCACCAATCTACATATAAACACAAATTGTAACATGTACTTGAAATGTTGATAATATAATATACATCAACCTACAAATAAACATTAATTGTAACATGTACTTGATATCTTGATAATATAAAATATACCAATCTACATATAAACACAAATGGTAACATGCTTTTGATATTCTTGATAAAATAATATACACAAATCTACATATAAACATTTATTGTAAAGTGTACTTGATATGCTGATAATATAATATACACATATCTACATATAAACATTAATTGTAACATGAATTTGATATGTTGATAATAAAATATACACTAATTTACATATAAACATTAATTGTAACATGTTTTTGATGGTCTTGATAATATAATATACACAAATCTACATATAAACATTAATTGTGACATGTATTTGATATGTTGATAATATAGTATACACACCAATCTACATATAAACACAAATTGTAAGATGTACTTGATATATTGATAATATAATATACACAAATCTATATATAAACATTAATTGTAACATGTACTTGATATATTGATAATATAATATACACAAATCTATATATAAACATTAATTGTAACATGTACTTGATATCTTGATAATATAATATACACAAATCTACATATAAACATTTATTGTAACATGTATTTGATATGTTGATAATATAGTATACACCAATCTACATATAAACATTAACTGCAACATATACATGATATGTTGATAATATAATATACACCAATCTACATATAAACACAAATTGTAACATGTACTTGATATGTTGATAATATAATATACACAAATCTACATATAAACATTAATTGTAACATGTACTTGATATGTTTGATAATGTAGTATATACCAATCTACATATAAACACAAATTGTAACATGTATTTGATATGTTTGATAATATATTATACACCAATCTGCATATAAACACTAATTGTAATATGTATTTGAAATGTTTGATAATGTAGTATACGCCAATCTGCATATTAACACAATTTGTAACATGTATTTGATATGCTTGATAATGTAGTATACACCAATCTACATAAAAACTCAAATTGTAACATGTATAAAAGAATTGATATGTTTGGTTATATAATATACATCAATATATATATATATATATATATATATATATATAAAGGGAGATAATTAAATTCAATACAACGGAATTTACTATATTGGGATCTTTTCAGATGCTCATTCACAATGCATGATATATATATGGAGATACTTATTTGTGAATAACCAAGACATAAATGTACAGACCAGACTACGGCGAGTGCGCCTAGCTACAATGCAAACCATAGATACAATATCAAGGCCTCTGTCAAACCAATTAATTTGGTGTCGACCATGACTTATATACTATGGAATAACATGCAACACATCTGGACAGGGTGGACAAATTTACATACATGAAGTGATAGCTTTATATGAGTAGGATCCAGTTAATTCCGTTGTATTGGAAAAGATCCCAAAAATCGTCAATTCCGTTGTATTGTCATTAACTGGATTCTACTCATATAAAGCTATCACACAAATTGTAACTTGTATTTGATAATGTAGTATACATCAATATACATATAAACACAAATTGTAACTTGTATTTGATAATATAGTATACATCAATAAACATATAAACACAAATTGTAACTTGTATTTGATAATATAGTATACATCAATATACATATAAACACAAATTGTAATTTGTATTTGATAATATTGTATACATCAATATACATATAAACACAAATTGTAATTTGTATTTGATAATATTGTATACATCAATATTCATATAAACACAAATTGTAATTTGTATTTGATAATATTGTATACATCAATATACATATAAACACAAATTATAATTTGTATTTGATAATATTGTATACATCAATATACATATAAACACAAATTGTAATTTGTATTTGATATGTTGGGTAAATATATTGAATTCTTATTCAACAGTAATTTTCAAGTGACATTAGTAATGTGTGTAGATAAAGTGACATAAGTAATGTGTGTATATAAAGTGACATTAGTAATGTGTGTAGTTAAAGGGACATTAGTAATGTGTGTAGATAAAGTGACATTAGTAATGTGTGTAGATAAAGTGACATAAGTAATGTGTTTAGATAAAGTGACATTAGTAATGTGTGTAGATAAAGTGACATAAGTAATGTGTGTAGATAAAGTGACATTAGTAATGTGTGTAGATAAAGTGACATAAGTAATGTGTGTAGATAAAGTGACATTAGTAATGTGTGTAGATAAATTGACATAAGTAATGTGTGTATATAAAGTAGCATAAGTAATGTGTGTAGATAAAGTGACATAAGTAATGTGTGTAGATAAAGTGGCATTAGTAATGTGTGTAGATAAAGTGACATAAGTAATGTGTGTAGATAAAGTGGCATTAGTAATGTGTGTAGATAAAGTGACATAAGTAATGTGTGTAGATAAAGTGACATAAGTAATGTGTGTAGATAAAGTGACATTAGTAATGTGTGTAGATAAAGTGATATAAGTAATGTGTGTAGAAAAAGTGACATTAGTAATGTGTGTAAATAAAGTGACATAAATAATGTGTGTAGATAAAGTGACATTAGTAATGTGTGTAGATAAAGTGACATTAGTAATGTGTGTAGATAAAGTGACATAAATAATGTGTGTAGATAAAGTGACATTAGTAATGTGTGTAGATAAAGTGACATAAGTAATGTGTGTAGATAAAGTGACATAAGTAATGTGTGTAGATAAAGTGACATTAGTAATGTGTGTAAATAAAGTGACATAAATAATGTGTGTAGATAAAGTGACATTAGTAATGTGTGTCGATAAAGTGACATTAGTAATGTGTGTAAATAAAGTGACATAAATAATGTGTGTAAATAAAGTGACATTAGTAATGTGTGTAGATAAAGTGACATTAGTAATGTGTGTCGATAAAGGGACATTAGTAATGTGTATAAAGTGGCATTAGTAATGTGTGTAAATAAAGTGACATTAGTAATGTGTGTCGATAAATTCAACTATTTAATGGACTCTTCACTTAAATAGTTTCTCGTTATTATTTAAATTGAGAAATTGTATATGGAACAGGAGTACGAAGGAACCACCAAAGCTTTGATTTTCGAAATAATTTCAATCTGTGTCAAGTTTACCGCATATGGCACTCGCTATTGCTGTCTCAATCTCTCAGCAGGGCTACCTGTATGTGTGGCATATAAAAGATTGTCAAACATCTAGAGGAAGTATCTAGCATACTTTGTTATAGTTACATTCCGACCTTCAGACAAAACCGATGCCTATCATAGACTGGGGTGACGCAAATAGCTACTAGTGTTACATATTGTAACTAATTATTTATGTTTTATGATGTACCAGTCTGGATGCCGAGTCGTCATGCTATAATTGATACGCCATTACTGTTATCACAATACATAAATACAGTATGAAAACAGCGACGCTTTCTTTGCTTTATGTAAGTAGTATAGTTCGGGGGAGTTAAAATGATTATTGAGGCTAAGTCGGGTGAAAAGTGAACCACATAATGTACACATAATAATTCGTCCCAATGGTGCAATAAGGTACCAAGTGTATATAAAATAAGAAGGCACTTGGTACCTTCTTGCACCAATGGGACGATATGTACCTCTTAAACCGAACCGTACACCTAACTTGCACTGCTTTGACCGAACCGTACACATTGAGGCGATAAGTATAAGTAGATATACGTACAAACAGTACATACATACATACAAAAAGCATGCATGCATACAAACAGTAAATACAAACAGTAATCATAAATACAGAAAGTTAACATGCATACAAACAGTACATGCAGACAGTACATACAGAGAGTAACCGTACATACGGACAGTAAACATACATACGAACAGTAAGCATAAATACGGACAATAGACATACAGACGGACAATAAGCATACATACATACATACATATATTAAGCATACCAACAGACAGTAAGCATACATAGGGACAATAAACATGCAAACGGACAATTAGTATACATACGGTCAAAAAAACATACATACGGACAATAAGCATACATACGGACAATAAACATACATACAGACATACGGACAATAAGCATGCATACGGATAGTAAGCATACAAACAGACAGTAAGCATACAAACAGACAGTAAGCATACATAGCGACAATAAACATACATACGGACAATAAGCAGACATACGGACAATAAGCATGCATAAGGATAGTAAGCATACATAGCGACAATAAGCATACATACAGACAATAAGCATACATACAGACAATAAGCATGCATGCGGACAATAAACATACATACGGACAATAAGCATACATACAGACAATAAGCATGCATACAGACAATAAGCATACATACAGACAATAAGCATGCATGCGGACAATAAACATACATAGGGACAATAAGCATGCATGCGGAGAATAAACATAAATACGGACAATAAGCATGTATAAGGATAGTAAGCATACAAACAGACAATAAGCATACATAGCGACAATAAACATACATACGGACAATAAGCATACACACAGACAATAAGCATACATACAGACAATAAGCATACATACAGACAATAAGCATGCATACGGATAGTAAGCATACAAACAGACAGTAAGCATACATAGCGACAATAAACATACATACGGACAATAAGCATACATACAGACAATAAGCATACATACAGACAATAAGCATGCATGCGGACAATAAACATACATACGGACAATAAGCATACATACGGACAAAAAACATACATACAGACAATAAGCATACAAACAGACAGTAAGCATACATAGCGACAATAAACATACATACGGACAATAAGCAGACATACAGACAATAAACATACATACAGACATACGGACAATAAGCATGCATACGGATAGTAAGCATACAAACAGACAGTAAGCATACATAGCGACAATAAACATACATACGGACAATAAGCATACATACAGACAATAAGCATACATACAGACATACGGACAATAAGCATGTATACGGATAGTAAGCATACAAACAGACAGTAAGCATACATAGCGACAATAAACATACATACGGACAATAAGCAGACATAAGGACAATAAACATACATACAGACAATAAGCATACATACAGACAATAAGCATACATGCGGACAATAAACATACATACGGACAATAAGCATACATAGCGACAATAAACATACATACGGACAATAAGCATACATACAGACAATAAGCATACATACAGACATACGGACAATAAGCATGTATACGGATAGTAAGCATACAAACAGACAGTAAGCATACATAGCGACAATAAACAGACATACGGACAATAAGCAGACATAAGGACAATAAACATACATACAGACAATAAGCATACATACAGACAATAAGCATACATGCGGACAATAAACATACATACGGACAATAAGCATACATACAGACAATAAGCATACATACAGACAATAAGCATACATACAGACAATAAGCATGCATGCGGACAATAAACATACATAGGGACAATAAGTATACATACAGACAGTAAGCATTCATATAGACAATAAACATACATAAAGACAGTAAGTATACATACGGACAATAAACATACATACAGACATACGGACAATAAGCATACATACAGACAATTAGCAAACATACGGATAGTAAGCATAATACAGACAATAAACATATATAGGGACAATAATCATACATACAGACAATAAGCATACAAACAGACAGTAAGCATACATATTGACAATAAACATACATACAGACAGTGAGCATATATACGGACAATAAACATATATAGGGACAACAATCATACATACAGACAATAAGCATACAAACAGACAGTAAGCATACATATTGACAATAAACATACATACAGACAGTGAGCAAATATACGGACAATAAACATACATACAGACATACGGTCAATAAGCATACATACGGACGTTCCTACGAATGAGTGTCTTCTTTGCGTCAAGCTTATTACTTGTGTGGCTAAATTTTAGACAATTTTAGCCACCTAAAAGAAAAAAAAGCTACATAAAAGCTGTTTTAAGTGTCTAGAAACAGCCACGTAATTATTTTTCAACTTCTTTTCAACTGTCCATAAAAATTACTAACCTAAACCCTAGACACTTAACTACCCATTCGTGTGCCCGGACAATAAACATGCATACGGACAATAAGCATACATACGGACAATAAACAAACAAAGGGACAATAAGCATACATACAGACAATAAGCAAACATACGGATGGTAAGCATACATACACACAGTACGCTTACATACGGACGATAAACATAAATACGGACAATAAGCATACATACAGACAATAATCATACATACGGACAATAAACATACATAGGGACAATAAGCATACATACCTCCAGTAAGCATACATAGGGACAATAAACAGACATACGGACAATAAGCATACATACAGACAATAAGCATACATACATACGGATAGAAAGCATACAGACAGACAGTATGCATACATACGGACAATAAACATACATACGTCATAAAAGCAAACATACAAACAGACAGTAAGCATACATACGGACGATAAACATACATACGGACAATAAACACACATACGGATAGTTAGCATACAAACAGACAGTAAGCAAACATACGGACAATAAACATACATACAGACAATAAACATACATACAGACAATAAGCATACAAACATACAGTAAGCATACATAGCGACAATAAACATACATGCAGAAAATAAACATGCATACAGACAATACGCATACAAACAGACAGTAAGCATACATACGGACAATAAACATACATAAATGATCGTCATACAATATCTTACTGCCCTGTTTTAACGAACATGTAGGAACATCATACAATATTTCATTGCCCTTTTCTAACGAACATATAGGAACGTCATACAATATCTAACTGACCGTCTTCAACGAACATATGGGAACGTCATACAATATATCTCTGCCATTCACTGCCCTTCTTTAACAAACATGTAGAAACGTAATACAATATCTCACTGCCCTTCTTGAGCCAACATATAGGAACGTCGTACAATATCTCACTGCACTTCTTTAACGAACAAAAAGGAACGCCAAACAATATCTCACTGATCTTCTTTAACGAACATATAGGAATGTCATACACTATCTCATTGCATTTTTTTAACGAATATATAGGAACGTCATACAGTATCTCTTTGCCCTTCACTGCTCTTCTTAAACAATTATGTAAAAACGTCATACATTATCTCACTGCCCTTCTTCAACGAACATATAGGAACGTCATACAATATCTCACTGCCCGTCTTTAACGAACATATAGGAACGTCATACAATATCTCACTGCCCGTCTTTAACGAACATATAGGAACGTCATACAATATCTCACTGCCCGTCTTTAACGAACATATAGGAACGTCATACAATATCTCACTGCCCGTCTTTAACGAACATATAGGAACGTCATACATTATCTCACTGCCCTTCTTCAACGAACATATAGGAACGTCATACAATATCTCACTGTCCTTCTTCAACGAACATATAGGAACGTCATACAATATCTCACTGTCCTTCTTCAACGAACATATAGGAACGTCATACAATATCTCATTGCCCGTCTTTAACGAACATATAGGAACGTCATACAATATCTCACTGCCCTTCTTCAACGAACATATAGGAACGTCATACAATATCTCACTGTCCTTCTTCAACGAACAAATAGGAACGTCATACAATATCTCACTGCCCTTCTTCAACGAACATATAGGAACGTCATACAATATCTCACTGTCCTTCTTCAACGAACATATAGGAACGTCATACAATATCTCACTGTCCTTCTTCAACGAACATATAGGAACGTCATACAATATCTCACTGCCCGTCTTTAACAAACATATAGGAACGTCATACAATATTTCACTGCCCGTCTTTAACGAACATATAGGAACGTCATACAATTTCTCACTGCCCGTCTTTAACGAACATATAGGAACGTCATACAATATCTCACTGCCCTTCTTCAACGAACATATAGGAACGTCATACAATATCTCATTGCCCGTCTTCAACGAACAAATAGGAACGTCATACAATATCTCACTGCCCTTCTTCAACGAACATATAGGAACGTCATACAATATCTCACTGTCCTTCTTCAACGAACATATAGGAACGTCATACAATATCTCACTGCCCGTCTTCAACGAACATATAGGAACGTCATACAATATCTCACTGTCCGTCTTTAACGAACATATAGGAACGTCATACAATATCTCACTGCCCGTCTTTAACGAACATATAGGAACGTCATACAATATCTCACTGCCCGTCTTTAACGAACATATAGGAACGTCATACAATATCTCACTGCCCTTCTTTAACGAACATATAGGAACGTCATACAATATCTCACTGCCCTTCTTCAACGAACATATAGGAACGTCATACAATATCTCACTGCCCTTCTTCAACGAACTTATAGGAACGTCATACAATATCTCACTGCCCGTCTTCAACGAACATATAGGAACGTCATACAATATCTCACTGCCCGTCTTTAACGAACATATAGGAACGTCATACAATATCTCACTGCCCGTCTTTAACGAACATATAGGAACGTCATACAATATCTCACTGCCCGTCTTTAACGAACATATAGGAACGTCATACAATATCTCACTGCCCTTCTTTAACGAACATATAGGAACGTCATACAATATCTCACTGCCCGTCTTTAACGAACATATAGGAACGTCATAAAATATCTCACTGCCCTTCTTCAACGAACTTATAGGAACGTCATACAATATCTCACTGCCCGTCTTTAACGAACATATAGGAACGTCATACAATATCTCACTGCCCGTCTTTAACGAACATATAGGAACGTCATACAATATCTCACTGTCCTTCTTTAACGAACATATAGGAACGTCATACAATATCTCACTGCCCGTCTTTAACGAACATATAGGAACGTCATACAATATCTCATTGCCCGTTTTTAACGATCATATAGGAACGTCATACAATATCTCACTGCCCTTCTTCAACGAACTTATAGGAACGTCATACAATATCTCATTGCCCGTCTTTAACGAACATATATAGGAACGTCATACAATATCTCACTGCCCGTCTTTAACGAACATATAGGAACGTCATACAATATCTCACTGCCCGTCTTTAACGAACATATAGGAACGTCATACAATATCTCATTGCCCGTCTTTAACGATCATATAGGAACGTCATACAATATCTCACTGCCCTTCTTCAACGAACATATAGGAATGTCATACAATATCTCACTGCCTTTCTTTAACGAACATATAGGAACGTCATACAATATCTCACTGCCCTTCTTTAACGAACATTTAGAAACGTTATACAATTTCAATACAATTCTTAATCGTGGCTGCAGGTTTCTCCCCAGTGCACCAGTATATAACAGGATCACGAGGCTGATGTGAACATAGAAACTTGGATTTACAGCAAGCGTAAACAATTACACAATGCTCCTGAGTGAGACAATTCAGGTGGAAATACCAATTTGGATAACGCCTCCATATATCTGCCGTTTCTAAACACACCTGTTATATCAAACTCTAGTTCAATTGTTATTCAACAAGTTTCACATGTGCTGAATCCGACGTGAATACTGATTCAGTTCAAGTTTGCTTTGCACTAAACTTTAATTACGGTAACAGTGATTCAAATTCATGGTTTGGGTTAAAAACTGATACAGATTATTATGTCATTACTTACAAAGTCAGAAATATAAACAATATGTCGTCAACATTTCTATATGTATGTCCTAGACTCTACAAATGAATTCCGGTTTATCAAGAGCGGTGTTGTCAGCTAATACTAATATCAGATGACGTCGAGATGTTATGTTAAAGTTTGATTAAAACTTATTTATTTGTTTTGCTTTAATTCTGAAACAAGGTATTGCAATTTAGACCAAACACGCTGGAAGTCTTCCTGGGTAGAACCAGTACTAAGCACATGTAGATATGAGTCTTACTCAATGACACCAAGTGACAAAATGTCGACGTGTTTACGAGTAATGGGTTTACTCTGTAAGTTATAACTGGAATGTACTCGTTTTTAAGGGCACTCTGGCAAATCTGATAACAAGCTAAGTTTCGTGATTATTTATTATTTAATTAATTAAACTCGTTCACGACAATAAAATTAGGCTTGGCAAAGCCTAGCATATCTCCATATGTGCCAACTTTATTAATAAATTCGGCAAAAATAGCAGACCTTAGCCTACGTTAGATATATCCGGACTTACTGCGTGTATTTGATTTTAAATTTCGCCAAATTGTAAAATTGAGGATTTTACAATTATAAAACTTAATAATTTAGGATATGAACTTTATAAGAATATTCAAGTCATTTTGAGATTTATAAAAAGTATGTAACCTACAGGAGATGTAGCATTTAGGGGATACGGTCACCAAAGAAACATGGACGCATCCAATACACAGAACAGTTACAATAAGTACGGACACAGAGATACATAAACAAAGGGCGGCAACAGGGGTCATTACCTTGAAAAGGTTAGTAGCAAAATCTCCACCAGGAAGCTTCATCTTTGTTAACGGGAGCACACGAGCTCACTTTTCCCCAGCCGTCACATCATAAGCCGAGACAGTATCGGAGAGATAGTGTCCGAGAGACAGTATCCGAGAGACAGTATCCGAGACAGTGTCCGAGAGACAGTGTCCGAGAGACAGTATCCGAGAGACAGTATCCGAGACAGTGTCCGAGAGACAGTATCCGAGAGACAGTGTCCGAAACAGTGTCCGCGAAAACAGTTATCCCAAGGGACGGAATTTTCTATCTGAACCGAAAAAGCCATGTAAGATTATTTCTTGCATATTCATTAATTGGTTTTATTATTTTCACTACGATGGATTCTTAGAAGTCATATTATTAAATGTATTATGACGTATGTTTTAATACACCACGTCATAAATTGTTTTAACGTCACAGCAGGGTAGGAGGAGCGTAGGATGAAAATTCCGTACCCGGCAAAATACACGGAAATCCTTGTCCGGTATGCCAGAAATAATTATCTAACCCTGGTAAAATTGCAGATTGCAACAAAAATCTTTCTTACCTTGTTTTTCAATTTTATTACAACAATTTCATCACTTTAAAATACAAGTTTAACCAATTAAATGCAGACGACATATATGAAACGATAAAAATGATAGCAGATTTGGGTAAAATATATTCCATATTTGAAAAAGACGAGTGTATAAACCTTATATTACACAATATATAATTTACGTGTTAACAATACAAAATATATGTTTAAACCAAATCTAACAAGCTGGAAAACTTTAAACGAAGCAAAAGAAGGGAACTTTCTGAATTAAGAAGTCATCAATTAACCCCTCCCTCCCCCTGTTTTATGTTTTCTTTTAATTATGCATATCTGTTTATATCTGACTTCAGCGACGAACATGTCCATTTACAACATATAATATTACAATACGACAACCGTATTAATAGTTTTGTCATATTCTGTCTGCGAATAACCTTCCAATTGCGTGTCTATCGCCCAAGACTTTTATATTCATTTCTAAAACCATCAGTAAACGACAGTCTTACAAATGAATACATATATATGTAAAGGAAAGTTTCAGTAGAACATCAGTGATACGAAAAACAAATATCAATGAAGATTGAAACTTTGATATTATGCATGAAGCGTGATGGAAGAAAGTTATATCAAAGATTTGCAAATGATGACCCCGAGTTAAAACTAACCCCGCCACGGAGGTACTGTGGTTTTACGAAGATATGTATATTAAATTAAGATAACCTTTCTTTTAGACTATGAAGCTGACTGTCTTTGATATTCCATATGCATTCCCCATGTAGTAGATGACATTTTGGTTATGCAAACAGACCTGGAAAATATACATAAGTGAGTAATCCTGTATTGCTATATTTTCTAATAATTATTGATTAAAACTACAAACATAGTTTTCGCTCAGAAAATATGTGATCTTAACAAAAACATACATAATCGTTGTGATTATTTAACCTTTACAATCACGTGTGTGAGATATACTATTCTAACAGAACAAATCTACATATGTTTATATTTTATCAAATTTATGATGTATGAGCTGTCAGAATAAGAAAATTAAATTGATTTGAATTGTAGTCATATTCGTGTACATATATTAATTATGAATTAAAATAAAATTATCAATCAATTAACCTTTCCAATGTACCATCACAATCAATTGATTACCAACCGATCATTTAAATAATTAGTTATTGGTATATATTAAGTAGCAATATAGATTTGTATGAAGATATGGCATTTTCTAAACATTTCCAATTGAATGTTTGGCCAGATCAAATTAATCACCTATTAAATGAATGAAATAATCGTTGGAATACATTTTAAGATTGAAAAAAAAAACACATTTTGTGATACAACATTTTAACATCACATATACATTCCGTAGATGGTGTTTAAAGTGAATATTACCAGTGGATATGAGATAATTGTTGTTAGGTGGTTGTATGGGACGTTCCACCAATAATATATCAACTAATAATATACCCCCGTATGAATAGACCCAATAAAACCGAGTCTACCGTTAATTGATCTTATGGTTCCCAGAGATCCTTATATCAAATATTTTTATGAAACAAGAAGTTTGAACAGGAAACAAATATTATTCTGCAAACAATTTACTTTAGATGGCGCCAAGTGACCATGAAGCTGCAATAATCAGGAGCGTGTTTAATACTGAAGTTGTGAGACATAATAGAGACGTTGATCGTTATGAATTCTTGGTGCGTAACATTATATTTTAGGTAAACGCAGGAGGGAGAGTGGAAACACTTGGTAAGTGCGAGTGTAAGTGAGAGGTGATTTTACAAGCCTAATGGTTTTCAATTAGGTTCATGGTTATTTATATGATCCATATATTTGCATGAGTTCCCTAAATAAGACTTCAATTTCTGAACAATAGCTGTTTTGCCATACATAAGACAAGCGCGATATAATGCACTAAACTATATATATAAATATGGTTTTAGGATGTGGACTCTTTTTAAAAAATATTTAATTGTATCTTAAATGTAAACTATATCTGGATTTGTCTGCACTGCATTTTGTGTATGTTTTGAACGTTAATTAAATCACGTCATTTGTTACGGAATGCTAAAGCACACCTGTAAGACATATGAAGTGCAGTCGAATACTTTCCTTCTACTATATATTTTACTTCTTAAACACAAAACGCATTAATCAGCCCACTGTACAACAAATAGCGTTTCCGTTTTGTCAATTACAATAAATATATCGCTGCACGCAGTCGCAACAACATACGTGTAATTGAAAGTTTAAGTGTCTTTTTCTGAACGTTTACTTCGAGCTAAATTAACAAAAAACATTTTATTTGATTATTTTATATTTTGAAATCGAAAGTTTTCGATTTTAGACGTATTGTCATTATTGACTTTTTTTTATAAATACATAAATATTTTGACAAAGCTATACTTTTATGAAGGTTATTAAACCTCCAATACACTTGCCGCCATTACAAACCAAGTTTTCTGAATCATGAATACATTTTGTCCCAGATCTGCTGGTAATTTTATCAGTTCATATATGTCGACCGCAATTGATTTTTTATATTTATGTTTTAAAGTGATACAATTGTTGGAATAACATTCAAAAGTGGTAAGAAAGTTTTGTTTTGGTTTATCGTTCATGTCTTATCTGGATATTTGCGTTTTTAAAGGCGTTAATAATACAACGTTGATAATGACGGTTACATTAAACTGTTCAAACACTGAACATGCTATTAAAATTTTCTTTCCAAAAATATACACCTTTCTGTCTAGTGTTCTGTCAGTCACACACATTTATTCACATTCATTACCACAGTGATCTCCAGAACCATTACCACAGTGATCTCCAGAACCATTACCACAGTGATCTCCAGAACCACTACCACAGTGATCTCCAGAACCACTACCACAGTGATCTCCAGAACCACTACCACAGTGATCTCCAGAACCACTACCACAGTGATCTCCAGAACCACTACCACAGTGATCTCCAGAACCACTACCACAGTGATCTCCAGAACCACTACCACAGTGATCTCCAGAACCACTACCACAGTGATCTCCAGAACCACTACCACAGTGATCTCCAGAACCACTACCACAGTGATCTCCAGAACCATTACCACAGTGATCTCCAGAACCACTACCTGTCAAGATTGCCCACTGAACCTTCTATATTTGCCACAACGGCTATTGTTAACTAACTGTTATGTGAATTTACATACAAACATGATCCCAACAACTGTTTTGGCACGTGCTGATAACGGAGCAATTTTCAGCAATATTGTGCCGGGCAAATTTTCATTTTCAATATGCATGAATCAGACTTGCACGTCCACGTACATACCAGCACACCAGATGCACGGTCTGATCAACGAATCGCAGTGACATCTTTAACTTTTTAAATCAAAATTGAAACTTTGAGATAATCCTCGCTTTTAAGTTCTAATCGCTCATTAATTACGTAATCTGTGTTGGAGTTTGATTTCATTTCCGCTGTAATGGAAGACGCTGCCGTATCAGGTGGCGGCCTAGAGGCTATCTGAGCCTGGATTGCACGAACCACAGGTGTAAACGCTGACTTTAATATAGATTTTATTGCGAGCCTGGTCCTCGTGTATATATTTGTGTGTGTGTGTTTAAACAATAAAAAAGAAGGAAAAAAGGTACGTGAGAGAGCGTGAGAATGGTCGGAAGACGAGGACAAGTATTTGATTTCTTGCTATCTGCTATCTTGCTTTTGTCTCAATACGCGTTTGTAATGAAAAATAGATTCAACATTATTTTAGGTAAGTAGTATAGCATTATTATGAATGACAATTTCAGCAAATTTCTTAAAGGTGTTTGCTTAACTGATGTGTAACCGATGTGGTTACACAATGTTTGACAAGAACATTACAAAAACAAAGCCTGTATATTCCATAGCATGTTAACACTACTACTTGGCGGTTTAACCATTTATTGATTTGGATATAATTTCATTTTTTTAAACAAAAGAACTTGGCGTGATTTTATTCTCATTTTTTTTTATATTAAATGAAACTATCAAAAGTATGACTTTAACTATATCGACGTGGTTTTGTTTAACGTTTGAAATTATAACATAATAACTTTAATATAATACACTTTTGACTTAATTTGTTCGTGGTTTTGGGCTTTTGATATATTAGACAGAATATCATAAAATACATATTTAAGTGGTTAATCTATATTCGATATCAAATATTTTTATTACATCTAGTTTGTTGGTTTACTACTTTTGATATAATTTAAAGTAAGTTACAGTTTTGACTATGGGTATACGTATTATAATAGTAGGACATTTGAAAATATTGAACTGGGTATTGACACATTTATTTTAAACTGTAATGTTACACAATGGGGTTATCAAAGGGAAAATTTAAATATTGTACATCATATTGCTTTCGTTTATTACAATTTATTCTAAAGATCATAAGACCCCCCCCCCCCCCCCAGCACACACACACACACACACACACACACACACACACACACACACACACACACACAATGTATGTGCACTGGCCAATACCAATACGTGTTTTGGTGGTCATAAATATAGAACTTAGTTTGCGACCATTTATGCAATATTGTTTTATGAGAAGGTTTGGAATGTCTTTATATAAACCAGATAAAAATAAGTCCTTATTATTTTGAGAGACAAGTAGCATGAGAACCACCTTGAGGTATTAATGAAATGCTCAACATAATCAGAAACGATGTTTCTGTGAGTGAAATGCAGAAAACAGACGTCGGAAGTAATTCTGTCTTCAAGAGAACAAAATGATCTAAAAGCGGAACACGATGGCTGAATGGCTGAAATATGGATTACAAAAACATATGGCGCGACACGGGCGAATATTTTTTCTTAATTGCAAACATGAGGCAGGCACACGCACTCACGCGTTTGATACTATACACAATGCAGGTTGCATTTATTTCACATGTGCGATACAGGGTTTATATATAATAGTTATTGCTTGTTGTAATCAATGTTGAAGACATTAAAATGTAAATTAACACATGTCTAATGTAAGCTGGACCAAAACGCATGCAACACGTGTATGACATAGTATCCAATCACAGTTACTTCATGTACCTCAGCAATACCCAAACACAATATTTAAGAGAGTACAGTACGCCGACCAAAAAAGGTTTTCTAAGTACACAAACATTACTGATAATTCGTCAAAACGTTAAATGCTTCTTTCAACAAAATCAAATAAAGAGAGCCAAACTAACTCAAGTTAATGATAAAAAAACATGTGAGTATTCCTTTAATAGAAGCATATCTTAATTAATTAATTACTGACCGGTTATCTAAGCCTTTTTCATAATTGCTTGCCAACTCAAGATTATATATCATATAAAGCTCCTATTATATATCATATAGAGCTCCTATTATATATCATATAGAGCATCTATTATATATTCTCGAATAATAGTATACGATGAAAAAATACTTTATATAAATCAAATAATAGACAAGGACATCATTAAAAAAATATGCTCTGATAAAAACTTGGTTTATACTCGTAAGATTAAGTTGCGTCACGCACCAGTAACGCACCATTATAAAATATGACGTCACAGAAATGACTAACTAACAAATATGTGTTGTTGAACCAAAGTAACCACTGTTGTTCACAGTCAAAAGATGAAAGAAAATACTGTGTTATTGGTTTTGGTAGTTTATTTATAGAATTAGATATTTCATATTATTCTGCATATCTCTCAGTAAAAACATCATAATGATTGTTTTAAGTATTGTAATATATATAAGATTTACTTATAACTGACCGTAATATACAATTATACGTACGATATAACTGATCGTAATATACAATTACACGAACGATAAAACGATATAAATGACCGTAATATACAATGACTCGAACGGTATAAATGACCGTAATATATAATTACACGAACGATATAATTAACCGTAATATACAATTACTCGAACGATATAAATGACCGTAATATACAATTACACGAACGATATAAATGACCGTGATATACAATTACACGAACAATATAACTGACCGTAATATACAATTACACGAGCGATATAAATGACCGTAATATACAATAACTCGAACGATAAAAATGACCGTAATATACAATTACACGAACGATATAACTGGCCGTAATATACAATTACACGAACGATATAACGATATAACGATATAAATGACCGTAATATACAATGACTCGAACGGTATAAATGACCGTAATATTTAATTACACGAACGATATAAATGACCGTAATATACAATTACTCGAACGATAAAAATGACCGTAATATACAATTACACGAACGATATAAATGACCGTAATATACAATTACGATATAACTATATTATGATGAACTATACATAATAGTAGTATTATGTTTATTATTAATATTTACATTGGAGTGTGTCGTTTCAAACAAGATGTATCAGGCAGCATACATTGTATGATATCAGTCGTCTTGTTTTTTCAGAGATGACTTTAAACAAGTAGATATTTACTTTTCACTTTATAGTTACCATTGTTCATTCAAGCACATCAAGATGGGATTATCCACCATTCTTATAAGCTCTTAGCCTTTTAATAATACTTCGCCAAATTTGATATACAATTTGTGGAGATTCAATATATTCTACATCACTTTCCATTTCCCTTTCCAAGATAGAACGGGAAGAAATGCCATTGTTATATATTATATTAATATATTATGATTGTATAAGGATAAATCAACAAAAATCTCAAATACTCATATTATGTCTAGTCCCTTTATTTAAGCAAACTATTAGTGATGATGGACCTTTGCTTAGCTATGTTTAGATTTTTTAGTATGAGCAAACAACCTACACAATCTTTATTCAATGATCAGTAATATGCAAGAAATAAATAATGATTATCAGCCGTGGTTCGGGTCGGCCGCCGGTCAGCTAGAAGTATTCCCTTCATTAACATGCAGGGACGAGTAATTATGAAAACACGTAAATGCTTGTGGAATCTAGACTCGCTTATTACTGATAAATGGCAATATGATGTTGTCTTGGTTATTATCGTATTTCATAATTTGACCCGAGTTAACCTGCTAAAATGTTCCTCTTACAACTGCAAAAAGGAAGTAATACGTGCATGTTTTTTTCTACATTTATCTTTTTGATGGTGTTTAACGCCATTTTCAACACATGATAGGTTATATAACTATGGCACATCCAGTTTTATCGGTGGATAAATAGGTCAACATGAATCTGAGTAGAATTACCACAAGTAGCTACATTGAGTCGCACCCTCCGGAAATTACCACAAGTAGCTACATTGAGTCGCACCTTCTGGAAATAACCACAAGTAGCTACATTGAGTCGCACCCTCCGGAAATTACCACATGTAGCTACAATGAGTCGCACCCTCCGGAAATAACCACATGTAGCTACAATGAGTCGCACCCTCCGGAAATTACCACAAGTAGCTACATTGAGTCGCACCTTCCGGAAATTACCACAAGTAGCTACATTGAGTCGCACCTTCTGGAAATAACCACAAGTAGCTACATTGAGTCGCACCCTCCGGAAATTACCACATGTAGCTACAATGAGTCGCACCCTCCGGAAATAACCACATGTAGCTACAATGAGTCGCACCCTCCGGAAATTACCACATGTAGCTACATTGAGTCGCACCCTCCGGAAATTACCACATGTAGCTACAATGAGTCGCACCCTCCGGAAATTACCACATGTAGCTACATTGAGTCGCACCCTCCGGAAATTACCACAAGTAGCTACATTGAGTCGCACCCTCCGGAAATAACCACAAGTAGCTACATTGAGTCGCACCCTCTGGAATAACCACAAGTAGCTACATTGAGTCGCACCTTCAGGAAATAACCACAAGTAGCTACATTGAGTCGCACCCTCCGGAAATTACCACATGTAGCTACATTGAGTCTCACCCTCCGGAAATTACCACATGTAGCTACAATGAGTCGCACCCTCCGGAAATTACCACATGTAGCTACAATGAGTCGCACCCTCCGGAAATTACCACAAGTACCTACATTGAGTCGCACCCTCCGGAAATAACCACAAGTAGCTACATTGAGTCGCACCCTCTGGAAATAACCACAAGTAGCTACATTGAGTCGCACCTTCTGGAAATAACCACAAGTAGCTACATTGAGTCGCACCCTCCGGAAATTACCGCAGGTAGCTACAATGAGTCGTACCCTTCGGAAATTACCACAAGTAGATACATTGAGTCGCACCCTCCGGAAAAAATGGTTTGTTGTCCACATGCATTCACCAGATTATTGTATGTTATGCAATACTTGGTTTGTGGCGGGTACCATGTTTTAACATATAGGTGAACAGAAACATTGTTTTAAGTATTCCTCCATCTGATTTTAATTGTAACATGTTTATAGGCTTAATTTAAGATAAGGAAGTGATGCAGAAACCATCGTCAATAAATGAATAATAGTGAAACCACTATTAGGGAGCTTCACTCAGGTTTACGGGAGCACCATATCTCGCTGTTACCCCGCCCGTCACTAATATATAAACGTAAGTAAGTGATGTTACAATGAAATACATTGATAATGAAGGGTGCGAGGAGAGATATAACAACGGGTATTGGTTACCTTCGTCCGCTTCAGACTCGCCACAATTGAGTCCTCGATCCACCGAGTCGTTGCACAGTTAAATTGCCAAGTACAAATGTATCAGCCACCAACACGTACTACGCCATAGAATCCAAGCTTTACCACAAAGTTCAGACGTACTACGCCATAGAATCCCAGCTTTGCCACAAAGTTCAGACGTACTACGCCATAGAATCCCAGCTTTGCCACAAAGTTCAGGTAGTTACATATTATCATGTCTCTGAGGTGTTTTTAAATTTTAAATTCGTGTTGTCTTTGCCAAAGAAAGAATAATTCAATAGGCCTTATAAAATTAATAAAAATTTCTTACGTATTAACGGTATGCATATTTTGATAATACAATAGACAGGATTCATATATTGAAACAGTACCAGAGAGACATCCTTAAGTTGTAAGCCCCATGCATTGTGGCTCGATATAGATCTAGATTCAATGAGAAATAGTAACACGTTGATAATGAAAATGCAATTGTTGTTAAAGAATATATTGGTTTATTTTGGAATGTTAAATGAACGTTATCTGAAACATAAACTCGTTCTGAATGAGAGTTTGTTTGAAGATTATTTAACACGAATCACGTGAACATTATGAATAATCTACTGAAACGCTGTTTTTGCAAGATTTCCTGATATAATACCACAATCTAATTAAGTCTGAAGGTTAACCTTACCGAAGGGGCATCATTAATTTTCCACGTGATTTAAAAACGCCTTTTGCATTATATGAACTAATTATTGGCAATTAAATTACTTACTCGTTCAAAGAAAATAGATGTGCGTTATGTAACATATTAACTGCAGGTATATTGTTAAATTACATCAGTGGTAAATAAAAAACCCACAGAAATACTACAATTTACTGCAAATTACATTTTTATTTATCCAATTATTTGTTCGAAAAAAAAGTTAGATTAATCAAAGCAAACCATTTCTGCAAAGTGTGAAATAATGTCCAACTCAACATTTATTTGGTAACGAAAATACATTTGTTATATATAATTGTTAAAAAACAGATATACACACAGTCGCTGTCGAAAAAAATATCTATTGTCTAACTTAATGGAGTTAATGTGATACAAATGCATATGAATAAGTCAATATATTAAGTCTCGTTTGCAGTCATTTTAAAAGAAAACGTGGCCGTCAAAACGTGCAGGCAGTTAATTATGATAACCGAGTGTTAATATGGTTATGCAATTAAGTTTTATAACTGAGTATTAATATTCTAAAATTGAATTGACTAATTTATAAATTAGACTATTCGTAGTTTATATGTCTATATGTCACCTAAGAATGTGTGTTATAAGCGGCGTGTGAAGAGTGGTGTTATGTGTAGACACAGCATATAAAGTATACACTCTGTATTGTGATGCGAATAACAAGTTTATTCCAGGGTTTTATGACGAGGATCTTCATCGAACTATTTAATTAAATGCAATATAACCTTAGGTTTGAAGTAAGAGCAGATTTGTAAATACATCACTCTATCATATTCCCGCGACTTTTATAGCTTAGTTGGTTGTAACTACGGCAGTAAACTTAAGTTCAATAGCCATTAGTTCTCTATATAGCGACTTAAATCATTACTTTTACCGACTCACAATATCTATGATATTTCTTATAAACAATTTTTGTTCTTTGGATATCGTGGGAAAATAACTTTAAATGGAATCGACGTAAGAGGATCACTGTTATTAATATAAAATTGAATATAATTAATTATATTTTCAGCAAACGTTTGTTTATATTTGTAGATCTACTGAGAAAGATTTCCAGTGATATATGTATATATATATATATATATATAGGCCTAGATCAGGTAGGCATAATTACCATAGCATCTTATATAGGTTAAACATATAAACACATATAGCATTATATAGTGTGCATATAAATATTATACGATTAAAGACAAATGATCTGGCAACAAGTTCTCTCAACATTAGATACGGTCAATCCACTGCTTTAAACGATCCTCCATTCAATATAACAGTTATGCGAAAAGCCGTGTTCTAGTTTATATCTAACGTGTAGTTAAAATAACGAGTGTCATTATCATGAAACAAAATGTCTTAATTATTATTGAATTTACAACCTATCAACATTCTAACCTTTGGCTGTTTGAAAACGTGTTTAATTAACACCCCACCTCCCCCGTGTAATAATATAACGTAGTAACCAACTGTTATGACATCATGTCAGATATAATAAACGACGGGTACCAAGCATTGCATAATTCATATTTTACAAAGACAATATATTGTATGAGTACTGCCTAGTAACTGATTCCTGGGTAAACAATGGCCAAGTAGAAATGGAATAATGAAGCTTGTGTCAGATGTAGTCCGGAACATTATATAAGCATACTGATGGAAAGTGATTTAGTAGAGGTTACTATTTACAAACCGTTGTTTGGTATGTAGATAATCATAGTACATAAGATTATTATTTAGTTTTTACAATACTGTAAATAATATTTACTGTTCATTCACCAAGATGAAAGGTAATTGTATACATTTCAAAGAAAGTTAAATCTCCTAGATGATCTACATGCTATTTAGAAATGACTGTGTATATCAAAAAATCTCCAGAATGATATAAATGTGTATATTTCAATTCAATTCAATTCAAGATAGTTCAGTCTCCAAATTGAATTACGCAAATAATATAAAAGATGCAAAGTGTGCAAAGATGTTATTGCATATACGGGCAAATCTGTTTGTCTTGTTTTGTTAAAACTTTTTTTTTCGATAGGCTTATTAATGAAATGCAAAAAAATGCCGTAGGATTGGAACCCGAATTGCCAGGGCAACAATCCGCGACTGTATCTACTGTTGTATATTGAAGGAATAATTATGCGTATAAATTAATCTTAAAAAACTTAACCCTGCTATGGTTATTAAATAAATGAATACGATAATAATCAGTAACTAATCAAAGATGCAATAAAAAATAGAAAGTACCGAAAATAGTTCCAAGATAGCTGGTATTTTTATCCCAATAGAAGTACGATAATCAGCAATTCAGTACTTAACTGTTGAACTATTTTTTCAGCGGTATAATTTCATGGGCGTCTTCCGGTTTTAAAATGTTTTTACTATTTATACTATTTAACCACATATGTCATACGAAGCGTTGGAATATGACTACTAAACCTAAGCAAATCTGACGAGGTAAATATGATTACTAAACCTAGGCCAATCTGCCCCAGGTAAATATGACTACTCTGCCTAAATAAATATGACTACTAAACCTAGGCCAATCTGCCCCAGGTAAATATGACTACTTTGCCTAAATAAATATGACTACTAAACCTAGGCCAATCTGCCCCAGGTAAATATGACTACTCTGCCTAAATAAATATGACTACTAAACCTAGGCCAATCTGCCCCAGGTAAATATGACTACTCTGCCTAAATAAATATGACTACTAAACCTAGACCAATCTGCCCCAGGTAAATATGACTACTCTGCCTAAATGAATATGACTACTAAACCTAGGCCAATCTGCCCCAGGTAAATATGACTACTCTGACTAAATAAATATGATTACTAAACCTAGGCCAATCTGCCCCAGGTAAATATGACTACTCTGCCTAAATAAATATGACTACTAAACCTAGGTCAATCGGCCCAGGTAAATATGACTACTCTGCCTAAATAATATGACTACTAAACCTAGGCCAATCTGCCCCAGGTAAATATGACTACTCTGCCTAAATAAATATGACTACAAAACCTAGGCCAATCTGCCCCAGGTAAAAATGACTACTCTGCCTAAATAAATATGACTATTAAACCTAGGTCAATCTGCCCCAGGTAAATATGACTACTCTGCCTAAATAAATATGACTACTAAACCTAGGTCAATCGGCCCAGGTAAATATGACTACTCTGCCAAAAGAAATATGACTACTAAACATAGGCCAATCTGCCCCAGGTAAATATGACTACTCTGCCTAAATAAATATGACTACTAAACCTAGGCCAATCTGCCCCAGGTAAATATGACTACTCTGCCTAAATAAATATGATTACTAAACCTAAGCCAATCTGCCCCAGGTAAATATGACTACTCTGCCTAAATAAATATGACTACTAAACCTAGGCCAATCTGCCCCAGGTAAATATGACTACTCTGCCTAAATAAATATGATTACTTAACCTAGGCCAATCTGCCCCAGGTAAATATGACTACTCTGCCTAAATAAATATGACTACTAAACCTAGGTCAATCGGCCCAGGTAAATATGACTACTCTGTCTAAATAAATATGACTACTAAACCTAGGCCAATCTGCCCCAGGTAAATATGACTACTCTGCCTTAATAAATATGACTACTAAACCTAGGCCAATCTGCCCCAGGTAAATATGACTACTCTGCCTAAATAAATATGACTACTAAACCTGGGTCAATCTGCCCCAGGTAAATATGACTACTCTGCCTAAATAAATATGACTACTAAACCTAGGCCAATCTGCCCCAGGTAAATATGACTACTCTGCCTAAATAAATATGACTATTAAACCTAGGCCAATCTGCCCCAGGTAAATATGACTACTTAACCTAGGCCAATCTGCCCAGGTAAATATGACTACTAAACCCAGGCCAATCTGCCCAGGTAAATAGCTTTACCATGTTAACTCTTCATAACGATTTTTTTCTTGATAATGATTGTTGTTTAACTTAAAACTTAAGTTCATAAATTTAAAATCAACAACACGCAGTAGCCATGTGTTTACAAATAAGATTAATTTGTATAACAACGTATTAATGTATTTTTAAAGTAATCATGAAAACTGTAGTTTTAAAAAAAATAAATAAAGGACGTAGAAATATTATTTGTCTAGTAGGATCGGTAACCATAATTCATCATATCCGCTTTGACACATGCGAGTGCACGTTGAGGTATTAAATGTCATAATCCAATTGACTGAAATTGGGGGTGATTTAATTAACCAAATAACATCTGCTATGGTCGGTCTCAGGCAAGTTTTGAACAATGATTTGCAGACAAAAAAGACCATATATCATAGGATGATTATAGAGGTTCATTTATCAACCGCCGAACGAGGATGAAAGAGGCTGCAACGAACAACAAAACTGATAATGGTGGCGTTATTTACGACACTGTCTTCGTTACTTCTCTTCACGAAATGTGTCTGTCATGATGATTGAATGCTGGGAAATATGATTAATTTAAATATTTCAGAAAAATACCTCCTCCAAAAGCAAACGTGACTAAACAAACTCTTCCATGTGTTTAGGGTAGTTAGTTTTTCAATATGTATTTTACCTTCGCGGAAGAATCATTTCATTGTTATTGTAACAACATCCATTATGACGTCGTCAGTAATATTTAGTGTTTTCATATACTCTGGTACACACAGTTTTACTATGATTACGTTTGAATTGATTTGATTGTATGTTTATTTTTGCTAGATTATTTTTTAACTTCATTACATTTTCATCCTGATGTTTTGGTCGTTTATACATGCATCGTGAATATGTGAATGATTAAAACTGTTTCACGACGACTTTATGTCAGAAAGAGCTTTTGTCATTTAAGATATTGTGTTAATGGTTACATTATGTTTTTTACACAGAGTGACGCCGCCTTGTACTGAAGCCATTATCATATGTACCATTTATATCTGAAATACCGGAAGTAATTCGTATGGACTGGTTGTTTGATATTGATGGATGTATCTCATAACTGGTGTTGTAGCAGATCAATGCTTCATCACTTAAAGATCATGTTGTTTTTCTTGTGGCGTTAATTGCCGTCATTGTCGCCGGCATCGGATACAGTTGTTAATGAACGGATTATTATAAACAAACTACCGAAACGGCCTAAAGATTCCTCTAATCGAAATAAAAATGTGTTTCAAATGTATAAGAAAGACACATACTTAACTATTTGTTTTAAATCTCAGATTACTTATTTTAAAATAATGCATTACTTGTTTGCGTTTTACACGACTAATTGTAAATAATTGGATTTTTAGATTATTGTTCTTATTATTGATAATAATAATAATAAAAAAATAACAAAATGTTTATGTTTTAGGATAATATGGTTGGCTATATAGCAAGTCTGACATATTGTCCTCTAAAACACATATTATTTACACAGAATTAACATATCAAATATATAAAAGTTATTTACTCTGGAATCTTAATATTGCACATGTGATTAAACTTTTTTATTTGTTTAAAGACCTGCAAAAACGTATATTTTAAGAATATTTATAATAATAGATACAATGTATTAAAGTTGAATTACATTTATTGTTTTAAAATTCTGTTTATCATTTCAATGAATAACAATTGTTAACTCAGATGTTAGAAATAGTGTATAAAACAATTTGATAACTAAAAAGTACAATTATTTATTTTATGCTCTTTGATGAATTGTTGAGATTTCTCAGTTGATTATTTATGGTATTCCACTGTTTCAAACAGTGAAATAATGAGAATTTTTTTTGTCCTTACATTATTTTTAATATAAAAAAAAAGAAATTATCAAAAAAAAAGTTCTTTAATTTTTTTATTAATCCAATTATATTTATTGGCGAATTGAGGTCAAAATAAACATAAAATGTGTTAATGCATAAAATAAAAAGAAAAATTGTTTGTTTGTTTGTTTGTTTGGTACAATATGGGTATATATTGTACGAGTATGTATTGTGGTGAAAACCATATTGGACGAGACGCCACAGACGCCGAGTCCAATGTGGTTTTCACCACAAACGTACGAGTTCAATATATTCCGATATTGTACAAAACACTGCAAACTGATATTTTTATTCTATACCTCATTCTGAAGAAATTTATCAAAAGAGTAAAGAAAAATCAAGTAAATAAGCCGTGAGTTCAAAACGGCAAATGGAGGAAGTTGCACTTACAGTCAATCGGATTTTCTCAACGTCATCGTCATGCGGAGAATTTTGTCAGTTGTTTGTTTTTATCGTTGGAATTTCTACTATTTTGTAATCGCCATCTTGAATTTTGAACTGTACAATATTAAAGTTATTGGATCCAATAAACTTCTACTGTAACATATTGTACGCTTACGTGATAACATCTGGGGTAGGTGATTGGCTATACACTTACAGGTATACATTAAATTCGATCTTACACCAAAACAAACAAATATCTTCTATTACATAAATAGTTTAAAATTTTGTTTATCAAATAAATTAAAATGAGAAAAAATGATAATTCAGAAGTTAGAAATATTGTATTAAAACAATTTGATAATTTAAAGGTATTTGAAATATGGTTTTACATTTCATACTTAGTAGTAAGACTTAATGACACTTTCTATGATACGTACTTTGCTTATGATGTACTTAACATAATGTGTGTCTTTAGTGAAGCCTTAAATGAACTCAGTGATTCTGAATGGCGTTTTGATGTTGGTAGTGTTTTCATTTTGTGAGACCGAATATAGCAAACGCCCTATCATATGATTTCGGATGAGATCTAGGAACATGTTATATATCATTGGTAGATGATCTTAAGGTTTTTAAAGTTTGAAGAACATTTAAATAACAAATTGTATTTATAGTCTGGTGTTTGATTAGTTATTGATTTGAAGGCCATAATATCGAAGAGCATTTAACTCTTGATCGGATGGTGTAATCAATTCAACTCCTAGGAGTAACATAGTAGCTCTTTTTTGTATTAATTCGTGATGATTTCTGTCCGATTATTATTAAATGGAAAGTCTTCTTTTATATGTTACTTTAAAGAAAACAAATGTAATAGACATTTCCTTTGAGACGTGTAAAGACGCCATGCTCACCTTACGTCAGCGTTTGGTAAACGTGATATCAAACGTGCTGCCAACACCAAAGACGATTGACTTTGTTAGCGTTTTCTACGTACGCAGTGCTAAAACGTTTGTCTTTTAGAAAAGCTAGAGTTGCAGACGACTAACAAAGTCTGTGTTACGCTTGTGGTTGCATAGAGTAAACATTCAAATTCGATTTTGCGAATTTGTTCAAATATCAACTAAATATTTTGTTGAGAGTAAAATACGCCCCTATGCGGTTTTGTTGTCAGACCATTTAGAATACGCCCCTACAAGGTTTTTTTGTCAGACCCTATAGAATATGCCCCTATGCGGTTTTGTTGTCAGACCCAAGGTTTTGTTGTTGTCAGACCCGAGGTTTTGTTGTCAGACCCGAGGTTTTGTGGTCAGACCCTATAGTTAGTTTTTAATCAACGCTCGTAAATCTTTGCTTAGAAAATACCGCGTTTATGAGAAAGAGGAAAACCTGAGAAACGAAACCTGCAACAAATACTTTGATTTTGTTAATCTCTTAAAGTACTCTGGAAGTAAATAAACATTTACCGGATGAAAATTTCTGTATACATTAATTAAATGTTCGTCCCATAGAATTCCTCGATTGTCCTTTGTGGATACAACAAAATATAACATTTTTTTTACCTCAATCGCTGTTGTTAATTTTTGAACATAGCTCAAGAGGCGTCTGCGTACACATAACCGAAATAGTATAATTGTGCGTTCTTTGGCGGGAATTCTACACGTTGTTTCTTTATGATAAATTCGCATGTATATGGAATCATCTGACTCAATATTTCTAAATTAAACTATAAGCGTCTTCTAGATGTATCTTGTCTGTATGCCTAACAACATTAAATACGGTGGTTTATAGAGCCGGGGTGTACCAGTAATTAATACACGGGAGGAAACTCTGTAAGTTTACAGTGCAGTTTTATAACGAGGTTGATTAATGGACATCCGTCAATGTATAACGTGATGTAGCAAATATATCAGCTAATTGAAATTGTTTCACAATTGATGTAAAATAAATAAGTTTAAACCCGTTTTTTTGTTAATACTTTCTTGATTTTCAATGATAACAAGTACTGTTATTTTATACAGACGTCTATTCTTGATCAAGGTTCTTATAAAATAAATGGCATTATCCGACAAGGTTTTCACCGGCCAGGGCACCGAGTCTGAAAGAACAAATTTGTAAAATATGAAACATTGTTAGATTATAATTAAGAATATCAAAACAGCAAAAATAGACTGCGCAACTTATCAACGACATAGGTATATTTACGAAACTTTACTTAACAAGCAGTTAACACACTGTAGTTCTGTTTAACCCTTTACTTCATATGGACGCCTTTGGACACCTCTTATATTGAAAGCATTAATTCACCTCATATCAGCAATGGGTGAATTATGTTTATATTAACTGACAGAGTGGAAAACAGTGCAGGAAGTGTTCAGATTGCTCGTTACGAGCAATTTGAACTCTTCCTGCAATGTTTTCAAAGGCCTTCTCTGATTGGTGCGGGAAAACGCGTATCTATGGAGTAAAGGGTTAAGTAACGATAAATTGATTTAACACATCTCATAAACCCTATTTACGCAGGAATCCTAAACTCGCAGGAAATTTATGTCACCAGTGATTATCATTATCCTATTGTCAAATTATCCACATGATTTTAGCTTAATATATTAATAAATTTAAGTATGTTGGCTAGGAAGTTTTCTGATTTTCATGTATGCACATTTAATGCATTAAATTAAAGTTGTATTTGTTGCAGTCTTATGGATATGAATGTAATGAACAATTTAAGCAAGAAATATGTACATTTTTTAACAAAAGCAACTTTTCGATATTTTTTTCAACTTTTGGCATCATTTTCTTACCCAGAAAAATTGGGGGTAATGTAACTTTGGGCGCAATAAATATAGTTTTCATCATAAGTTGGGTTATAGCCGATTTTTTTTCTAAAGCAGAAATATATAAGATGTTAAAACATTTGCTATCCATTTAATTATGATGCTCGTTTTTAAGTTTGGTTTCATATGTATAATACAATGATCTCCTAATGAACTCATTTTTGTTAAAAAAAGAAAAGTTTTTTGTAAAGGTATCCTCTTTAAAATGAAACGAGCACAGGTAACATAACATATCGAGATCATCTTCATCTTAAGATAATAATACATATGACTTTAATTGAATTTAAAAGAAATTTAGTTGCTTTCATTTTGACAAGCCAACAGCCTTATGCTGAAACTAATTTCCCACTGTCTTCTATATTATTTATTGGCTACTTTCTATATTATATAGTGTTGACCATCTATATAACATATTGCCGACCTTCCTTATTATATAATGTTGACCATTTATATCACATATTGTTGACTTTCTAGATTATACAATGTTGACCATCTATATGACATATTGTTGACCTTCTTTATAATATAATGTTGACCATCTATATTACATATTGGCGACCTTCTTTATTATATAATGTTGACCATCTACATAACATATTGGCGACCTTCTTTATTATATAATGTTGACCATCTATATTACATATTGTCGACCTTTTATATTATATAATGTTGACCATCTATATAACATACTGGCGACCTTCTTTATTATATAATGTTGACCATCTATATAACATATTGGCGAACTTCTTTATTATATAATGTTGACCATCTATATTACATATTGTCGACCTTCTATATTATATAATGTTGATCATCTATATTGGCGACCTTCTTTATTATATAATGTTGACCATCTATATCACATATTGTCGACCTTCTTTATTATACAATGTTGACCATCTATATTACATATTGTCGACCTTCTATATTATATAATGTTGACCATCTATATTACATATTGGTGACCTTCTTTATTATGTAATGTTGACCATCTATATAACATATTGGCGACCTTCAATATTATATAATGTTGACCATCTATATTACATATTGTCGACTTTCTATATTATATAATGTTGACCATCTATATTACATATTGGCGACCTTCTTTATCATATAATGTTGACCATCTATATTACATATTGGCGACCTTCTTTATTATGTAATGTTGACTATCTATATTACATATTGTCGACCTTCTTTATTATATAATGTTGACCATCTATATAACATACTGGCGACCTTCTTTATTATATAATGTTGACCATCTATATAACATATTGGCGAACTTCTTTATTATATAATGTTGACCATCTATATTACATATTGTCGACCTTCTATATTATATAATGTTGATCATCTATATTGGCGACCTTCTTTATTATATAATGTTGACCATCTATATCACATATTGTCGACCTTCTTTATTATACAATGTTGACCATCTATATTACATATTGGCGACCTTCTTTATTATGTAATGTTGACCATCTATATTACATATTGTCGACCTTCTTTATTATACAATGTTGACCATCTATATTACATATTGTCGTTCTTCTTTATTATAAAATGATGATTTCTATATTATGAAATGATGATTTCTATATTATGTAAAGGTGATTTTTATATTATGTAAGGATGATTTCTATACTATGTAATTGTGATTTCTATATAATGTAATGGTGATTTCTATATAATGGTGATTTCTATATAATGTAATGGTGATTTCTGTATTATGTAATGTGATTTCTATATAACATAATGATGACTTCTATATTATGTAATGTTGACTTTCTATATTAAAAAATGATGACCTTTTATAGCATAGAAAGATGACTTTCCATATTATATAATGATGACTTCTATATATTACATAACTATGACTTTTATATTATATAATGTTGACTTTCTATGTTATAAAATGATGACCTTCTATAGCATACAACGATGAACTTTTATATTATATAATGATAGCCTTCTATATTGTTGCGATTTTGTCTAATATATTATTTTAACCCAAAATATGATATTCTTCTGTTGAAATAAAAGAGGATGATTCAATTACTATAACTAATATTGGGGTAATTATTGTTTATGCTTGGTGGTAATTATGTGCTTACTTTATACACAGCTGTGTCTGAGATGTAAAGTCACTGTGTGGTTACCTTTGCTATGTTAACACCATTGTAATGTGTTAACACAACTGTGTATGGGTTAACACTCTTGTGTACGTGTTAACACCAGCGTGTTTGTGTTTACACCAGTGTGTACGTGTTAACAGCAGCGTGTTTGTGTTTACACCAGTGTATATGTGTTTACACCAGTGTGTATGTGTTTACACCAGCGTGTTTGTGTTTACACCAGCGTGTTTGTGTTTACACCAGTGTGTATGTGTTAAAGCCTTTAAAGACTTCTACATGACCGGGTCAGGGTAAACATCCCTGTGTACAGGTCAGCCTCTTGTGTGTAGAGCTGATGGGTGGGTTGGATTGCTAACACAGTGGGTGGGGTTTGTGTTTGTATAAAAGGGGATGTTAGGAGTTATTTGGGGTCTTTTTGAGTTTCGGCCTTTGGAAGTTTAGATCTCTTCTCTGAAATTATATTATATATAAATTAATATTACTTCAAAATTGGACTTGTGTGAATTAGTAACTAGAAACGTCATTGCGTGAAAATATAAACATTGATTATCAGTACATTTGTAACTTTACAGCTAGATATAGAAATTAATACTGCATTGTGTTATTAAAAGTATATAAACTTCACTTGCGTTAAGTCTTCATCAGTCTACTCGGCCAACAGATAAAGTACTTAAAGTGTCCTACTGCTGTTAATTAAGTAAACGGAGCAATTGGTGAAAGCTGTGGGATGCGAACCTAGCAAAAACAGAACAATTGATGGCAGCATCGCGATTCGGACCTTTAACACGTGCTTAATTTTATATATATATATATATATATATAAAGCTGATTTAAGTTATTGAAAAATGGGACCTAAACGTGTACCTGGGGATTACGATCAAGTTGATGTAACGGATAATTCTGATGAGGACTTACGAAGGACAATAAGGGAATTAGAAAACAGATTACGGATCGCAAGTGAAAACAACGAAACAATTAGAAGGCAGCTGGATTGAGTAGCTGGAATGAACATACAGAATAATCAGGGTGGCAATGGTCAAATTAACAACGATATTGTGGCTCCCAGGGCTCACAGAGTGTACGAAGTTCCGATGCCTAGGCAACTTCTTTTCGATGGAAAGGCTACATGGGAAAGCTTTGTTCAGCCATTCCAAGCACTAGTTGCTGCTTGTCAATGGAACGACAATAAACGGTTGTTCAGGATGACAAGTAGCTTACGGGGAGATGCCGCAGAATATGCATTTGGACGTTACGTTACCTACCAGCGTTTGTTTCTTCTGCTACAAAAGAATCGATTTTCGTGGCAGAAGTTATAAATGATTTGTTAAACAGAAAATTGATATTTTCTGTGAGAAATCCCCGACAGTCGTTAATCCTTTAACAGTTTCTTGTGCAAATAATTGAAAGAAATATTAATCCTTGATTTGAGGCATGTAAATATGCACTTGTAGAAACGGTTTGTCAAATATGAAGATTTGAGAATAGTGCTTGAATACCTTCAATCAGATTGTTATGTTTAAATTATTGATTATATGTTCAAATTTGATATTCATTCAGCTTACCACTTTATTTCGATTTTTTCATCCCATACTGAGTATTTGGGTTTTTCATGGGTAAACGATAAGGGGTGTAAATGTCTTTTACAAGTTTTTAGTTTTGCCTTTTGTGCTCAGAACAGCATCCGTACAGTTTTGTCAAGATTACTCGTCCACGAATGGCTGAATGGTGTTGAAAGGGAAAGAAGGTAGTTATGTTCTTAGATGACGGATTTGGTTGTAACTCAAACGATCATTTATGTTTAGAAATGACACTGTCTAATAAGAATGACTTGATATCGTCTGGATTTGTTTCAAATATAGAGAAATCATGTTGGTTGCCTGTTCAACAATTATACTTTCTAGGGGTCAACATTGATCCAGTTATTTTTTCTTTGTCTATTCCCCAAAGATGGATCGATAAAAGTAAGCTTATATTGAAAGAAATTGAAATATATATATAAAAAAATCACAGAAGTGTTCATGCTAAGAAAGTTGCAAGTTTCGTAGAACAATGTCAATTGTTATTGGAAAAATTTCACGATTTGTGACCAGATATTTGAGTATAGTAGGTCTATGACTATTTCATGGGGGTATTTTATCAAATTATCACCTGAGAGCATTGAACAACTTTTGTTTTGGAAAGTTGCAATTAAGTCAAATGGAATTTGATTGGTTTACTTCCACCCATAATGCCAAGTTGAAACTATTTTATTCAAGATTTTGGAATGAAGCTTGTTATGGTGTTGTCGCATTCTCAGTAGGTTGGGGTGATAAGTTTGGGCTTTTTGTGCCAACAGTTTTTCCTGGTTGTAAGAGTATTAAGTAACATGGCTCATGACAGCGCAGTCGGTGTATTGGTAATACCATTATGGAAATATGTTGGCCATTGTTGTGGCAGTGCGATTCATTTATAGAAAATGAAAAAATCTGGTTTAATTTACCAGTTGAACAGAAATTTTATGTTGCACGTAAAAACGGCAGTAGTTTGTTCGGGAATGAAGATTTAAAGTTTTAGAATGTTAGCTTTAAAGATACAGTTCTAATTATATAAGCAGATAAACGGAAATTTAAATTGGGGCGTGGCTGCCTTTATAATTAGCTAGACGGATGTTGCATGGTGCCCGTCTTGGTTGATGAGCCATTAGAAACATGTGTTCTTAATGAAGAATATATATGTGTAGTGATTTATTGTTATGAATTACAAGATGGATGGTACATTTTGTCCATTTCAGCTGATGGATATTAAAAAACATGTGTATTTAATTAAGCGAATCTGGTTATAATTTGTATTATGGTGGATATATTTATATAAAATTGTGTTACTTTAATTTAAATACACATTTTCCCCAGTGTCATCAGAGGAGATTGATGAGCTACCCAATGCGCTTGCTGACAAGGTGGCAAAGCAAAGTCAACCATCAATTCTTATTACACTTCATTCATTCGGTGGGAAGATGTGGGCATCGTGTAATTCTTGACTGAAGAGGACATCTTGCCGGCAAAGGCTTTTTCTATATACTTGTCTTCTATTGTTCTAACGGCTAATTCGCCTAGTCCAGTGATTAAAGCACTTTATGGTGTTAAGTTTATTCACGAGTTATATGATCTAAAATCACAAACAGAATCCATATTAGTTAAAAACAATTTTGAAGCTCCGAAGAGGAGATTAGCGAAATCAGTTATTAAGAAAGAACCAGTGAATATTACAATGTTACAACATATGTTTAATAGCTTGTTTATAGCCAGAAAATCAAAGAACAATTTGTGCATGCTTGATAGCATATGCAGGAGATTCTTTTAAACATGAAGCGTTCTGGTTTTGTGTTTGATTAATCTTGTGTTAGTATTTTCATTGCATCTAGTAAGACTGATCAGTCCAGAGATGGAGCTTGGGTTTTGATAGCAAGAACTATCACTAGTATGCCCAGTTTTGAACTTAAAAATGTTTTTAGAGTGGGCTTAGATAGAAAAGAGCTCTGATATGTATATATTTTGTAGAATAGCAGCCTGTAAAGGGGGTTATATAGATAAAGTATTGTCATATACTTCTTTAAGAGATATTTTCTTAGAAGCATTTAAGAACCATGTACCTGATATATCTAAATATGGTTTACATTCTTTGAGAGCAGGTGGTACTACATCTGCAGTTAACAATGGTATAAAAAGTTAATTATTTAAAATACATGGTAGATGGTCTAGTGAGAAGGCCAAAGATGGTTATATTAAAGATTTTTACTAGAAAGATTGTCTGTTTCCAAAAGTTTAGGATTATGCAGTGGACATTTATCTTGTTGAGACAGATTTACACTCTGGTGGTGTCTGACAAGCATTTCACCCCATTCATTTACATTCAGCTAAGTCCTATCGCTATATTGCAATTATAATAATTGAATGAGTTTATATTTGTTTTGGTATTATTTGAGATTTGGGAGAGTTAGGGGAAATGTATTTCATGTCGTGTGAATGAAGTGAATTAGACGGGAAATAATTTTCCCTGATTGGTTAAATCTTACTTGTTTATGTGGTCACTGCGGGCAGTCAGCGAGCACTGAATGGTCATTCAGCGAAGGACAGTAGACGACTACGAACCTTCTTTTTGTTAGAATGTCTTTTCAGATAAACCCAGACTTCCATTGTTCGTATTCTTAAGTTAAGAATTTGTATTTTGTAAAAATATGTGTTTTTGGAGGTATGGTATTTATTATAAGAAAATATGTGTAGTCAGCTAAGTTCAATCGCTATATTGCAATTATAATAAATTGAATGAATTTTTATTTGTTTTTTGTATTATTTGAGATTTGGGAGAGTTAGGGGAAGAAACGTCACACGTGAAACTATATAAATCTTCCATTACAAAAAACGGTGACTGCTACATGAAAAGGGAAGCTTTCTTATTGTTTATACTGTTTGCTGCCTTTTCCGAAAGTAGTAATATTTTTATTTCAAATGTTCAACACTCTACAACAGTATAAGTAGCAACCTTAATGCAGAATGAACACAGTGAACTAATGTCACCATATTCCTGACATATACATGCTTGATTCAGAAAGGTCTACCTGATTTCGCAGAGCGGATGATGGTGGTCTGGACATGGTGCGTCATGCCAAGCATAATCAGCATTTCCATACATCAGTATGCAGTCTTCGTTATTACCGTGCCAGGTATCCGGTTGACCGGGCGCCCAGTCTGTGTATGCCACGACAGTGTCGTCTGTATACCATGTCCAGAGACCCTCGATGCTCTCATCAGTACCTCCAATCCAGAAATGGTAGTTATCCCGGTCATCATCTTGAGAACAAAAGCGTGATGCTATGTTATAGGCCACATTACATGTAATGTTTCTCAAGTTTCTTTACGCTGGCATCGCGAATAAAGAAAGACGTACATTTCTAGATATGTCAGAATATTTGCCTAGTATACAATATTATATAATGATTAACTAGATTGTTCGCAAATACGGAACGGCATGCTAGTTCAGAGCGATTATTTAACACGAAATTAAGTTTACGGCAACGAAACATGGCGGAGTGAACGTATTCTAACCGCATATGTCAGAAGGTCAATAAGGAATCCATGACAGCATGTTTTACAACCGAAGGATTTATTTTCACTATCTTACACACTTGACCCACTTAATCATAAAAAGGTACAAAATATCCGTCGCTTGTCATTGGTTAAAATGTGTTTGAACAATAAATGATCATAGATAACTTATAGACGTTCTATTGGATAACAAACTTAATTTTGTCAAGATTAATAAATGATCTATAACGTGTAAATTATTTTCGGATACATATTTAAGTAATAATGCCACTGTATACTGGGTAACGAGCTACAACAAAGGCAGCAGCATAATGTTTGAATGTTTATCCAATGTATTTGTTGTTCACTATTCACTGTTCATGAATAAAGAAATTATTTACCGACACATTGCTTTTATTTGCTTTGTTTGTTTATTTAAATTACAAACTATCAAATAACTCCAAGAAAAGCAAAAATATCGTCTCGAAAGTTACCACTGTGTTTCTGCCATTATATCGGAATGTAAGTGCAGCATAACAAAGAATTGAAATTAATTCAATTTGAGTTTCATTGAAAATGTACCCGTTAAAGAGGTAGCTTGTATTTAAACAAATGCGAGCAAATATAGAATAAAGATATTGAAATGTAAAAAAGATAGTACCGGTATCAAGCAATGAATGATTTGCTCATGGTCGACTATTGTTAAAAACAGATGATTAATATCAAAACGTATTTAGTTTATTACTATTTGTTTATAAAATAGTTTTAATTGCCGTAAAACAAAGA
The DNA here is from genome assembly GCA_029582155.1 of Panopea generosa. Lineage (NCBI taxonomy): Eukaryota > Metazoa > Mollusca > Bivalvia > Adapedonta > Hiatellidae > Panopea > Panopea generosa. The sequence goes on along the minus strand of CM055901.1, from coordinate 37,699,756 downwards.
GCATTTGCGGTGTATGCTAGCATATCTAAATATGTGGTGTTCAGTAAACAAGATGAGAGTTAATTGTTCACCTTCGGAAGTTGACACATTTCACAGCACTTATTTTCCTGATTGGTGACATTTATTGGTATATGCCATAACTATAAATATTTTGGTTTGGTTTTAAATGAATATCTAGATTTTACTGAAACTGCTAATGTTAAACAAAATATCTAGACTAAAACTGCTAATGTTTTAAATGTTTAACAGAATATCTAGATTTTACTAAAACTGCTAACGTTTTAACAGAATCAGCACGGCACTAGAGCTTTTTGTAGTCTTGTATTAAACTTGATCAATAAAAATGACTTAATGTTTTCTACATACAGTAAAATTTATTATGCGAGAAAAGTACCAATATTGGACTATGAATCTTCGGTATAGGGATACAAAAGTTATTGTAAAACTGACACACTACATTATCGCGTTTTCATGTATGCACATCGACATAAATGTACATCTACACCAGTAATTCAAGGTATCATGGATTGGAAAACGCCAATATAAAACGTAAAGAAATGCTTTACGGATTTGACAAACAAGATTTAGCTATGGACGATAGAAGGTTAACAAAAACAATTTATGACTATTTAAGATGTAAAAATAATTGGTTTTCATATGTTAAATCTATATTTGAATTGGTCTTCATATGTTACCTCTATATTTAAATTGGTTTTCAGATGTTTAATCTATATTCAAATTGGTCTTCAGGTGTTAAATCTTTACTTAAATTGGTCTTCAGATGTTAAATATTGATACATAAAGGTGACTTTAGAATTAAAGTATATAAGAAGTTTTCATAACACCACATTTATCCAGGACATGCGTAAATGTTTAGTACAACATTATAACACGAAATGGACAAATGATATAATTTCTCGAAATAAGCTTATTATATGTAAGAATATTAAACTTGAATCTGAATGCAAGCTATATGTTGAAATGAACCTTAACAAAAAACAGAATATCGTGTTTTACACAACTACGCCCCGGTATGCTGGTTTACCAAGATACCAAAGATTTTGTAATCAGTGTAAATTGAGTACTGTTGTCCTAAATTTGATAATTTACGTGAAACTATGAACGCAAAAATCATTGAATAACGTTTTACAAATCATTCATATATACGTAAAATTGACATGCTATTACAAAATAAAAAATGTAATAATATCATTTGGAAAATGTATAGAAAGCACGCTTTAAACAAGGCAAAATTTTCGAAGTAATTACAAGTAATAAAATAGTGACTGATAAACCTTATTAGACTGTGTATTTCTGACCATCTATTACCATTTTTGCTAATGTTGTAAATCTATTATGTACTATACCTGTCACTTAAATAAATAAAAAACATCATATATATGTAACATAAAAGGTTGAAAGCAAAATATATTTGTATATATATTTCAAACGTCATTACTAAAACATAACTAAATTCATGACGTATTGGTCTGAGGAATATAATACATTGCTATGCCGACCATACATGTAATAAATAATTAACCACGTCGACATATGTGCAGCCAGTATCGACCTTAAGAAACATAATAATGAATAAACCACGTCGACATAGCTGCATGCGCTATCGACCTTAAAAACATAATGATTAACTAACCACGTGCGTGCGGTGTCGATCTTAAGAAACATTATTATGAATTAACCGAGTCGAAAAACGTCCATGCAGTATCCACCTTAAGAAACATAATTATGAATTAACCATGTCAATATTCGTGAATGCGGTATCGACCTTAAGAAACATAATAATGAATAAACCACGTCGACATACGTGCATGCGGTATCGATCTTAAGAAACATTATTATGAATTAACCGAGTCGAAAAACGTGCATGCGGTATCGACCTTAAGAAACATAATTATGAATTAACCTTGTCAATATTCGTGCATGCAGTATCGGCCTTAAGAAACATAATAATGAATAAACCACGTCGACATACGTGCATGCGGTATCGACCTTAAGAAACATAATTATGAATAAACCACGTCGACATACGTACATGGCGTATCGACCTCAAAAAACATAATTATGAATAAACCACGTCGACATACGTGCATGCGTTATCGACCTTAAGAAACATAATTATGAATAAACCACGTCGACAAACGTGCATGGCGTATCGACCTTAAGAAACATGATTATGAATAAACCATGTCGAAATACGTGCATGCGTTATCGACCTTAAGAAACATAATTAGGAATAAACCACGTCGACATACGTGCATGCAGTATCGAACTGTAGAAACATAATTATGAATTAACCATGTAGACATACGTGCATGCAGTATCGACCTTAAGAAACAGAATTATAAACTAACCACGTCGACATACGTGCATGCAATATCGACCTTAAGAAACATAATAAGGAATAAACCACGTCGACATACGTGCTTGCAGTATCGACCGTAAGAAACATAATTATGACTTAACCATGTAGACATACGTGCATGCAGTATCGAACTGTAGAAACATAATTAGGAATAAACCACGTAGACATACGTGCATGCAGTATCGACCTTAAGAAACATAATTATGAATTAACCATGTAGACATACGTGCATGCAGTATCGAACTGTAGAAACATAATTATGAATAAACCACGTCGACATACGTGCATGCAGTATCGACGTAAGAAACATAATAAGGAATAAACCACGTCGACATACGTGCATGCAGTTTCGAACTATAGAAACATAATTATGAATAAACCACGTCGACATATGTGCATGCAGTATCGACCGTATGAAACATAATTAGGAATTAACCACATCGACAAATCTGCATACAGTATCGACCTTAAGAAACATAATTATGAATAATACACGTCAACATACGTGCATGTGGTATCGACCTTAAGAAACATAATTATGAATAAACCACGTCGACATACGTGCATGCAGTATCGAACTGTAGAAACATAATTATGAATTAACCATGTAGACGTACGTGCATGCAGTATCGAACTGTAGAAACATAATTATGAATAAACCATGTAGACATACGTGCATACTGTATCGACCTTAAGAAACATATTTATGAACTAACCATGTCGACATACGTGCATACAGTATCGGACTTAAGAAATATAATTATGAACTAACCACGTCGACATACGTGTATGCAGTATCGACCTTAAGAAACATAATTACGAACTAACCACTTCTGAACAGCCTCCTGAGGAATTGTTTCAGGAAAACATCTTCATCTTTACTCTCGATTGTTGCTAAACTGGAGTGGTGCGATGAGCAATAATGCTATATATATAAAAAAACATACAGCAGGTAAGTTACACGTATATACACGGACAGTTATGGTGTATATATATAACAACATACAGCTGGTAAGTTACACGTATATACACGGAGAGTTATGGTGTATATATATATAACAACATACAGCAAGTAAGTTACAAGTACATACACAGACATTTATGGAGTATATATATAACAACATACAGCTGGTAAGTTACACGTATATACATGGACAGTTATGGTGTATATATATAACAACATACAGCAGGTAAGTTACACGTACATACACGGACAGTTATGGAGTATATATATAACAACATACAGCTGGTAAGTTACACGTATATACACGGAGAGTTATGGTGTATATATATAACAACAAACAGCAGGTAAGTTACAAGTACATACACGGACATTTATGGAGTATATATATAACAACATACAGCTGGTAAGTTACACGTATATACACGGACAGTTATGGTGTATATATATAACAACATACAGCAGGTAAGTTACACGTACATACACGGACAGTTATGGTGTATATATATAAAAAAACATACAGCAGGTAAGTTACACGTATATACACGGACAGTTATGGTGTATATATAACAACAAACAGCAGGTAAGTTACAAGTACATACACGGACAGTTATGGTGTATATATATATAAACATACAGCAGGTAAGTTACACGTACAAACACGGACATTTATGGTATATATATATAAAAACATACAGCAGGTAAGTTACACGTACATACACGGACATTTATGGAGTATATATATAACAACATACAGCAGGTAAGTTACACGTACATACACGGACAGTTATGGTGTATATATATAACAACAAACAGCAGGTAAGTTACACGTACATACACGGACATTTATGGTGTATATATATAACAACAAACAGCAGGTAAGTTACACGTACATACAAGGACAGTTATGGTGTATATATATAAAAACATACAGCAGGTAAGTTACACGTACATACACGGACATTTATGGTGTATATATATAACAACAAACAGCAGGTAAGTTACACGTACATACACGGACAGTTATGGTGTATATATATAACAACAAACAGCAGGTAAGTAATACGTACATACACGGACAGTTATGGTGTATATATAACAACATACAGCTGGTAAGTTACACGTATATACACGGACAGTTATGGTGTATATATATAACAACAAACAGCAGGTAAGTTACGCGTACATACACGGACATTTATGGTGTATATATATAACAACAAACAGCAGGTAAGATACGCGTACATACACGGACAGTTATGGTGTATATATATAACAACATACAGCAGGTAAGTTACACGTACATACACGGACAGTTATGGTGTATATATATAACAACAAACAGCAGGTAAGTTACACGTGCATACACGGACAGTTATGATGTATATATCACAACATACAGCTGGTAAGTTACACGTATAGACATGGACAGCTATGGTGTATATATAACAACATACAGCAGGTAAGTTACACGTACATACACGGACAGTTATGGTGTATATATAACAACATACAGCTGGTAAGTTACACGTATATACACGGAGAGTTATGGTGTATATATAACAACATACAGCTGGTAAGTTACACGTATATACACGGACATTTATGGTGTATATATATAACAACATACAGCAGGTAAGTTACACGTACATACACGGACAGTTATGGTGTATATATAACAACATACAGCTGGTAAGTTACACGTATATACACGGAGAGTTATGGTGTATATATATAACAACATACAGCAGGTAAGTTACACGTATATACACGGACAGTTATGGTGTATATATAACAACATACAGCTGGTAAGTTACACGCATATACACGGACAGTTATTGTGTATATATAACAACATACAGCTGGTAAGTTACACGTATATACACGGACAGTTATTGTGTATATATAACAACAAACAGCTGGTAAGTTACACGTATATACACGGACAGTTATTGTGTATATATAACAACATACAGCTGGTAAGTTACACGTATATACACGGACAGTTATTGTGTATATATAACAACATACAGCAGGTAAGTTACACGTATATACACGGACAGTTATGGTGTATATATAACAACATACAGCTGGTAAGTTACACGTATATACACGGACAGTTATTGTGTATATATAACAACATACAGCTGGTAAGTTACACGTACATACACGGACAGTTATGGTGTGTATATAACAACATACAGCTGGTAAGTTACACGTACATACACGGGCAGTTATTGTGTATATATAACAACAAACAGCTGGTAAGTTACACCTATATACACGGACAGTTATTGTGTATATATATAACAACATACAGCTGGTAAATTACACGTATATACACGGACAGTTATTGTGTATATATAACAACAAACAGCTGGTAAGTTACACGTATATACACGGACAGTTATGGTGTATATATATAACAACAAACAGCAGGTAAGTTACACGTACATACACGGACATTTATGGTGTATATATATATAACAACAAACAGCAGGTAAGTTACACGTGTATACACGGACAGTTATGATGTATATATAACAACATACAGCTGGTAAGTTACACGTATATACACGGACAGTTATGGTGTATATATAACAACATACAGCAGGTAAGTTACACGTACATACACGGACAGTTATGGTGTATATATAACAACATACAGCTGGTAAGTTACACGTACATACACGGACAGTTATGGTGTATATATAACAACATACAGCAGGTAAGTTACACGTACATACACGGACAGTTATGGTGTATATATAACAACATAGAGCTGGTAAGTTACACGTACATACACGGACAGTTATGGTGTATATATATAACAACATACAGCTGGTAAGTTACAAGTACATACACGGACATTTATGGTGTATATATATAACAACATACAGCAGGTAAGTTACAAGTACATACACGGACATTTATGGTGTATATATATATAAACATACAGCAGGTAAGTTACACGTACATACACGGACAGTTATGGTGTATATATATAACAACAAACAGCAGGTAAGTTACACGTACATACACGGACAGTTATGGTGTATATATATATAACAACAAACAGCAGGTAAGTTACACGTACATACACGGACAGTTATGGTGTATATATATAAAAACATACTGCAGGTAAGTTACACGTACATACACGGACATTGATGGTGTATATATATAACAACAAACAGCAGGTAAGTTACACGTACATACACGGACAGTTATGGTGTATATATAACAACATACAGCAGGTAAGTTACACGTGTATTCACGGACAGTTATGGTGTATATATAACAACATACAGCAGGTAAGTTACACGTGTATACACGGACAGTTATGATGTATATATAACAACATACAGCTGGTAAGTTACACGTGTATACACGGACAGTTATGGTGTATATATAACAACATACAGCAGGTAAGTTACACGTGTATACACGGACAGTTATGATGTGTATATAACAACATACAGCTGGTAAGTTACACGTATATACACGGACAGTTATGGTGTGTATATAACAACATACAGCAGGTAAGTTACACGTACATACACGGACAGTTATGGTGTGTATATAACAACATACAGCAGGTAAGTTACAAGTACATACACGGACAGTTATGGTGTATATATAACAACATACAACAGGTAAGTTACACGTACATACACGGACAGTTATGGTGTATATATATAAAAACATACAGCTGCTAAGTTACAAGTACATACACGGACATTTATGGTTTATATATATAACAACAAACAGCAGGTAAGTTACACGTACATACACGGACAGTTATGGTGTATATATATAACAACAAACAGCAGGTAAGTTACAAGTACATACACGGACAGTTATGGTGTATATATATATAAACATACAGCAGGTAAGTTACACGTACATACACGGACATTTATGGTTTATATATATAACAACAAACAGCAGGTAAGTTACACGTACATACACGGACATTTATGGTTTATATATATAACAACAAACAGCAGGTAAGTTACACGTACATACACGGACATTTATGGTGTATATATATAACAACAAACAGCAGGTAAGTTACACGTACATACACGGACATTTATGGTGTATATATATATAACAACAAACAGCAGGTAAGTTACACGTACATACACGGACAGTTATGGTGTATATATATAAAAACATACAGCAGGTAAGTTACACGTACATACACGGACATTTATGGTGTATATATATAACAACAAACAGCAGGTAAGTTACACTTACATACACAGACAGTTATGGTGTATATATAACAACATACAGCAGGTAAGTTACACGTATATACACGGACAGTTATGGTGTATATATAACAACATACAGCTGGTAAGTTGCACGGACAGTTATGGTGTATATATAACAACATACAGCAGGTAAGTTACACGTACATACACGAACAGTTATGGTGTATATATAACAACATACAGCAGGTAAGTTACACGTGTATGCACGGACAGTTATTGTGTATATATATAACAACATACAGCAGGTAAGTTACACGTACATACACGGACAGTTTTGGTGTATATATATAACAACATACAGCTGGTAAGTTACACGTACATACACGGACAGTTATGGTGTGTATATAACACATACATGGACAGTTTTGGTGTATATATAACAACATACAGCTGGTAAGTTACACGAACAGTTATGGTGTGTACATAACACATACATGGACAGTTATGGTGTATATATATAACAACATACAGCTGGTAAGTTACACGTATATACACGGACAGTTATGGTGTATATATATAACAACATACAGCTGGTAAGGAATATAGGATTACATGTATACATTAAAGGGAATATAGGGTTAAATGTACACACTTGAGCAGTTGTGTTTTATAAGGAATGTAGGGTTACATGTACACACATGGGAAGTTGTGTTTTATAAGGAATATAGTGTTACATGTACACACATGGGCAGTTGTGTTTTGAAAGGAATATAGGGTTACATTTACACACATGGGCAGTTTTGTTTTATAAGGAATATAGGGTTACATGTACACACATGGGCAATTGTGTTTCATAGGGAATATATGGTTACATGTACACACATGGGCAGTTGTGTTTTATTAGGAATATAGGGTTACATGTACACACGTGGGCAGTTGTGTTTTAAAAGGAATGTAGGATTACTTGCACACATATGGACAGTTATGTTTTATAAGGAATATACGGTTACTTGTACACACATGGGCAGTTGTGTTTTATTAGAAAAATAGGGTTACTTGTACACTCATGAGCAGTTGTGTTTTATAAGGAATATAGGGTTACATGTACACACATGGTAAGTTGTATTTTATAAGGAATATATGGTTACTTGTACACACATGGGCAGTTGTGTTTTATAAAATATATAGGGTTACTTGTACACACATGAGCAGTTGTGTTTTATAAGAAATATAGGGTTACATGTACACACATGGGCAGTTGTGTTTTATAAGGAATATATGGTTACTTGTACACACATGGGCAGTTGTGTTTTATGGGGAATATAGGGTTACTTGTACACACATGGGCAGTTGTGTTTTATAAGGAATATAGGGTTATATGTACACACATGGGCAGTTGTGTTTTATGAGGAATATATGGTTACTTGTACACACATGGGCAGTTGTGTTTTATGGGGAATATATGGTTACTTGTACACACATGCGCATTTGTGATTGATAAGGAATATATGGTTACATGTACGCACATGGGCTGTTGTGTTTTATAAGGAATATATGATTACTTGTACACACAGGAACAGTTGTGTTTTATAAGAAATATAGGGTTACTTGCACACACATGAGCAGTTGTGTTTTATAAGAAATATAGGGTTACTTGTACACACATGGGCAGTTGTAATTTATAAGGAATATATGGTTACATGTACACACATGGGCAGTTGTGTTTTATTAGGAATGAAGGGTTACATGTACACCTATGGGCATTTGTGTTGAATAGGGAAATATTGGGATACATGTACACACATTGACTGTTTTGTTTTATAAGCAATATAGTGTTACATGTACACACATGGGTTGTTGTGTTTTATAAAGAATATATGGTTACTTGTACACACATGAGCAGTTGTGTTTTATTAGAAATATATGGTTACTTGTACACACATGGGCAGTTGTGTTTTGTAAGGAATATATGGTTACTTGTACACATATGGGCAGTTGTGTTTTATAAGAAATATATGGTTACATGTACACACATGGGCAGTTGTGTTGAAAAGGGAAATATTGGGATACATGTACACACATGGGCTGTTTTGTTTTATAAGGAATATATTGTTACATGTACACACATGGGCAGTTGTGTTTTATAGGTAATATAGGGTTACATGTAACCACATGGTCAGTTGTGTTTTAAAAGGAATATAGGGTTACTTGTACACACATCAGCAGTTTTGCTTTATAAGGAATATAAGGTGACATGTACACACATGGGAAGTTTTGTTTAAGAAGGAATGTAGTGTTAAATGTACATACATGGGCAATTGTGTTTTATAGGGAATATAGTTTTTCATGTACACACATGCGCAGTTGTTTTTATAAGGAATATAGGGTTACATGTACACACATGGGCAGTTGTGTTTTATAAGGAATATAGGGTAACATGTACACACATGGGCAGTTATGGTGTATATATATAAAAACATACTGCAGGTAAGTTACACGTACATACACGGACATTGATGGTGTATATATATAACAACAAACAGCAGGTAAGTTACACGTACATACACGGACAGTTATGGTGTATATATAACAACATACAGCAGGTAAGTTACACGTGTATACACGGACAGTTATGATGTATATATAACAACATACAGCTGGTAAGTTACACGTATATACACGGACAGTTATGGTGTATATATAACAACATACAGCAGGTAAGTTACACGTGTATACACGGACAGTTATGATGTATATATAACAACATACAGCTGGTAAGTTACACGTATATACACGGACAGTTATGGTGTATATATAACAACATACAGCAGGTAAGTTACACGTACATACACGGACAGTTATGGTGTGTATATAACAACATACAGCAGGTAAGTTACAAGTACATACACGGACAGTTATGGTGTATATATAACAACATACAACAGGTAAGTTACACGTACATACACGGACAGTTATGGTGTATATATATAAAAACATACAGCTGCTAAGTTACAAGTACATACACGGACATTTATGGTTTATATATATAACAACAAACAGCAGGTAAGTTACACGTACATACACGGACAGTTATGGTGTATATATATAACAACAAACAGCAGGTAAGTTACAAGTACATACACGGACAGTTATGGTGTATATATATATAAACATACAGCAGGTAAGTTACACGTACATACACGGACATTTATGGTTTATATATATAACAACAAACAGCAGGTAAGTTACACGTACATACACCGACATTTATGGTTTATATATATAACAACAAACAGCAGGTAAGTTACACGTACATACACGGACATTTATGGTGTATATATATAACAACAAACAGCAGGTAAGTTACACGTACATACACGGACATTTATGGTATATATATATATAACAACAAACAGCAGGTAAGTTACACGTACATACACGGACAGTTATGGTGTATATATATAAAAACATACAGCAGGTAAGTTACACGTACATACACGGACATTTATGGTGTATATATATAACAACAAACAGCAGGTAAGTTACACTTACATACACGGACAGTTATGGTGTATATATAACAACATACAGCAGGTAAGTTACACGTATATACACGGACAGTTATGGTGTATATATAACAACATACAGCTGGTAAGTTGCACGGACAGTTATGGTGTATATATAACAACATACAGCAGGTAAGTTACACGTACATACACGAACAGTTATGGTGTATATATAACAACATACAGCAGGTAAGTTACACGTGTATACACGGACAGTTATTGTGTATATATATAACAACATACAGCAGGTAAGTTACACGTACATACACGGACAGTTTTGGTGTATATATATAACAACATACAGCTGGTAAGTTACACGTACATACACGGACAGTTATGGTGTGTATATAACACATACATGGACAGTTTTGGTGTATATATAACAACATACAGCTGGTAAGTTACATGGACAGTTATGGTGTGTACATAACACATACATGGACAGTTATGGTGTATATATATAACAACATACAGCTGGTAAGTTACACGTATATACACGGACAGTTATGGTGTATATATATATAACAACATACAGCTGGTAAGGAATATAGGATTACATGTATACATTAAAGGGAATATAGGGTTAAATGTACACACTTGAGCAGTTGTGTTTTATAAGGAATGTAGGGTTACATGTACACACATGGGAAGTTGTGTTTTATAAGGAATATAGTGTTACATGTACACACATGGGCAGTTGTGTTTTGAAAGGAATATAGGGTTACATTTACACACATGGGCAGTTTTGTTTTATAAGGAATATAGGGTTACATGTACACACATGGGCAATTGTGTTTCATAGGGAATATAGGGTTACATGTACACACATGGGCAGTTGTGTTTTATTAGGAATATAGGGTTACATGTACACACGTGGGCAGTTGTGTTTTAAAAGGAATGTAGGATTACTTGCACACATATGGACAGTTATGTTTTATAAGGAATATACGGTTACTTGTACACACATGGGCAGTTGTGTTTTATTAGAAAAATAGGGTTACTTGTACACTCATGAGCAGTTGTGTTTTATAAGGAATATAGGGTTACATGTACACACATGGTAAGTTGTATTTTATAAGGAATATATGGTTACTTGTACACACATGGGCAGTTGTGTTTTATAAAATATATAGGGTTACTTGTACACACATGAGCAGTTGTGTTTTATAAGAAATATAGGGTTACATGTACACACATGGGCAGTTGTGTTTTATAAGGAATATATGGTTACTTGTACACACATGGGCAGTTGTGTTTTATGGGGAATATAGGGTTACTTGTACACACATGGGCAGTTGTGTTTTATAAGGAATATAGGGTTATATGTACACACATGGGCAGTTGTGTTTTATGAGGAATATATGGTTACTTGTACACACATGGGCAGTTGTGTTTTATGGGGAATATATGGTTACTTGTACACACATGCGCATTTGTGATTGATAAGGAATATATGGTTACATGTACGCACATGGGCTGTTGTGTTTTATAAGGAATATATGATTACTTGTACACACAGGAACAGTTGTGTTTTATAAGAAATATAGGGTTACTTGCACACACATGAGCAGTTGTGTTTTATAAGAAATATAGGGTTACTTGTACACACATGGGCAGTTGTAATTTATAAGGAATATATGGTTACATGTACACACATGGGCAGTTGTGTTTTATTAGGAATGAAGGGTTACATGTACACCTATGGGCATTTGTGTTGAATAGGGAAATATTGGGATACATGTACACACATTGACTGTTTTGTTTTATAAGCAATATAGTGTTACATGTACACACATGGGCAGTTGTGTTTTATAGGGAATATATGGTTACATGTACACACATGGGTTGTTGTGTTTTATAAAGAATATATGTTTACTTGTACACACATGAGCAGTTGTGTTTTATTAGAAATATATGGTTACTTGTACACACATGGGCAGTTGTGTTTTGTAAGGAATATATGGTTACTTGTACACATATGGGCAGTTGTGTTTTATAAGAAATATATGGTTACATGTACACACATGGGCAGTTGTGTTGAAAAGGGAAATATTGGGATACATGTACACACATGGGCTGTTTTGTTTTGTAAGGAATATAGTGTTACATGTACACACATGGGCAGTTGTGTTTTATAGGGAATATAGGGTTACATGTAACCACATGGTCAGTTGTGTTTTAAAAGGAATATAGGGTTACTTGTACACACATCAGCAGTTTTGCTTTATAAGGAATATAAGGTTACATGTACACACATGGGAAGTTTTGTTTAAGAAGGAATGTAGTGTTAAATGTACATACATGGGCAATTGTGTTTTATAGGGAATATAGTTTTTCATGTACACACATGCGCAGTTGTTTTTATAAGGAATATAGGGTTACATGTACACACATGGGCAGTTGTGTTTTATAAGGAATATAGGGTAACATGTACACACATGGGCAGTTGTGTTTTATAAGGAATATAAGGTTATATGTACAAACATTGGCAGTTGTGTTTTATAGGGAATATAGTGTTACATGTACACACATGGGCAGTTGTGTTTTATAAGAAATATAGGGTTACTTGTACACCCATGAGCAGTTGTGTTTTATAAGTAATATAGGGTTACATGTACACACATGGGCAGTTGTGTTTTATAAGGAATATAGTGTTACATGTACACACATGGACAGTTGTGTTTTATAGCGAATATAGTTTTACATGTACATATATGGGTAGTTGTGTTTCATAGGGAATATATGGTTACTTGTACACACATGGGCAGTCGTGTTTTATAAGGAATATAGTGTTACATGTACACACATGAGCAGTTGTGTTTTATAAGGAATATTGGGTTACATGTACACACATGGCCAGTTGTGTTTTATAAGGAATATATGGTTACTTGTACACACATGGGCTGTTGTTTTTTACAAGGAATATAGGGTTACATGTACACACATCGGCAGCTTTTTTTTATAAGGAATATAGGGTTATATGTACTCACATGGGCAGTTGTGTTAAATAAGAAATATAGGGTTGCTTGTACACACATGGGCAGATGTTTTTTAATAAGGAATATAGGGTTATATGAACACACATGGGCAGTTGTTTTTTATAAGGAATATAGGGTTATATGTACACACATCAGCATTTGTGTTAAATAATCAATATAGGGTTACTTGTACACACATAAGCAGTTGTTTTTTATAAGTAATATAGGGTTACATGTACACACATGGGCAGTTGTTTTTATAAGGAATAAAGGCTTACTTGTACACACATGAGCAGTTGTGTTTTTATAAGGAATATAGGGTTACATGTACACACATGAACAGTTGTTTTTATAAGGAATATAGGGTTACTTGTACACCAATGAGCAGTTGTTTTTTATAAGGAATATAGGGTTATATGTACACACATCGGCAGTTGTTTTTTATAAGGAATATAGGGTTACATGTACACACATCGGCAGTTGTTTTTTATAAGGAATAGAGAGTTATATGTACACACATCGGCAGTTGTGTTAAATAATAAATATAGGGTTACATGTACACACATGAGCAGTTGTTATTTTATAAGGAATATAGGGTTACATGTACACACATCGGCAGTTGTGTTAAATAAGAAATATAGAGTTGCTTGTACACACTTGAGCAGTTTTTTTTATAAGGAATATATGGTTATATGTAAACACATGGGCAGTTGTTTTTTAAAAGGAATATAGGGTTATATGTACATACATGGGCAGTTGATTTTTATAAGGAATATAGGGTTATATGTACACACATCGGCAGTTGTGTTTAATAATAAATATAGGGTTACATGTACACACATGAGCAGTTGTTTTTTTTATAAGTAATATAGGGTTATATGTACACACATGGGCAGTTGTTTTTTATAAGGAATATAGAGTTATATGTATACACATGGGCAGTTGTTTTTTATAAGGAATATAGGGTTATATGTACACACATGGGCAGTTGTGTTAAATAAGGAATATAGGGTTACATGTACACACATGAACAGTTGTGTTTTATAAGGAATATAGGGTTATATGTACACAGATGGACAGTTGTGTTTTATAAGAAATATGGGGTTTTATGTATACACATGGGCAGTTGTGTTTTATAAGAAATATGGGGGTTTATGTATACACATGGGCAGTTGTGTTTTATGAGAAATATAAGGTTATTTGTACACACATGTGCAGTTGTGTTTTTATAAGAAATATGGGGTTTTATGTACGCACATGTGCAGTTGTGTTTTATAAGAAATATAGAGTTACTTGTACACACATGGGCAGTTGTGTTTTATAAGGAATATAGGGTTGCTTCTATACACATGTGCAGTTGTGTTTTATAAGGAATATAAGGTTATATGTACACACAGGGGCAGTTGTGTTTTATGAGGAATATATGGTTATATGTACACACATGGGCATTTGTGTTTTATAAGAAATATAGGGTTACTTGTACACACATGGGCAGTTGTGTTTTATAAGGAATATAGGGTTGCTTGTACACACATGTGCAGTTGTGTTTTATTAGAAATATAGAGTTATATGTACACACATGGGCAGTTGTGTTTCATTAGGAGTATAGGGTTATATGTACACACATGGGCAGTTGTGTTTTATGATGAATATATGGTTATATGTACACACATGGGCATTTGTGTTTTATAAGAAATATAGGGTTACTTGTACACACATGAGCAGTTGTTTTTTATAAGGAATATAGGGGTTATATGTACACACATGGGCAGTTGTGTTAAATAAGGAATATAGGGTTATATGTACACACATGGGCAGTTGTGTTAAATAAGGAATATAGGGTTATATGTACACACATGGGTTGTTGTGTTTTATAAGTAATATAGGGTTACTTGACCACACACGAGCAGTTGTGTTTTATAAGGAATATATGGTTACTTGTACACACATGAGCAGTTGTGTTTTATAAGAAATATATTGTTATATGTACACAAATGGGAAGTTGAGTTTTATAAGGAATATAGGGTTATATGTACACACATGGGCAGTTGTGTTTTATAAGGAATATATGGTTACTTGCACACACATGAGCAGTTGTGTTTTATAAGAAATATAGTATTATATGTACACACATCGGCAGTTGTGTTTTATAAGGAATATATGGTTACTTGTACACACATGGGCAGTTGTGTTTTATAAGGAATATAGGGTCACATGTACACATATGAGCAGTTGTGTTTTATAAGAAATATAAGGTTATATGTACACACATGGGCAGTAGAGTTTTATAAGGAATATATGGTTACATGTACACACATGAGCAGTTGTGTTTTATAAGGAATATAGTGTTACATGTACACACATGGGCAGTTGTGTTTTTATAAGAAATATGGGATTTTATGTACACACATGGGCAGTTGTGTTTTATAAGAAATATAGGGTTATTTGTACACAAATGGACAGGTGTGTTTTATAAGAAATATTGGGTTATATGTACACACATGGACAGTTGTGTTTTTATAAGAAATATGGGGTTTTACGTACACACATGGGCAGTTGTGTTTTATAAGAAATATAGTGTTATTTGTACACACATGGGCAGTTGTGTTTTATAAGAAGTATAGGGTTATATGTACACACATGGGCAGTTGTGTTTTTATAAGAAATATGGGGTTTTATGTACACACATGTGCAGATGTGTTCTATAAGAAATATAGGGTCAATTGTACACACATGGGCAGTTGTGTTTTATATGAAATATAGGGTTGCTTGTACACACTTGGGCAGTTGTATTTTATGAGGAATATAGGGTTATATGTACACACATGGGCAGTTGCGTTTTAAAGGGAATATGGGGTTACATATACACGTGTGGACAGTACACATATGGGTAGTTGTGTTTTATAAGGAATATAGGGTTATATGTACACACATGGGCAGTTATGTTTTATAGGGAATACAGGGTTACATGTACACACATGGGCAGTTGTGTTTTATAAGGAATATATGGTTACATGTACACACTTGAGCCGTTGTGTTTTAAAGGGAATATATGGTTATGTGTACACACATGCGCAGTTGTGTTTTATAGGGAATATATGGTTATGTATACACACATGGGCAGTTGTGTTTTATAGAGAATATATGGTTATGTGTACACACATGAGCTGTTGTGTTTTATAAGGAATAAAGTGTTACATGTACAAACATGGGCAGTTGTGTTTTATAAGGAATATAGGGTCACATGTACACATATGAGCAGTTGTGTTTTATAAGAAATATAAGGTTATATGTACACACATGGGCAGTAGAGTTTTATAAGGAATATATGGTTACATGTACACACATGAGCAGTTGTGTTTTATAAGGAATATAGTGTTACATGTACACACATGGGCAGTTGTGTTTTTATAAGAAATATGGGATTTTATGTACACACATGGGCAGTTGTGTTTTATAAGAAATATAGGGTTATTTGTACACAAATGGACAGGTGTGTTTTATAAGAAATATTGGGTTATATGTACACACATGGACAGTTGTGTTTTTATAAGAAATATGGGGTTTTACGTACACACATGGGCAGTTGTGTTTTATAAGAAATATAGTGTTATTTGTACACACATGGGCAGTTGTGTTTTATAAGAAGTATAGGGTTATATGTACACACATGGGCAGTTGTGTTTTTATAAGAAATATGGGGTTTTATGTACACACATGTGCAGATGTGTTCTATAAGAAATATAGGGTCAATTGTACACACATGGGCAGTTGTGTTTTATATGAAATATAGGGTTGCTTGTACACACTTGGGCAGTTGTATTTTATGAGGAATATAGGGTTATATGTACACACATGGGCAGTTGCGTTTTAAAGGGAATATGGGGTTACATATACACGTGTGGACAGTACACATATGGGTAGTTGTGTTTTATAAGGAATATAGGGTTATATGTACACACATGGGCAGTTATGTTTTATAGGGAATACAGGGTTACATGTACACACATGGGCAGTTGTGTTTTATAAGGAATATATGGTTACATGTACACACTTGAGCCGTTGTGTTTTAAAGGGAATATATGGTTATGTGTACACACATGCGCAGTTGTGTTTTATAGGGAATATATGGTTATGTATACACACATGGGCAGTTGTGTTTTATAGAGAATATATGGTTATGTGTACACACATGAGCTGTTGTGTTTTATAAGGAATAAAGTGTTACATGTACAAACATGGGCAGTTGTGTTTTATAAGGAATGTAGGGTTACATGTACACACATTGGCATTTGTGTTTTATAGGGAATATAGGGTTACATGCACACACATGAGCAGTTGTATTATAAAAGGAATATATGGTTACATTTACACACATGGGCATTTGTGTTTTATAACGAATATAAGGTAACATGTATAAACATGTGAAGTTTTGTTTTATAAGGAATGAAGTGTTACATGTACACACATGGGCAGTTGTGTTTTATAAGTAATATAGTTTTTCATGTACACATGCGCAGTTGTGTTTTATAAGGAATATAAGGTTATATGTACACACATTGGCAGTTTTGTTTTATAGGGAATATAGTGTTACATGTACACACATGGGCAGTTGTGTTTAATAACGAATAAAATTATAGTGTTACCTGTACACACATGGGCAGTTGTGTTTTATAAGGAATATAGTGTTATATGTACACACATGGGTAGTTGTGTTTTATAAGTTGTATCATATAAGGTTATATGTACACACATGAGCAACTGTGTTGTATAGGGAATATATGGTTACTTGTACACACAGAGGCAGTTGTGTTTTATAAGAAATATAGTGTTACTTGTACACACTTGGGCATTTCACACATGGGCAGTTGTGTTTTATAAGGAATATAAGGTCATATGTACACACATGGGCAACTGTATTTTATAAGGAATATAGGGTTAAATGTACACACAGAGGCAGTTGTGTTTTATAAGGAATATAGGGTCACATGTTTACACATGAGCAGCTGTGTTCTATAGGGAATATAGGATTATATGTACACACATGGGCAGTTGTGTTTTATTGGGAATATATGGTTATATGTACAGACATTGGCAGTTGTTTTTTATAAGGAATATAGGGTCACATGTACACACATGGACAGTTGTGTTTTATAAGGAATATAGGGTCACATGTACACACATGGGCAGTTGTGTTTTATAAGAATATAGGGTCACATTGTACACACATGGGCAGTTGTGTTTTATAAGGAATATAGGGTCACATGTACACTCATAGGCAGTTGTGTTTTATATGTAATAAAGGGTTACTCGTACACACATGGACAGTTATTTTATAGGGAATATAAAACAGACATGTTAATTGAATGTATGCATTCTTTAAACACATGTAATAACCAATAATGAGTTTTTAGATGTTTCAGGTTTTCGTTATTTTAATAAGACATTTCCTAAATGGTATAAAACTTTCTCGTAGTCGTCGGTCTTGTATTGATAGTTTTAGATGCCTAAAAAACTTAACTTAATTTTCATTTATTTTCTGCATTATTATGTTATATTTTTATTAACATTGTTATTTATTAAAGATAGGTTGCCCAGGGTTACCGTTATTCATCAAATATACAAATATGACTTTGAAACAGCTCAAGTATCTTACGGTAGTTTCTGTCCAGCCCATAGCCTTACTGTCTCCAAACAGATAGCAGGAGTTCTGAAAGTAAAGCCATCCATCCGGGCATTGTCTTGGACACGTGGGACAATAACACGACGTGGCATTAGACTGTCCTTCTGTAAGAAGAAGACACGCGCGGTTTGTATATAGGAACAATTCTGCTATTCAACAACATTGGGTGAGATCAATCATTCAAATATATAACACCACTCTTTCATCCCTAATAAGATCACCTTCTAGTCGATCTGTCGGTTATTTCAAATATGAGATGAAACGATACCACATCTGCAAATATATAACATAAGTCAATTACATATATAACATACGGCAGTTACATACATAACACACCACAGTTACATATGTAACATCCGGCAGTTATATATATTTATCATGCGGCAGTTGCATATATAACATGCGGCAGTTGCATACATAACATGCGGCAGTTACATATATAACATACGGCAGTTACATATATAAGATGCAACAGTTACATATATAGCATGCGGCAGATACACATATAATATGCGGCAGTTACATATATATAAAATACGGCAGTTGCATATATAACATACGGCAGTTACATATATAACATGCGGCAGTTACATATATAGCATACGGCAGTTGCATACATAACATGCGGCAGTTGCATATATAACATGCGGCAGTTGCATATATAACATACAGCAGTTGCATATATAACATAGGGCAGTTGCATATATAACATACGTCAGTTGCATATATAATATACGGCAGTTGCATATATAACATACATTAGTTGCATATATAATATACGACAGTTTGCTATATAACATACGTCAGTTGCATATATAACATACGGCAGTTGCATAATTTTTATATAACATACGGCAGTTGCATATATAACATACGTCAGTTGCATATATAATATACGGCAGTTGCATATATAACATACGGCAGTTGCATAACTTTTATATAACATACGGCAGTTGCATATTTTTATATAATATACGGCAGTTGTATATATAACATACGGCAGTTGCATAACTTTTATATAACATACGGCAGTTGCATATATAACATACGGCAGTTGCATATATAACATACGGCAGTTGCATATATAACATACGGCAGTTGCATATTTTTTATATAATATACGGCAGTTGCATATATAACATACAACAGTTGCATATATAATATACGGCAGTTGCACATATAACATACGGCAGTTGCATATATTACATACGGCAGTTGCATATATAGTATACGGCAGTTGCATATATAACATACGGCAGTTGCATAACTTTTATATAACATACGGCAGTTCCATATATAACATACGGCAGTTGCATAACTTTTATATAACATACGACAGTTGCATATATAATATACGGCAGTTGCATATATAACATACAACAGTTGCATATATAATATACGGCAGTTGCATATATAACATAATGCAGTTGCATATATAACATACGGCAGTTGCATATATAACATACGGCAGTTGCATATTTTTATATAATATACGGCAGTTGCATATATAACATACGGCAGTTGCATATTTTTATATAACATACGGCAGTTGCATATATAACATACGGCAGTTGCATATTTTTATATAATATACGGCAGTTGCATATATAACATACGGCAGTTGCACATATAACATACATTTTGATTCGATCGTATAAATCACTGAAATCCATTGATTTAACGACCATCTGCCATGTAGCAATGTCCAATTCAAACGTATACGTCGGTGGTTGTCGGTAAGACGTGCTTCATGATACGGACGTCGGCAAGGTATTCCTGCAACCCTGAGACGTCGCCTTACGGTTCTGGCACTAATGTGTGACCGATTTCGTCTAGGTGTGTTGAGACCTGTGTTCCGTGGGGCAGTAAATCTGTTGCGTAGATGCGTCAAAATGATTTGTCTATCTTGAGGTAACGTCGTTTCTGGCAGACCCGAGCTTGCAGGTCGGCAACAGGTCCAGTTGTGGCGAATTTTTGGCGCAATCGCCTAATCCCCGAAGGCGTTTGCGTTTTAAGTTATCAACCATCGTACATCTTGACAGGATTTTTGGCCTTAAGTATATATACGCCATACTTCAGTTACATATTACATTAAAGAGAATAAAGCAAATATAATATACCGCAGTTACATATTAAGTTAAGAACAAATCACATCTAACCCACCATATACCACAGTTACACATTTAACTAAGAAGAATAAAATATATACACCATAATTCAGTTACATATTACATTGATAATAAAACATTTATACCATACTTCAGTTACCTATTAAAGTAAGAATAATAAAACATGTAATACATGAGGAGAAGAAAACAAATACGACATACCGCAGCTATATATAATTGCAAGGACAAGTAGACATATTTGAATAAGCAAGTTGGCCATTTTCATCTTGTCTTTATCACCACTAAATATCTTATCTTAATGCGACTTCGTATATGCTATCTTTATACGCGTTCTATAAACTGACACGACTAAAAGAAGGCGATCTTACACAAAACCTGAATAATAATACGTAGATATTATTTAGTGTTGTGATGGATTCAATTACTGACTACTAGTTTATGACATTATACTTTTTCCTACAAGTTTGACAAATTCATATCACTATTGGCACAAGTTTAATAAACTACACTGACCCAAAATGAAAAAAGTACATCGACTTCAAACGTGTCTCTTTTGCTGATAAATATATATTCCGGGCTAACAAAAGTTTTCATTGAAGCTTTATGGCTATATGTGTATTGTACTGGAAAAAATCAGACATCGAATGTTTTTTTTCTGGTCAATAAAGCGAAGAAGGATCAAAATGAAAAATGAACAATGTAAATGATCAAGAAACATTTGAAAAAGACAACTTGCTGGCTAAGTGCAACAACTGATTTTTTAAGACGTCAGTAACCAGTGTGGACTCCGTTTTTACGAATGCGTTCCTGAATACAACATCGATGTGAACTTACGTAACGCTAAATGAGCGTGTTTGAATTACGTTGCAACAATTTCAACAGAAGTGCATTTCTGAGATCGTGTATGGTATTAATTTGATGTTTGGACCTGATTCACCGATCCAATTCATTCCATGGGATTCATGCTCGGGGTTATAAGGGCATTGCCACTGGTTTCCCGTGTATTGCAAATAACGTCGTGCCCATAACAGCTCGGTGGCGCGCTGTCGAAATCTGAGGTGATTCCACGTAACAGCGCGATGAGTACGTAACGTTGTTGCACGTATAAAACCGGGTCTGACACGATCTCTGACATATTCAGTAGTACTGTACCGCTTCACAAGAATATAAATAGTCTAGCCAAAGAGCCTGATTTCTCTCAGTTTCAGAAAGACGTCGCATCGTTAAATAAAAATGTTTTTTTTTATCTGCGCAAAGCAACGAATGAGTACTTGTCGGCGTAAAACTTGTAAGTGAGAAACGCGATGTTGCGCACGTGTAAAGTAAGAAAAAAGTTTTTTGTGCTCGTACGCATGAAAAAAATGGCATAATGATTATCCACAATTAAATTCAAATTTAATTATAATACACAATACAAACTATGTTCACAGGTTCCTCGGCCTACATCCCAATAAAACAACTCTCAATACCGCGGGTATGAAATTTAAGTGACAGCTGTCTCGTATGAATAAGATTCAACAATTTATTACCATACGAAAGAAAATTTATTCACTTTATTTAAGCACTTATTCTATAGAATTATCGCCATCAGACATTGACGTTTATCAGCTATAGAAAATATAATATAAAGAGTACCTACCCCCATTACCGTAATGTATTGGACAGAAACAACTGTCTCCTTGGCATGAAGCTATATGCCTCTGACACAGTGTACAATTTATCCCCGGGTTAATATATAGCAAATTCTGACACAACTACATGTAAAAAATCGATAAACAGGACAAGAATTAATCAGATTACCCAAACATGGCATGACACTACTTTACAACTAGGGTCACACATAAGATTAAATATTCTTAGTAATTTAAACCCGTTTTAATTTTCTGAAGTCTTTAATACTTTACGGATGTTTATAAAATAAATGTCAAAATGACGTATTATTTATACAAAAAACAAGGAATTATATAGAAAAGGAAAGGCAACTGATTGAGATTTTATGAACGATTGCGTATTCACGCAACATCTTGCAATATCTCGTTTTCAATTATCTTAACTTCCATTTATCTCAGAAACACAAATCAAAATTCTTACATTGCAGAATGAAATTCTCATCAAAACAATACCACTCCCAGTAATTTGTGTTAAAATTGTTGAAGTACTTTTGATTACAAAATGTGTATACCGCAGCTACACTAACGACAAATTACGAGAAATTTTCTTTCAAACCTCAATATCTTTAATTCAAGATCATTTTGCGTGATCGAATCATGTTTAAACATTTAAGATTACACATAACTTACAGTTTATGTACAGAAATCAGTGACCTGTGAATTATAAATGATTAATTTGCCAAATAATTAATTCTTCGTGTGCTGTTTTATCAACATTTAGTCGGGCGGCGCCAGTTTCCTATCCTTCTATACAAGTCCGTGATAAAATGAATATATCAAAAAATCTTCAAAACGCTTTATCCTTATTTACCTAGCGATAATTTTAACCAACCAGGTTAAATTTGTCCTTCTTCCTTCTCGTTACTTCTTATTCAAAACAAAAGGACTTGATGACCCTGCTACTGTAGGCCACATAAACTATATAGTTTGTTACAGGAACTATAGTGTAATCTAGAGAAATCGGGATCTTAGGTCATCGATGGGAAAAATGTAAATGTATGTGGAGATGCCATTGGAACTGTAGACAGAATTATATTGAAGCTAAACTATAAAATAAATGCAAAGTACACAAGCCAAGTGAAAATCAAAATTTCAAGCGACATGCCCTAGCCTGACAACTGTACCAGAAGTTAAAATACATCAATTGGGAAAATTCTGTTTCCACTGATGAGAAAATGTTTTATAAGAATGGAAGGTATGGACGGAGTACCGTATGCTACATACGTTCTGGGACTTAAATGACTCGTTTATCATCTTTGGTAAGGCATTTATCCTTTTCTTAAAAATGGGTCAAAGTGAACTCAAACTACTAAATTGGCAATAAATTATGCTGAAACCATTTTTGCACAAAGATGTACCTCTACTGTTTCTTGGTAGGAAAAAGGATATGGTGTCTCAGCAAGGCAGTGCCTCCAGCCACACACATCCGAGGTATTGAGAATTGTTTTATTACGATATAGGCCAAGGAACCTATGAACATGTTTTGTGTTGTGTATTATGATGATTGAAAATCGGCGTTCTAGAATTGTATGGTATTTATAATAATAGATATGTGTCTCCGTCATTGTTATGTTATAAATTGTTGTGTTATGTGGAGAAGAAAGCAAATACTGTAATTCTTATAATTAAAGTAAAGGTTGTAGAGATGTATTTTTCTACCATGAGATGGATAGACGATGATAAATGTATGTAATGACTGATTATTGTTAAAACTACCATGATAATGATAGTATAAATTTAAAATCTGAGTTTATATATAGTGCTCACAGTTTGCTAAGCATCAAGATTATCCAATACATGTTTTACGTTATATTTGCAATATTGTTATGAAAATTGTTTGTACTTTTCATTTAATATTCTCTTTTAAGATGTAGGCAATTTTTTTAGAATTTGTTTGTGTTTTACGTTTGTTTTAAGATTTCGAGTAAGATAACCATTGAAAATAGAGATTTTTGATAAAAAAGGGAATTTTCTAAATTTGCCAAAAAGCTGACGGAGCTAACTGGTATGGGATTAATATCGAGTATCGGACCCGTTGCTGTTAATTACAGCTTGACAACGCCTCCTCATGCTCCCGATCAGGTTCCTGATGGTCCTTTGTGGGATGTTGTTCCATTCTTGGACCAGCATGGCACCAAACTCCTGAATATTTCTTGGCTGGACTTTCCAAGTTGAAATTCCAAGCTGCAACTCATTCCACACATGCTCGATGAGATTGAGGTCGGGGGATCGGGCTGGCCGGTCCAGACTTGCAATCCCTCCCTCTGAAGGTTCTCCCGGACAGCATGGGCGTTATCGTCCATTAGAATGAACCCATCACCCGCTGCACCAGCATACAATCTTACCTGGGTATTCAGAATCTTATCTCTATACCACTGGGCATTCAGTGTACCCCGGTCAAGGACAATGAGGTATGTTTGTCCGTCTTAGCTGATCCCACCCAAGACCATCACGGAGCCGCCTCCATAGCGGTCATGATCAGCAATGTTGATTGCGTGGAATCTTTCCCCTGACTTTTTCCATACCCTAACACGCCTATCTGTATATTTTAGGCAATACCTTGACTCATCTGTGAAAAGAACAGGTCGCCAGTCCTCTCTGGCCAATGCCGTTTGAAAGATTTGGTGCTTAGCACACTTTCAGTAGTATAATTTTATTGAGCCGTCTATATGTTTGTATGATGTGGGTCAACAACATAACGATGATACAGGAGTCAGCCGGTGGATACATGTAGTACCGGCATATTCGTAATATGGACGACTAGATGATCCTGACGTCATAGTGATGCAACCATCGTTGTAAGGGGCGATTGTGAATCATGTCTACAATCAAAACGCAGAAGCAGTAAACATAATTAACCTCACTTTATAAAAAGGTAAAGGGGACATTCGTTATAAGGTGTAATAGTAAATATATCGTGATAACCAGTTAAACTGCAGTATAGAAAACAGGAAAAAAAGTTTAGAGAAATGTTATTATAGTGATAGTTCAAGAATATATGTAAACCGATATTTCTTTTTGTTGTGTGTTGAGTAAATTTCTTTAATTTGTAAATATCCTCAGTTGCAAAAGAAAGTATGCACTTTTGTCTTTTCCCATATGTTTTTACCTAAAAGTGATATCAAGTCAACTTTTTGTGAAAGGCGGTATATAAAATTTGCTTTAAGTGAAGCATAAAATTTGCTTTGTATATTTGACCGATAACAATTGTATAGTGAATACAGTGTATACATTCTTTGTGCACGTGCACCTCATGGGAGAAGTACATGTCGGCTAAAATCGGTTTAATCACATTCTATATACTTTTTTATGAGAGTAAAAGCACAACCACATTCACTACATCGCTGTAATAAAATGCATAGGTTCAGTGAAAATCAACGTGTTCAGGCAATGGTAATGCTTGCTGGTGGCACCAGCATTGCAGACGTAAGTAGGGCATTAAATTGCCAATGGAATACATTGACTCGTCTTCGTCAATGATTTAATGCGACCGGGGAACTGCTGACCGTCCACGGTCAGGTAGGCATCATGTAACCACCGCTAGAGCGGACCGTTATATTGCGTTGACGTTGCGTTGCACCTCCGAAGTCGCTTTGAAACCGCGTCAGCGTCTGCGAAGGCAAAAGGTATTAGCAAATACACAATTTTGAGGCGACTCCGAAATTCTTTGCACTCGTTCGCATCTGGATACCCTCTGTTGGCCAGGTCATGCTTCATTCGCATCCGGATACCCTCTGTTGGCCAGGTCATGCTTCGTTCGCATCCGGATACCCTATGTTGGCCAGGTCATGCTTCGTTCGCATCCGGATACCCTATGTTGGCCAGGTCATGCTTCGTTCGCATCCGGATACCCTCTGTTGGCCAGGTCATGCTTCGTTCGCATCCGGATACCCTCTGTTGGCCAGGTCATGCTTCGTTCGCATCCGGATACCCTCTGTTGGCCAGGTCATGCTTCGTTCGCATCCGGATACCCTCTGTTGGCCAGGTTATGCTTCGACGCAATTACAATGCTCGTTTGCAGTGGAAACAGCGTCATTTAAATTGAGGACGTGCGACATGTTCGCGGACGTTTGCAGTGGACACAGCGTCATTTAAATTGAGGACGTGCGACATGTTCTCGGACGTTTGCAGTGGACACAGTGTCATTTAAATTGAGGACGAGCGACATGTTCTCGGACGAGTCCCGATTCATACTGATGGTAGGGTGCGGGTATTTCGTCGTAAGAATGAGCGATTTGCCAATTGTTGCATTATGGAGAGGGACAGGTTCGGTGGGAGTAGCATAATAATTTGGGGTGGAATTATTGGTGGTCGAAAAAATAATCTGATAGTCGCACATGGTAATCTTAACGCTCAGGGGTAGATTGACCAGATTTTACACCGGAAGCTGTTCCATTTTTACAGCGACATGCACCAGCCATCTTAATGCATGACAATGCAAGACCACATGTAGCGCGATTGACCCAGCGTTACCTGGACGTAAATAACGTGCAAACATTGCCATGACCTGCCCTCTCACCGGATATGAACCCAATAGAACATATCTGGGACGATTGGGTCAGAATGTTAGGTCAAGGCAAGATACCAACGACTTGCATGATATTTCCGTCGCTCTTGTTCAGGAATGAAACAACATACACAACGTTGTTCCACAACAGTACGTAAGGTCAATGCGTTGACGTCTCATTGCTTGTATCAACGCAAGCGATTGTCACACACGCTATTGATGCAGAACAAACAAAATTTCTTTGAAAGAAATTGCGTAAAATTCAAATTATTTACTGGCTTAAAAGAAGCCGCTGATTTGCAACTTTTTATTTCGACCCTTGTGTTGTTTGGGCAGCAAATTCATGACAACAACATTGTCAATTTGCAAAACAAATACATCCTCGTTAAAGTCAATTTTAATACTTCAACATTTGATGCCAGCCATGATATAATTTATTTTTTCCCACATGGAAATGTTTGGAAAAAGTCACAGTGCACACTTTCTTTTGCAACTGAGTATATTAATGAATATAGTTTATTTATCTAAAACCAAAATGTCTATATATTACATTATTTTCCTTCAGAACAATAAAGACAACAACATAAGCCATTACCGTTTAAGATATTCATTTAAAGTTAAATATTAACCAAGCTATGCGAAGAGTGAATCAAACAAACACATGGCAGTCATTCGTGTGCACCTCGGTCCCATTAAGTCGATGTTGAAATCACCCTATAATATGCATATTCTGAGTGTTGTCTAGTCTGCAATGATAGAACAGACACTTTAATTGTTGGCAGCAAGTTAACGAATATTGATACCACTGTCAATTTACCGAACATTAAACGAGTTTACATGATTTGTATTAAATGTAGAAACATGTTTAGTAGCATCCTAAAATACTTCGTTATAGCTTCAGATTGCTATCACACTTCGTTCCTTTAAACTGCAAGATATTCTATTATTTACTAATGATTGCGAAGATCAGAAGTGATTTCATGAAATAATTATTTTCATAGCAGTTGGGGAATTGTGATTTATAGCTAGTGCTGTTTGTGTTTTTATTAACATACCCGAATATTGTTGAACAAGTATGTGTCTGTATAGCCAAAATAGCACTTACCTCTTTTCACAGAAAGGATGGTGTTTGGCGTCACACATTACATCATGCCACGACCAGACACTTACAGACAATCTTCGTCGTGGCCGCCATTAGAATCTGGCTGACCAGGGGCCCAGTGCGAGTATGTTAACATGGAGTCATCCGTGTACCATGTCCAGACACCTTCAATGATCTCGTTAGTGGCTCCTATCCAAAATCTACTCGCTTTTCTCTGTGCTTCTGGTAAATACGGTGCCGTTTCAATTTATAGAAGTTATTCAAACAGCAATGATTAGTTTGTAAATAGTCTGTTATTATATTATTGATTTATAACAACATGGCAGCGATTAAGTGCGTAAATTCATTCGTGAATATTGCATAACGATATACAACACTGAAACACCTATTTCTGATTGGTTTAAATACCGTCACGTGAGTATAGTCATGATTAGTTATTATAGTCATATATGAAATTAAAGCAAGTAAGTCGACCAAAATTAGTGTTTCGATGTACAAGAAAAAAACACTTTTTTTATTGTAATATAGTTCAGTTTCTCTTCAGATATAAACGCGTTAATAATTCATTTATTTACAGTTAAAATCGAGATTTTCTAAACTATTTTCTTTTCTAAACATTATTCAATACCTATATCAACACTAATGAATTCATTTATAATTATATCCTATTATATGATTAAATAATTTGTTTTTCGTTTGTTTATTTCTGTATTCTTACAACTTTATACCGGTAACTCAAACATTTCGACAAGCGAGATCAATTTTAATACTTTTGTTATAAAACCCGTCTTGGTTATTATATACGTGTACCTAATCTGTTTAAGGATGTAGGCTAAGTTAATATCTTCAATTAAAGTTTAATTCTTCTAAGAAACCATTGTGTTTGTAACGGTGTTAGGATATGGATTTATACATTGGACGATTTAAGCCACAAAACACGTTCATTTGTCAACTTTTAACATCATATTCAAATACAAAAATATGGGTAGCGGTAACTTTAGGCGGAATAAATACGTTTTCAAAAGTTGCATATGTAAATAAAAGTATGTATTACACTAATTTAAACTAAAACATAACGAAAATTATTTTTTGGTGTTATCGAAAAGAAACATTTTTAAAATATGCCTAATTTAAGATAATTTGACAAATATTTCTTAAAAATGCATGGCAACCTATAGTTTTCTTTATAAATTCTGAAAGTGCTAATAAAGGAAACTTAAATTATAAAAAAGTCTAATTGTCCAAATTTATTTTAATGAGTTTTGGTCAAACAATGATAAAAAAAATGTGGATGGGATATATCCGATAATTTTTTCTTAAAACGAAACTATATCAAATACAAAATAAGTTTTGGAAGCACGTCTTTTAAGAAATATTTGTTGTCCATTTGTAATTATGATGCTTATTTTAAGTTTAATTTCCATGTACAAATACTAACTCGCTCTAACCTGGAAGGCTGTATGGCCTGTTCAGCACGACATGTGATACCACAAATACTAACCCGCTCTAACCTGGAAGGCTGTACGGCCTGTTCAGCACGACATGTGATACCACAAATACTAACTCGCTCTAACCTGGAAGGCTGTACGGCCTGTTCAGCATGACATGTGATACCACAAATACTAACTCACTCTGACCATGAAGGCTGTACGGCTTGTTCAGCATGACATGTGATACCACAAATACTAACTCACTCTGACCATGAAGGCTGTATGGCCTGTTCAGCATGACATGTGATACCACAAATACTAACCCGCTCTAACCATGAAGGCTGTACGGCCTGTTCAGCACGACATGTGATACCACAAATACTAACTCACTCTGACCATGAAGGCTGTACGGCTTGTTCAGCATGACATGTGATACCACAAATACTAACTCACTCTGACCATGAAGGCTGTATGGCCTGTTCAGCATGACATGTGATACCACAAATACTAACCCGCTCTAACCTGGAAGGCTGTACGGCCTGTTCAGCACGACATGTGATACCACAAATACTAACCCGCTCTAACCTGGAAGGCTGTACGGCCTGTTCAGCACGACATGTGATACCACATATACTAACTCGCTCTAACCTGGAAGGCTGTACGGCTTGTTCAGCATGACATGTGATACCACAAATACTAACTCGCTATAACCTGGAAGGCTGTACGGCTTGTTCAGCATGACATGTGATACCACAAATACTAACTCGCTCTATCCTGGAAGGCTCTATGTCCTGTTCAGCATGACATGTGATACCACAAATACTAACTCGCCCTGATCTGGAAGGCTTTATGGCCTGTTCAGCATGACATGTGATACCACAAATACTAACTCGCTCTAACCTGGAAGGCTGTACGGCCTGTTCAGCATGACATGTGATACCACAAATACTAACTCGCTCTAACCTGGAAGGCTGTATGGCCTGTTCAGCATGACATTTGATACCACAAATACTAACTCGCTTTAACCTGGAAGGCTGTACGGCCTGTTCAACATGACATGTGATACCACAAATGCTAACTCGCTCTAACCTGGAAGGCTGTACGGCCTGTTCAGCATGACATGTGATAACACAAATGCTAACTCGCTCTAACCTGGAAGGCTGTATGACCTGTTCAGCATGACGTGCAATACCACATATACTAACTCGCTCTAACCTGGAAGGCTGTACGGCCTGTTCAGCATGACATGTGATACCACAAATACTAACTCGCTCTAACCTGGAAGGCTGTATGGCCTGTTCAGCATGACATGTGATACCACAAATACTAACTCGCTCTAAATTGGAAGGCTGTACGGCCTGTTCAGCATGACATGTTATACCGCAAATACTAACTGGCTTTAACCTGGAAGGCTGTACGGCCTGTTCAGCATGACATGTGATACCACAAATACTAACTCGCTCTGACCTGGAAGGTTGTACGGCCTGTTCAGCATGACATGTGATACCACAAATACTAACTCGCCCTGACCTGGAAGGTTGTACGGCCTGTTCAGCATGACATGTGATACCACAAATACTAACTCGCTCTTACCTGGAAGGCTGTAGCGCCTGTTCAGCATGACATGTGATACCACAAATACTAACTCGCTCTAATATGGAAGGCTATATGGCCTGTTCAACATGACATGTGATACCACACATACTAACACTCTCTTACCTGGAAGGCTGTACGGCCTGTTCAGCATGACATGTGATACAACAAATACTAACTCGCTCTAATCTGGAAGGCTGTATGGCCTGTTCAGCATGACATGTGATACCACAAATACTAACTCTCTCTTACCCGGAAGGCTGTACGGCCTGTTCAGCATGACATGTGATACCACTATTTGTATTCTATTTTTTGAGGATTAATATTAAGTTCTAGTAATGAATTCTAAATTTTGTTCCACTTATACATATATATTTTATCAAATAGATATATATCGTTTAAAGCATACAATTGATTTTATAGGTATATTGCATTTCTTCCAGAACTGCTTCATTGGTTAAATAATCTGTTTTCTGATGTATATACAGTGCAAGCACCTAATTAAAACATTCATTAAAATGGAGTTTAAACTAATGAAACGTCATGAACTATTACGAATCTGTTTTGAATAGTGTAGCTATGACATTTCTGAATTTTCTCCTGTGATTTTTGCCAAATAAAATACACACACACATAAATATATGTCCATGAATATTTACCTAGACTGATAATAGACGGAATGAAATACACACAAATATATGGCCATGAATGTTTACCTAGATTGACAACAGACCGGAATGACTTCCATGTCGTTGTCCCTGCCTACATTAACTGTAGTGTGTGTTGGGAGTGATGTAAATATATATAAAAGTATTCATAATGGTAATGAAAATAATCTAAACAATGTTTTCTTTTCTCTTGCTGAAGTAAAATAGAACTGGAATAAAGGCATGCGAAACGTTTGTCTCATGCCAATTTCTGCAATGAACCAGATAAGGCCCGGTGCTCTGACCTAATTATTGAAGTCTTTATGGAGAAATTATCGACCTTAAATCATTGATAGGAACAATATAAACATTGCTTATCTAGGTAGTCCGTATAAAAAGTAATTTTTATCCCCACCCCTACCCCACCCCCCCACCCCCCACCGAATGCGAAAGGGGATATAGTAATGGTCTCCGTGCGTGCGTGCGTGCGTGCGTGCGTGCGTGCGTGCGTTTGTAACACTTTTGTCCGGAGCATAGCTACAAAACTATTCAAGCGGTTTTGTTGAATCTTTACAGAGGACATTGAGAGAAAGTGCTGTACATAAGAACAATAACTCTACCTCGTTTACTGTTTGAATTCACCCTTTTATCCTTTATTAAATTTACTTGTCCGGAGTATAAATCCAAAACTATTAAGATATTTCGTTGAATATTCACACAATGACAGAGGACATTGAGAGAAAGTGCAGTATATAAGAACCATAACTGTACATTACTTACATTTTTAATTATCTCCCTTTATTAATTTTCACTTTTGTCCGGAGCATAACTCCAAACCTATTCAAGGGAATTTGTTGAATCTTCTCACGATGACTAAAGACATTGAGAGGAAGTGCATTTTACAAGAATCATAACTCTACCTTGCTTCATTTTTTAATTATTTCTCTTTATTAAATGTACTTGTCCTTTGCATGATTCTAAAAGTGCTAAATGGATTTTTTTTAAACTGCATACAAGGACAGTGGATAGTAAGGGAAATTCAGTTCTAAGAACCATAACACTACCTTGCCTCATTTTTCAATTATCTCCATTTATCATTTTTAGTATACTTGTCTATTACATAGAACTGGCTCTTTTTGGCCATCTTCCACACAAATTGCTTCGGCGTGGGAATAGGCCATGTCCAACATGGATATAGTCAAAACTATAGTTAAATGCATACAGTCAAAAGAGTATGCAATATAACTGTTGTTTACTAAGCTGAAACGGAATACACAACAATCTAAATTACGCAAGGTTCGATTCACCTGAATGTAATACTTTGAGAACAGTTAATTAACATAACCAGCGGCATCGCCTATTGAGCATTCATGTAAATTAGTAATTAGCTAACAACGTAAGGAAAACACACATCCAATTAACAAGATCTATGATGACGTCGTAGTAATGCAGACCTTTACCCAGAGAAAATATTTGCGGGTAAAATTACAAAAGCTTTCAGAATTATCAAATGATTTTTTACGGTATATTTTGCGAGCAACAGGCATTACTGTTCTATATTACGAAATAAAATATTTTCTGTTCAAATACTTTCGAATGCGCGCCAATGAAGATCCGCGTCAGTATAGACCATTCGCAATGGGTTGGTTGGTTTCACTACCAGAGCACAAGTTCAAGGACAATTATGTCAACCCAAGCTAAAAGGAGCAAGTACATAACGTTAGTGGAAAGTTTGCGAATCATGCCGCATCATCCGTATGCATCTCGCGGGACCTTTGCTCCAAATGTTTGCCATTTGTAATGAAAAAAATAGAAATAATTAAATTTATATGGTGTATAATATCAGTTTTGAAAAGTCCTTTTTAATCCAACTATTGCTGAAGTTAACATTTTGCAAACATGCATTTAATTATTTCAGCACTGTTTACTTACCACATCGAAACAGTCATTTTGAGAAATCCAGCAGGAAGAGGTTTTCTACATCGCTCTGAATGGTCACTAACTCGGCAGTGTGGAGGCTACAGTGGTTCTGGTGGGGAGAAAACAGACGCTTGGTAAACATATACATGTAGTACCTAGTTGTACCGATGCTCTTGTCAAAATGTTATTGAATTTAATATTGTTATTGTTATTTAATATTATCATTATTATTGATATTATTATGTATGAGAATGAAAATGGGACATAGAAATAACATTTAGTTTGCGTAAACGCAATTGCATTAAAATGAAAAAAAAAATAGAAGAATTCCCATCCCATCAATAAACAACAACAAAGTCGTAGCAGTACGATATATATATATATATATATATATATATAAACTGGAAAACTGTTGTGATTTAATTTTTCTCTATTAATAAGTAAGTAAGTAAGTAAGTAAGTAAATATTTTATTATAGTGACATGTGCATACAATATATATTACAAATAGTTATATACAAAAAAAACAAGCACCCGGCCCATTGGACCTATAAGTCACCTAAACTATTAGGTATAAACTGTACGTGAATTTATATGTATGTGTATTGTTTAAATTTCTAAAATATTTACCACTGCTTCTCTCCAACCAACGTTCACGTTATCACTGAACAGATAGCAAGAGTTTTGGAAGTAGACCCATCCATCTAGGCACTGAGCTGTTCGGCATTCTGTAGACTCGTCTCGTCGTTAAGACTATCAAATTAAAGTTACATCGCTGTGGAAGATAATTATGGAATCAAAGTATTTACGTGCTCTTACAAAGCTGAAATAACATTTTATTTGTTAAAGTAAAAGACGCAATTAAACTTTATATCCAGAACTGTGTAAATAATTCAACAAATGACGAATAGAATATATTATTAAATTAAGATTCTGAAAATAGTCACAGGTACAAGAAGTTTGCAGAATGTGTCTATGTTGATACAGTATGATATTATATTTAAGGCTACCTGTTTTATATTTTTATTTTAATTACTAGTTCATATTTCATATTTTTTATTTAAAACTAGATGGGAGCCTTGAGATGGCTTGACTATGAAATAATGCACAGAATAGTCAGAACATCAAGAAAACCATCAAAACCGACTAAACATGCCCGTCTCGCGTTATAGTACTCAGACATACCATGTAAAAAAGTGACTTATTAATCAAGATATTTTCAAAGCATCGCATTGGATTTGTTCAAATAATAAGAGGCATTACAACTTCTAGATCATTTTAATTTATATATAATTATAAGTTCGGACAACAAAAATTGGATAGCAGCTGTAAAATGAGTAAAAAAAAGAGAGCTATTTTTACACTTTTTGAGAAAAAAACGAAGAGCTATTGTCTGGCGTCGACGTCGTTGTTGTCGTCGTCGTCAACGTCGTCATCCGCCGGTAAAATGTTTGTGTTTAGCTCAGCTAAACTTCACTAACACATTCATATTTTGTTATAGAAACAATGTATATAGCTAACTTACCTTACTTTTTATACTGTGTGTTCTAAAACCTTAGATTAAAGTTTTTGTTTACTTCGGGTTTGATCTTTTTAATCTATTTTATTTTTCAGTAATACTATTTATTCTGTAAACTGATCTCAATCAACTTAAAAAAAGTTTACATCACTGATCTTGGCCTATTAAATGGGTTATCCGGTTAAAGTTGAAGTTAGACTGTTATTGGATATTTACATTAATTGTTGTACATGTAAATGCATCCAGATTGATAAATCGATCACAAATAGGAACTATTTTGTATCATTGTTTGAATATGCCAGCCCCATTGTCCCATATCTACTTGGCAACATGCCCGAGCCCAACCAAGACAACTACCCCGGTCCCGGCCGCCCTTTTTTTATCATTTTTTAATTTTGATTTTGTATTAAATCAAATACTCCGCCCAATTTCAACTTTGTTACACCGACCCCAAGGCCTCCCCTCCCATTTGTTTTTGTTTTGTTTTAAATTGAACGCTCCGCCCCATTTCAACTTTGTTACACCAATCCCAAGACCTCCCCTCACCAATTTTTTATTTTTGTTTTGTTTTGTTTGTTTAAAATTGAATACTTGGCCCCATTTCAATTTTGAAACCGACCCTCTCCCCACACACCTCCCCAATTGTTTATTTTGTTTTGTTTTAAATTAAAATAAATTTGTTACCGACCCAAAGGAAACCCACCACAAAGACCCGCCTCTCCTACATCGCCCATTTTTTAAATGTTATTTTGTTTTAAATAAAATACTTAACTCCATTTCAACTTTGTTACCATACACACACAAACCAAGAACACCCCTTCCCCATTTATATTTTATTTTTTATTTTGTTTTGTTTTAAATTAAAAGACTTTGCCTAATTTCAACGTAAGTACTGACTAGCTAGTCATAGCCAGACATGGATATATACAAAATGTATATTCTGCCGTAATAGTCCTACTTGCGCATACAGGTATCTACTGTTTTGCTAATATTAAAGGGGATTTCATTGCTACAGATATACCTGTTTTTCTGAAGGTAAATATATATACTGTTCTGTGACAAGGCTGGAATAGTCGAGTTAAAGCTGCTCTTCGATAACTCTTGTTTAGTTTTGTTTTTTGAGGGGAGGCTGTGGGGAATGGTTAAATCTATATTATTTTTTCAGACATAGTATTGATTTTGTAAACTAATTACCATCAAGCTTAAAAAGTTTACTTCACTAACTTTGACATACTTAATATATTTGGAAACAGACGAGCGTCTGCACCCGCTTGCGGACCTCTTGTTATGATTTCCTGTCGCTATTGATGGTCACATTGTTGTCATTCGTCGATCATTGGTATGGACGACAATCGATTGTGTCTGATATCCATCAATCAGAGCCATCGTTTCTCGAAAATCGTGTTATTAAAATGTATTCATCATATTTGCCTCTTCAGAGATATGTGTATCACCTTAATGAAGCATATCGAAGTTATATATAAAAAATATGTGAACAAATGTATTCTTACGGCTGACATTAACTATAAAACTGGCCGAAACGTACAGTAGAAAACCGGTCGTCATCTCTCACTTACGAATGATATACTATACGAATTATTCTGTCTTAGGTTTGAACACGTACCTTATCTTGTAGATTACACAATGTTATTCATTACTAACAATGATAAGTATTACCTAGGCTATTTTGAATTCAAGTGTGAGACAACTTATTACCGTGTTAGGTTGAACGATATTAAGTGAATGTCGTAGGATAGATATTATTTTATTGCATTAGTTTACTATTTACATTGTTACATACAATATAGTTGCTATATGTGTATTTCCATCTATAATAGTGAACAATGGTGTATGAACGTTTTTATTAGGTTATTTATTGATCAATTGACCTTTTTTTGAGACAATTCTGTTTTAAACTGTCAAATTTATTTCGATTAACATTGATTTATATAAATGTGTAAGTGTATGCACTTTATACAAGCATTTAGCAATTGAAGTCGCCACACCATTTTTGCCATATTATCCACTAATTTTGTATCATTAACGATCATATTTTTCAAGTTACATAACTACAAAGATCTACTGCGTTTAGTTTGCTAGTTTGGTAAGAAAACAATAGGATTTGCCGTATACAATACTAAATTGGGTTATTGACAGATGCTGACTGGTGGTGTTTATTATGACAATGTGATTCTAACTGTGACTCCATATCGCTGTTTATTTTCAATAAAAACGGTATCCATTCGTCATGTCTTGAAAAATTAAGAAAACTATTTCTTTGTATATAAAATTATTGATTAATATTCAACACTGTGTTATTTTGAGGGCTATCATATTATTTTATATATCAATCAACGCTGTAATTTATCTGATGATAGTGGGTTGAGATGGATTTCATAAAGGCGGTGTATGTTATACCACTAGAGGCATATGGCAGTATATCGCGGTCTCCGCAACGTACAGCATAAAACATTTTCATTTAGATGATTAAAAAGCTGTCTTTGTGAATGTCTGTTCACAGGATTCAGTATAACTGATGTGTTTTGTCTAGATAAACTTTTCGTGACTGCATAATTGTCATCCATATTTGCCAAATTTGACTTTGCCTCATACTACAACATGCCTCATAATACAACATTCTTATAACCATATATTTTGCATGTCAATAATATATTCCACATATATAAAACAGAGACTTTTAACAGTTTAAAATTACATCATTAAATTAGAACATAATATTTCATTGGATGGTAAATATGTTTTTTTTATTTATGGTGCAAGTTTTATTTCCTTGTCAATAAATGTGTAACAGGTCGGGGTCATCCCATCGCACACTATATATGTTAACACATAATTATTCATCATTAGAATATTTTGTTCGATCTTTACATAACTCTTTCACTCATATTTAGTTTATATTACTAATGCATAACCATCTTTATAAGTTTGGGGGGAATTATATAGTTTTGTCAAAATGCTTCTCTGGTAAACCACTTGGGAAAAAGGTGTAAAGTACCTTAAATTTGATCTCACCACCATTCACGACCGTACTTATAGTTCATAGTTTCATGTTTAGATCATGATATGATCTCTCCACCCATCACTATATTAAAAATTGACGTTTCTTCAGTTATTTCTGATTTATAGAGAATGGCCATAATTTCAACTCGTTTACAATAGATTGTGTCTGGACCAGGACCATAACATATGCAATAAAGGCAAAAAGATCTTATTTCTAGTTTTAATTATATAAAAAAGCCTGTTTGATAGAATTTGACGAAGTATTACAACCCGATACCATTATTATGTTGTGCATATTGTTTTTTGTAATGGGAATTGGTAGATATTTTCCCACGTTTCCTCACTTAAGTTGTATCTTAAATTCCATAAAGGTTTTGAACATGTTGTTGAACTTAAGTTTTTGTTAAGAGTATCATACATATCTTTTCATCCTTTTTGATTTTTAAAATTATTCGTTAGATGGCATGACAAGGTAATATAACTTTGATGAGAATTCACTTATATTAAGTATTTTAGGTATGCTTCAAATGTAATGATATTGTAAATAATCATTTTAATGTTGTGTATTGTGTTCAGTTCCTCATAAGTGTAAAACCTTCCATCTTCATCATCACAAATATAACCATGCATTATAATTAAACCATTATTATTGTTTTTTTATAGGATACGTCCTTGTCACCAAGTCCTATATTTGGGTTGAAACAGACTGGACGTTTTAGCATGTTTAATTGCAGTGAGTTGTCGTCTGTGGTAGTGGTGTATGTGGTAGTGGTGTATGTGGTGCATGTGGTAGTGGTGTATGTGGAAGTGGTGTATGTGGTAGTGGTGTATGTGGTGTATGTGGTAGTGGTGTATGTGGAAGTGGTGTATGTGGAAGTGGTGTATGTGGTAGTGGTGTATGTGGAAGTGGTGTATGTGGTAGTGGTGTATGTGGAAGTGGTGTATGTGGTAGTGGTATATGTGGTGTATGTGGTAGTGGTGTATGTGGTAGTGGTGTATGTGGTAGTGGTGTATGTGGTAGTGGTGTATGTGGAAGTGGTGTATGTGGTAGTGGTGTATGTGGAAGTGGTGTATGTGGTAGTGGTGTATGTGGTGTATGTGGTAGTGGTGTATGTGGTAGTGGTGTATGTGGTAGTGGTGTATGTGGAAGTGGTGTATGTGGTAGTGGTGTATGTGGTGTATGTGGTAGTGGTGTATGTGGTAGTGGTGTATGTGGTAGTGGTGTATGTGGTAGTGGTGTATGTGGTAGTGGTGTATGTGGTAGTGGTGTATGTGGAAGTGGTGTATGTGGTAGTGGTGTATGTGGAAGTGGTGTATGTGGAAGTGGTGTATGTGGTAGTGGTGTATGTGGTAGTGGTGTATGTGGAAGTGGTGTATGTGGTAGTGGTGTATGTGGAAGTGGTGTATGTGGAAGTGGTGTATGTTAAACCACTTTTAAAAAAATCTTTCTTAAAACGACTTTTTTGTATCTTAAGAATAGTTAATAACCACGTTTAAAAGTGTGTTTTTTTATTATTATTACCCCCTCCCCCCTCCCCGACACACACACAAAATTTTGGGGTGCCATATAGTAATAGCACTGTCCGTCCGTCCGTCCGTCCGCCTTTCACCTGGTATTTCGTGTCCGGCCTGTAACTTTGTCATGTATAGATGGGTTTTGTTAATACTTGCTACAAATGATTACCATAACATGACGACATATAGCGCGTAAAACCTAGATTCACACTTCAAAGGTCAAGGTCACAATTTAACTTTGTTTTATGACACGTTTAGTCTGCTTGAGATTTCGTGTTCGGTCTGTTACTTTGTCACCTATGGATAAATTTGTTTGATATTTCGTGTCTGGTCTGTAACTTGCCTTTAACTTGGCTCAATTGATCAAGATGACATGACGATGTGTCGCAAGTAAGACCCAGACCCGTACCTTAAAGATCAAGGTCACACTTTGAGTTTGTTCGACAACATTTTTAGTCTGTTTGAGATTTCAAGCCCAGTCTGTATTTTTATCATACATGGATGGATTTTAAAAACACTTGGCTAAATTTATCAATTGATCAACATGACGTTACGAAGTGTCACCTGCATTTACCAGTAGAAATACCCAGACCTATACATTTGATGTCAAGGTCAAGATTACACAAAGGTCAAGGTAACATTTTAATGAAATAAAAAAATGAAAACATGAAATTGCATGTCTAGTCCGAAACGTCAGTCGATGACTCTTGATATGCATGAATACATCGCTACCTATTATAAAATAAATTTTCACAGACCATTTGTGGGGCATACAACACTTACCAGTGACATTTCTTGTTAAATGCTGTCATTGTCCATCTGTAACAATAACTCCTTATACATGTGGATTTCAGTGCTGCAATAAATGCTTTGAAATTATCATTTAAGTCCTCCATCGTAATATATATTTTTATTGCATTATTTTTTTTATTATTTGTTGGGCTTTGCCATAAAAAATAGATCACACTTTTTGTGTTATTGTATGCTCACTTGGAATAGGTAGTGAAAGGAAAAGTTGATTAATAATATATAATAAAAAGGTTTTTATTACTGTTTCTTTCCTGAAGTTATTAGATACCTTTGCTTTATGAGTTAAGCTTGTTATTTGTTTTCTTTGTAATTTATATGTGTGATTATACCTAAATCTACATCAATGGTTAAACCTTACACTACCTCAAGACAGTTTTCATTTAGTTTAAATGTTTGAAACCTTTGTATTTTTGTTATAACGTATTTAAATAACTAAGATCTCTGCACAAAGAATAAAGATATACAGTGATAAAGAAATGCCTTTCCTCAACAGAAGAAATCTGATAGGTGACCTCCCCGCTTGCCCTGTTTTATCTATTGTATTGGTTTTACGTTAGAAGATGAACACATCTTTCATAGGCATTGCGTTGGCGTTATAAGTTAAACACCTCTTGCAAAGACATTTGTTATAAAGTTATATAAGATGAACACCTCTCGCATAAGCATTGATTAAAAGTTGAACACCTCTTACATAGGCATTAGTTTTAAGTTATAAACTGAACACCTCTTGCGTAGGCATTGGTTATAACTTAAAAGTCGAACACCTCATATGCTGAGGTCTTCCTCCACCAACAAAACAGGATATGCCATATATAATCTGAAATGAGTTGAAAATGGCGTTAAACACATTATCAATTTTAAAAATAATTCAACTTTTTAAGATATTTATAACGTTTTTACAATTTTAATAGGGCATATGGTAGTTATATTATCTTCTATGGTAAACAAAAGTTTGTTAAGTTATTCGTCTTTAATTACCCCCAGTGTTGAAGAATACATTACTTGGATATCGAAAGACGAAAAGCGAAAAGAAACTAAACTATATCTACTACTTTCTAACCGGTAATATCAAGCTCATTAAATTAGATCATGTTTGTTTTCGGTTCTTCATCGTCCTAAGAAGGGTTACGATTTTTCAAAATCAAGAGTGTCGGTACTAGTAAACAGTAAATATCATTATGATTTAAGCAATGTAAACAATTCAAAATACTTTACAGCCTTTCTCTAGATCACAAATTGTCTCTAATTGTAGTTATTTATTTGCAACTCAGTCCCAGTGAGTCGATGTAGAAATCATCCTATAACCTCAACATTGTGTAAAATCACCCTATAACCTCAACATTGTGTATAAATCATCCTATAACATCAACATTGTGTAGAAATCACCCTATAACCTCAACATTGTGTATAAATCATCCTATAACCTCAACATTGTGTATAAATCATCCTATAACCTCAACATTCTGTAGAAATCATCCTATAACCTCAACATTGTGTAGAAATCATACTATTCTGTAGAAATCACCCTATAACCTCAACATCGTGTAGAAATCACCCTTTAACCTCAACATTGTGTAAAATCACCTTATAATCTCAACATTGTGTATAAATCATCCTATAACCTCACCATTGTGTATAAATCACCCTATAGCCTCAACATTTTGTAGAAATCATCATAAAACCTCATCGTTGTGTAGAATTCATCCTATAACCTCAACATTGTGTAAAAATCATCCTATAACATCAACATTGTATCATCTTATAACATCAACATTGTGTAGTTATCACCCTATAACCTCAACATTGTGTAGAACTCACCCTATAACCTCAACATTATCTAGGAATCTCCCTATAATCTCAACATTGTGAATAGTCATCCTATAACCTCAACATTGTGTAGAAATCATTCTATAACCTCAACAATGTGTGTATGGAAATCATCCTATAACATCAACATTGTGTAGAAATCACCCTATAACCTCAACATTGTGTAGAACTCACCCTATAACCTCAACATTATCTAGGAATCTCCCTATAATCTCAACATTGTGAATAGTCATCCTATAACCTCAACATTGTGTAGAAATCATTCTATAACCTCAACAATGTGTGTATGAAAATCATCCTATAACATCAACATTGTGTAGAAATCACCGTATAACATCAACATTGAGCAGAAATCATCCTATATTCTCAACATTGTGTAGAAATCACCATAAAACCTCAACGAAGTGTAGAAATCATCCTATAACCTCAACGTTGTGAAGAAATCATCCTATAACCTCAACATTGTGTAGGAATCATCTTATAACATCAACGTTGTGTAGAACTCACCCTATAACCTCAACATTATCTAGGAATCTCCCTATAATCTCAACATTGTGAATAGTCACCCTTTAACATCAACATTGTGTAGAAATCATCCAATAACCTCAACTAGAGTAGAAATCACCATATAACATCAACGTTATGTAGAAATCATCCTATAACATCAACGTTGTGTAGAAATCACCATATAACCTCAACGCTGTGTAGAAATCATCCTATAACCTCGACGTTGTGTAGAAATCATCCTTTAACCTCAACGTTGTGTAGAAATCATCGTATAACCTCAACATTGAGTAGAAATCATCCTATAACATCAACATGGTATAGAAATCACCCTATAACCTCAACGTTGTGTAGAAATAACCCGATAACCTCAACATTGTGTAGAAATCATCCTGTAACCTCAACATTGTGTAGGAATCACCTTATAACCTCAACATTGTGTAGATATTACCCTTTAACCTCAACGTTGTGTAGAAATCATCCTATAAACTCAATATTGACTAGAAATCACCCTATAACATCAACATTGTGTAGATATCACCCTTTAAACTCAACGTTGTGTAGAAATCATCCTATAACCTCAATATTGACTAGAAATCACCCTATAACATCAACGTTGTGTAGAAATCATCCTTTAAACTCAACGTTGTGTAGAAATCCTCCTATAACCTCAACATTGTGTAGGAATCACCTTATAACATCAACGTTGTGTAGAAATCATCCTATAACCTCAACGTTGTGAAGGAATCACCTTATAACATCAACGTTGTGTAGAAATCATCCTATAACATCAATATTGAGTAGAAATCACCCTATAACATCAACGTTGTGTAGGAATCATCCTATAACCTCAACGTTGTGTAGGAAT
The DNA here is from genome assembly GCA_029582155.1 of Panopea generosa. NCBI lineage: Eukaryota > Metazoa > Mollusca > Bivalvia > Adapedonta > Hiatellidae > Panopea > Panopea generosa. Next base: position 37,654,904 of record CM055901.1, on the reverse strand, counting down.
CACCTTATAACATCAACGTTGTGTAGAAATCATCCTATTACATCAATATTGAGTAAAAATCACCCTATAACATCAACGTTGTGTAGGAATCATCCTATAACCTCAATATTGACTAGAAATCACCATATAACATCAACATTGTGTAGAAATCATCATCCTATAAACTCAATGTTGTGTAGGAATCACCTTATAACATCAACATTGTGTAGAAATCATCCTGTAACATTAATATTGAGTAAAAATCACCCTATAACATCAACGTTGTGTAGAAATCATCCTATAACCTCAATATTGACTAGAAATCACCCTATAACATCAACATTGTGTAGAAATTATCGTATAAACTCAATGTTGTGTAGAAATCCTCCTATAACCTCAATATTGACTAGAAATCACCCTATAACATCAACGTTGTGTAGGAATCATCCTATAAACTCAACGTTGTGTAGAAATCCTCCTATAACCTCAACACTGTGTAGGAATCACCTTATAACATCAACGTTGTGTAGGAATCATCCTATAACCTCAATATTGACTAGAAATCACCCTATAACATCAACATTGTGTAGAAATTATCGTATAAACTCAATGTTGTGTAGGAATCACTTTATAACACCAACGTTGTGTAGAAATCATCCTGTAACATCAATATTGAGTAAAAATCACCCTATAACATCAACGTTGTGTAGGAATCATCCTATAACCTCAATATTGACTAGAAATCACCATATAACATCAACACTGTGTAGAAATCATCATCCTATAAACTCAATGTTGTGTAGGAATCACCTTATAACATCAACGTTGTGTAGAAATCATCCTGTAACATTAATATTGAGTAAAAATCACCCTATAACATCAACGTTGTGTAGAAATCCTCCTATAACCTCAATATTGACTAGAAATCACCCTATAACATCAACGTTGTGTAGGAATCATCCTATAAACTCAACGTTGTGTAGAAATCCTCCTATAACCTCAACACTGTGTAGGAATCACCTTATAACATCAACGTTGTGTAGGAATCATCCTATAACCTCAATATTGACTAGAAATCACCCTATAACATCAACGTTGTGTAGAAATCCTCGTATAAACTCAACGTTGTGTAGAACTCCTCCTATAACCTCAACACTGTGTAGGAATCACCTTATTACATCAACGCTGTGTAGAAATCATCCTATAACCTCAACATTGTGTAGATATCACCCTATAACCTCAACGTTTTGTAGAAATTACCATTAGAAATCATCCTATAACATCAACATTGTGTAGAAATCATCCTATAACCTCAACGTTTTGTAGAAATTACCATTAGAAATCATCCTATAACCTCAACATTATGTAGAAATCACCTTATAACCTCAACATTGTGTAAAATCACCCTATAATCTCAACATTGTGTAATATCACCCTTTAACCTAAACATTGTGTAGAAATCATCCTATAACCTCAACATCGTGTAGAAATCACCTTATAACCTCAACATTGTGTAAAATCACCCTATAATCTCAACATTGTGTATAAATCACCCTTTAACCTCAACATTGTGTAGAAATCACCCTATAACCTCAACATTGTCATTGTTTTCTAATTATTTCTTTAGATCATTTGTTTTCTATATAACAGTTTGGAGCATCCCTTTAGTCAGTCTTCATTTACATTGTGATTTTATGCATACTATATAATATTAATATGTTAATGGGCCACTGCTGTTATGTTTACAATAACCTAACGTAATCATTTCGTACAGTTGTACAAGTAGTAGATGTGTCTGTATAGCCAAAATAGCACTTACCTCTTTTCACAGAGGGGATGGTGTTTGGCGTCACACATTACATCATGCTACGTAAAATTGTGATTACCTAACAAAACCAGACAGTCCTCTTCGTGGCCGCCATTATAATCTGGCTGACCAGGGGCCCAGTGTGACTTTCAATGATCTCGTCAATTGCTCCTACCCAAAATCCACTCTTTTTTCTTTCTGCTTCTAGTAAATACGGTACCATTTCAATTAAAAGAAGTTATTCAAACAAACACAGAAACGACCAGTTTGTAAAAAATATCGTGCATATTTTATTATATCATATACAACACTGAATCACATATTTTTGATTGGTTTAAAAACTGTCACGAAATAATATTCATAATTAGTCATATAAATCATATATGAAAATAAAGGATCAAAATAGACCAGCACATGCTGTACACAACAAATAGTGTATTGTAACATAGTGTATTGTAACATAGTGTATTGTAACATAGTATATTGTAACATAGTTTATTTTAACAAAGTGTATTTTAACATTGTAGCCTTTTTCTAACAAAATATTGTCCAAAAATAATGACGCGTTACATGATTTATTTATTCCTAGTTAAATGGATGTTTTCTAAATTACTTTCTTTTCTAAACATTTTTCAAAATATATACCAACATAAATGATTTCATTATACATATATCATATTATATGATTAGAAAGTGTATTTTATTTATTTATTTATTTATTTATTTATTTATTTATTTATTTATTTATTTTTTTATTTATTTATTTATTATTTATTTATTTATTTATTTATTTATTTATTTATTTATTTATTTATTTATTTATTTATTTATTTATTTATTACATGTACAGCTGTATCTCAAGTATAAGGACCTTAACACTATTGTTGTAAAACTACCAACACCTGTCACAGTTGCTATATACATGTACCTAATATACATAATGGTTGTTGTTTATTCGATTGTTGATTTAATTTTGCTTTCACTTTACGACAACAATTGCTGTAAAGTATTGAAATGATATTCATAGCCAATCAATTACTCCAAATATACAACATAATAATAAGATATGAAAATGATAAAAAAAGTTTTTCTCATGCCATCTGGCTTCTGGTTGTCATTACGATTAGCAAAAAGACATATACAGTATATATGTTGTAAACTATTTTAAATATATACTGAATATGATATAGAATTTACCTATTCAGACCATACATTAAGCTTAATGTTGTCCATAATCCAGGATAGGCACTGGTAACCTTATAAACACAATACGCCAAGTGCTACAAATCTTGTTCCATTCTCAATGAAGTGGAAACCTGACCAGGGCAATACGCCAAGTAACACAAATCTTGTTTCGCTCTTAATAAACTGGGAACCCGACCAGCACAATACGCCTGGAAGCCCGACCAGGACAATACGCCAAGTGATACAAATCTTGTTTCGCTCTCAATAAACTGGAAACCCGACCAGGACAATACGCCAAGTGATACTAATCTTGTTTCGCTCTCAATAAACTGAAAACCCGACCAGCACAATACGCCAAGTGATACAAATCTTGTTTCGCTCTCAATAAACTGGAAACCCGACCAGGACAATACGCCAAGTGATACTAATCTTGTTTCGCTCTCAATAAACTGAAAACCCGACCAGCACAATACGCCAAGTGATACAAATCTTGTTTCGCTCTCAATAAACTGGAATCCCGACCAGCACAAAAACTGGAGCCCGACCAGCACAATACGCCGAGTGATACAAAATTTGTTTCGCTCTCTATAAACTGGGAATCCGACCAGCACAATACGCCAAGTGATACAAATCTTGTTTCGCTCTCAATAAACTGGAAACCCGACCAGCACAATACGCCAAGTGATACAAATCTTGTTTTGCTCTCAATAAACTGGAATCCCGACCAGAACACTACGCCAAGTGATACAAATCTTGTTTCGCTGTCAATAAACTGGAAACCCGACCAGCACAATACGCCAAGTGATACAAATCTTGTTTGGCTCTCAATGAAGTGGAGCCCGACCATCACAATACGCCGAGTTATACAAATTTTGTTTCGCTCTCTAAAAACTGGAAATCCAACCAGGACAATACGCCAAGTGATACAAATCTTGTTTCGCTCTCAATGACGTGGAAACCCGACCAGCACATTTACGCAGAGTGATACAAATCTTGTTTCGCTCTCAATGATGTAGAAACCCGACCAGCACAATACGCCGAGTGATACAAATTTTGTTTCGCTCTCTATAAACTGGAAATCCGACCAGCACAATACGCCAAGTGATACAATTTTTGTTTCGCTCTCAATAAACTGGAAACCCGACCAGCACAATACGCCAAGTGATACAAATCTTGTTTCGCTCTCAATAAACTGGAAACCCGACCAGCACAATACGCCAAGTGATACAAATCTTGTTTCGCTCTCAATAAACTGGAAACCCGACCAGCACAATACGCCAAGTGATACAAATCTTGTTTCGCTGTCAATAAATTGGAAACCCAACCAGCACAATACGCCAAGTGATACAAATCTTGTTTGGCTCTCAATGAAGTGGAGCCCGACCATCACAATACGCCGAGTGATACAAATTTTGTTTCGCTCTCTATAAACTGGAAATCCGACCAGCACAATACGCCAAGTGATACAAATCTTGTTTCGTTCTCAAAAACTGGAAACCCGACCAGGACAATACGCCAAGTGATACAAATCTTGTTTCGCTCTCAATGAAGTGGAAACCCGACCAGCACATTTACGCAGAGTGATACAAATCTTGTTTCGCTCTCAATGAAGTGGAAACCCAACCAGCACATTTACGCAGAGTGATACAAATCTTGTTTCGCTCTCACTGAAGTGGAAACCCGACCAGCACAATGCGCCAAGTGATACAAATCTTGTTTCGCTCTCAATAAACTGGAAACCCGACCAGCGCAATACGCTAAGTGTTACAAATCTTGTTTCGCTCTCAATAAACTGGAAACCCGACCAGCACAATACGCCATGTGATACAAATCTTGTTTCGCTCTCACTGATGTAGAAACCCGACCAGCACAATGCGCAGAGTGATACAAATCTTGTTTGGCTCTCAATGAAGTTGAAACCCGACCAGCACAATGCGCAGAGTGATACAAATCTTATTTCGCTCTCAATGAAGTTGAAACCCGACCATCACAATGCGCAGAGTGATACAAATCTTATTTCGCTCTCAATGAATTTGAAACCCGACTAGCACAATGCGCCGAGTGATACAAATCTTATTTCGCTCTCAATGAAGTTGAAACCCGACCAGTACAATGCGCCGTGTGATACAAATCTTATATCACTCTCAATGAAATTGAAACCCGACCAGCACAATGCGCCGAGTGATACAAATCTTATTTTGCTCTCAATGAAGTTGAAACCCGACCAGCACAATGCGCAGAGTGATACAAATCTTATTTCGCTCTCAATGAAATTGAAACCCGACCAGCACAATGCGCAGAGTGATACAAATCTTATTTCGCTCTCAATGAAGTTGAAACCCGACCAGCACAATGTGCCGAGTGATACAAATCTTGTTTCGCTCTCAATGAAGTTGAAACCCGACCAGCACAATGTGCAGAGTGATACAAATCTTGTTTCGCTCTCAATGAAGTTGAAACCCGACCAGCACAATGCGCAGAGTGATACAAATCTTATTTCGCTCTCAATGAAGATACAATTGCTTTCATAACTTTTACCAGATTACAATTGGGAAAATTCATTAGCATAGCGTAAAAACTAATGATATACTATGACATTTTACTAATACGAGTATATTTTTTCTCTTACGATTTAATTTCCAAAATAATATACACAAAGATATTAATGGTTAACTAGAAAATAAGATTGAACATAGACCGGAATGAATGACTTCCATGTGTTTGCCCCTGCCTACAATGACTGTATTGTGTGTTGGGAGTGATGTAAACATAATAAAAGGTATTCATTGTGGAAAAGAAAATAATCTCAACATTTTTTGTTGACGTCAACAGGAATTTAATCACATGTTCTTTAAAAGTTAGACAGTAAAGCCAGGTATTCTTGTATAACTCACAAGCAACATTATAGAACAAGTAACACAATGTGCGAGTATTAGACCATCAGAAGAGAATATTTGAGAACAACATTACATAAACCAATTGAATCGCCCATTGACCATTTATATAAATTCATAATTAGTGAACGCGGTAACAAAATTACATTGACATAACCAGATGTATGGTGGCGATCCTTAGTAATAACCAGATGTATAGTGGCGATCCTTAGTAATAACCAGGTGCATGGTGGCGATCCTTAGTAATAACCAGGTGCATGGTGGCGATTCTTAGTAATAACCAGATGCATGGTGGCGATCCTTAGTAATAACCAGATGTATTGTGGCGATCCTTAGTAATAACCAGATGCATGGTGGCGATCCTTAGTAATAACCAGATGCATGGTGGCGATCCTTGGTAATAACCAGATGTATGGTGGCGATCCTTGGTAATAACCAGATGTATGGTGGCGATCCTTAGTAATAACCAGATGCATGGTGGCGATCCTTAGTAATAACCAGATGCATGGTGGCGATCCTTAGTAATAACCAGATGTATGGTGGCGATCCTTAGTAATAACCAGATGCATGGTGGCGATCCTTAGTAATAACCAGATGTATTGTGGCGATCCTTAGTAATAACCAGATGCATGGTGGCGATCCTTAGTAATAACCAGATGCATGGTGGCGATCCTTGGTAATAACCAGATGCATGGTGGCGATCCTTGGTAATAACCAGATGTATGGTGGCGATCCTTAGTAATAACCAGATGCATGGTGGCGATCCTTAGTAATAACCAGATGCATGGTGGCGATCCTTAGTAATAACCAGATGTATGGTGGCGATCCTTAGTAATAACCAGATGTATGGTGGCGATCCTTAGTAATAACCAGATGTATGGTGGCGATCCTTAGTAATAACCAGATGCATGGTGGCGATCCTTAGTAATAACCAGATGTATGGTGGCGATCCTTAGTAATAACCAGATGTATGGTGGCAATCCTTAATAATAACCAGATGTATGGTGGCGATCCTTAGTAATAACCAGATGCATGGTGGCGATCCTTAGTAATAACCAGATGTATGGTGGCGATCCTTAGTAATAACCAGATGTATGGTGGCGATCCTTAGTAATAACCAGATGTATGGTGGCGATCCTTAGTAATAACCAGATGTATGGTGGCGATCCTTTGTAATAACCAGATGTATGGTGGCGATCCTTAGTAATAACCAGATGCATGGTGGCGATCCTTAGTAATAACCAGATGTATGGTGGCGATCCTTAGTAATAACCAGATGCATGGTGGCGATCCTTAGTAATAACCAGATGCATGGTGGCGATCCTTAGTAATAACCAGATGTATGGTGGCGATCGTAAGTAATAACCAGCTGTATGGTGGCGATCCTTAGTAATAACCAGATGCATGGTGGCGATCCTTAGTAATAACCAGATGCATGGTGGCGATCCTTAGTAATAACAAGATATATGCTGGTGATCCTTAGTAATAACCAGATGTATGGTGGCGATCCTTAGTAATAACAAGATGCATGGTGGCGATCCTTAGTAATAACCAGATGTATGGTGGCGATCCTTAGTAATAACCAGATGTATGGTGGCGATCTTTAGTAATAACAAGATGCATGGTGGCGATCCTTAGTAATAACCAGATGCATGGTGGCGATCCTTAGTAATAACCAGATGTATGATGGCGATCCTTAGTAATAACCAGATGCATGGTGGCGATCCTAAGTAATAACCAGATGTATGGTGGCGATCCTTAGTAATAACCAGATGTATGGTGGCGATCCTTAGTAATAACCAGATGTATTGTGGCGATCCTTAGTAATAACCAGATGTATGGTGGCAATCCTTAGTAATAACCAGATGTATGGTGGCGATCCTTAGAAATAACCAGATGTATTGTGGCGATCGTTGGTAATAACCAGATGCATGGTGGCGATCCTTAGTAATAACCAGATGTATTGTGGCGATCCTTAGTATTAACCAGATGTATGATGGCGATCCTTAGTAATAACCAGATGTATGGTGGCGATCCTTAGTAATAACCAGATGCATGGTGGCGATCCTTAGTAATAACCAGATGCATGGTGGCGATCCTTAGTAATAACCAGATATATGGTGGCGATCCTTAGTAATAACCAGATGTATGGTGGCGATCCTTAGTAATAACCAGATGTATTGTGGCGATCCTTAGTAATAACCAGATGTATGGTGGCGATCCTTAGTAATAACCAGATGTATTGTGGCGATCCTTAGTAATAACCAGATGCATGGTGGCGATCCTTAGTAATAACCAGATGTATTGTGGCGATCCTTAGTAATAACCAGATGTATGATGGCGATCCTTAGTAATAACCAGATGTATTGTGGCGATCCTTAGTAATAACCAGATGCATGGTGGCGATACTTAGTAATAACCAGATGTATGGCGGCGATCCTTAGTAATAACCAGATGCATGGTGGCGATCCTTAGTAATAACCAGATGTATGGTGGCGATCCTTAGTAATAACCAGATGTATGGTGGCGATCCTTAGTAATAACCAGATGCATGGTGGCGATCCTTAGTAATAACCAGATGTATTGTTGCGATCCTTAGTAATAACCAGATGTATGATGGCGATCCTTAGTAATAACCAGATGTATGGTGGCGATCCTTAGTAATAACCAGATGCATGGTGGCGATCCTAAGTAATAACCAGATGTATGGTGGCGATCCTTAGTAATAACCAGATGTATTGTGGCGATCCTTAGTAATAACCAGATGTATGGTGGCGATCCTTAGTAATAACCAGATGTATGGTGGCGATCCTTAGTAATAACCAGATGTATGGTGGCGATCCTTAGTAATAACCAGATGTATGGTGGCGATCCTTAGTAATAACCAGATGCATGGTGGCGATCCTTAGTAATAACCAGATGTATTGTTGCGATCCTTAGTAATAACCAGATGTATGATGGCGATCCTTAGTAATAACCAGATGTATGGTGGCGATCCTTAGTAATAACCAGATGCATGGTGGCGATCCTAAGTAATAACCAGATGTATGGTGGCGATCCTTAGTAATAACCAGATGTATTGTGGCGATCCTTAGTAATAACCAGATGTATGGTGGCGATCCTTAGTAATAACCAGATGCATGGTGGCGATCCTTAGTAATAACCAGATGTATGGCGGCGATCCTTAGAAATAACCAGATGCATGGTGGCGATCCTTAGTAATAACCAGATGTATGGTGGCGATCCTTAGTAATAACCAGATGTATTGTGGCGATCCTTAGTAATAACCAGATGCATGGTGGCGATCCTTAGTAATAACCAGATGTATGATGGCGATCCTTAGTAATAACAAGATGCATGGTGGCGATCCTAAGTAATAACCAGATGCATGGTGGCGATCCTTAGTAATAACCAGATGCATGGTGGCGATCCTTAGTAATAACCAGATGCATGGTGGCGATCCTAAGTAATAACCAGATGTATGGTGGCGATCCTTAGTAATAACCAGATGTATGGTGGCGATCCTTAGTAATAACCAGATGTATGGTGGCGATCCTTAGTAATAACAAGATGCATGATGGCGATCCTTAGTAAATTATAGCTTTCTTTGGAGGAAATATTTTACGATCACTATAACAAAATGTATGATTTGTTAGGAATATTTTGCGAGCAACATACATACAACAAAGGCACTGAATGCACTATGTACCCATGACAGGGGGGCCATTTGAACTTGGTGGGTTTCACAATCAGAGCACCAGAAGAAATTATATCTTGACTCGCGTTAACAGGAGTTGGTAAATTACATTACAGGAATGTTCGCGAACCATGCCTAATCATATGCTTGCACATAGGGACATATATGGACTAACTCTAGTATCTCTCTGAATGGTCACTAACTCGACATCGTGTGGGCTGCAGTGGTGCTGGTAGAGGGAAACATCGCTCTGAATGGTCACTAACTCGACATCGTGTGGGCTGCAGTGGTGCTGGTAGAGGGAAACATCTCTCTGAATGGTCACTAACTCGACGTAGTGTGGGCTGCAGTGGTGCTGGTAGAGAAAAACATCTCTCTGAATGGTCACTAAATCGACATAGTGTGGGCTGCAGTGGTGCTGGTAGAGGGAAATATCTCTCTGAATGGTCACTAAATCGACATCGTGTGGGCTGCAGTGGTGCTGGTAGAGGGAAACATCTCTCTGAATGGTCACTAACTCGACATAGTGTGGGCTGCAGTGGTGCTGGTAGAGAAAAACATCTCTCTGAATGGTCACTAACTCGACATCTTGTGGGCTGCAGTGGTGCTGGTAAAGGGAAATATCTCTCTGAATGGTCACTAAATCGACATAGTGTGGGCTGCAGTGGTGCTGGTAGAGGGAAACATCGCTCTGAATGGTCACTAACTCGACATCTTGTGGGCTGCAGTGGTGCTGGTAGAGGGAAACATCGCTCTGAATGGTCACTAGCTCGACATAGTGTGGGCTGCAGTGGTGCTGGTAGAGGGAAACATCTCTCTGAATGGTCACTAACTCGACATAGTGTGGGCTGCAGTGGTGCTGGTAAAGGAAAACAGACGCTTGGTAAATCATGTTTATATAGTTCTATCGATGCTGTTATCAAAATGAATTCAATATTGTTTTTTGTAATTTGTTTTATATTATTATTATTACTATTTTCTTATTATGTGAATGGAAATGAGACAGAGAAAAAGATTAATTATGCGTATAAGCAGTCGCATAAAATTACAAAATAGAAGAATATCGTTATTCAAACTCCATCCCCAACAAAAATTAATAACAAATTCATCAAAGAACAATAAATGTGCAGTAATGTCTACATACTGCTTCTGTCCAACCAGATACACGTTGTCACTGAACAGATAGCAAGAGTTTTAGAAGTATACCCACCCATCTAGGCACTGAGCTGGTCGCCATGAAAGTAGACCCACCCATCTAGGCACTGAGCTCGTCGCCATGAAAGTAGACCCACCCATCTAGGCACTGAGCTCGTCGCCATGAAAGTAGACCCACCCATCTAGGCACTGAGCTGGTCGCCATGAAAGTAGACCCACCCATCTAGGCACTGAGCTGGTCGCCATGAAAGTAGACCCACCCATCTAGGCACTGAGCTGGTCGGCATGAAAGTAGACCCACCCATCTAGGCACTGAGCTCGTCGCCATGAAAGTAGACCCAATCATCTAGGCACTGAGCTGGTCGGCATTCTGAACACTGTCCAGTTGTCAGAACTATTAAGTAAAAGTTACATCACTGTGCAAAATAATTATGGAATCATAGAAGTATTTACGTGCACTTACAAAGCTGAAATTACATTTTTGGTAAAGTAAAAGACAACCGCGTTCTCATTTGAACGTTATTCCAGAATTGTGTAAATAATTCAACAAATGATGAAAAAGTCTCTATTATTAAAATGTATAGCATGTGTCCACCATGAAGAAAATCGTGTTTAAACGTATTCATTATATTTGACTGTTCGGGGGGTTGTGTATCACCTTTATGAAGAAGATCAAAGTTGTAGTCAGTTGGAATATTCATGCATCTTCAAAAATCACCATCCAGTACTTCGTGTACTCTGATCAGGTATCAGAGAAAATGGACATCAATGACATGTACTCATATGTATAGCATTACACCATAATCAAATGAGTTTGAGTTTATTCATCACCAAACATGCGATCTAAGCAGGATAAATTTGAGAAAATAATGATATTTTAACTGTAAAAAAAAAGATATATAAACAAAAATGTTCATTTGAAAAACTTTTACTTTACTGTAAAAATTAACTGTTAAAACGGCAAAAACGTACAATATAAAAGTATTCGTCATCTCTCACTTGGCAATATACAATTTATTTTGTCCTACTTTAGAACATGAATCTTACCTTGTGCACCATGTTATAATTCATAACTAGAAATGTGTACGTATTTTTTTAGTGATGATTGTTGATAATGTTAATGATGATAATGATGATGATGGTGATGATGATGATGATGATTATGATGATGATGATGATGATTATGATGATTATGATGATGATGATGATGATGATGATGATGATGATGATGATGATGATGATAATTGAAATGTCCGTTGCATGATAGTTCTCTATTATTGTATTTTTTTATTAAACAGTAAAACATTCCCCATTTTAGTTAATTTCCAACAGACTAAAACATGACGATAGAGACTGAAAAGCATACCGATATATTACTAATATTAAGTTTATTCAATATAGTATAACAAATTATTAAGTATAGACTATTACCATGATTAAGACATAACATTACATGTTGTTTTACTTAATAAATCCATAATAACATTCAATAAAAATCATTAGATACAGATATGATTATTATTTTAGTACCGGTATCTTAGAACTCTATAATATAAAAATATGTGTGCATAATGTATTAATAAAATGTGATGTGTGTATTTGTGCATAATGTGTTAGTGAAATGTGATGTGTGTATTTGTGCATAATGTGTTAGTGAAATGTGATGTGTGTATTTGTGCATAATGTATTAGTGAAATGTGATGAGAAATAGTTGATCTTCTACTGGTACTTTGATAAACGAATTTGTTTTAATTATTCAAATATATACAACTAAAAGAGAAACTATACTTGGTGATACGTATCCGCTTATAATACATCAATATATTTTATTCAATGTTTCGATTCATATTTATCATTTAATCTATTCTACGAAGGTTTGTTATCAATAAACAAATTGTGTATTTATTGAACCTCTCGACAGTTAATCCCATTTCTATAGCCTTTGCACGTGCATGTCGCGAGTCAGTGTATATGTCCTAATGAGTTATTTTGAAACTTGAAGCGTATTTGTAATAAATATTCTTTATATCATTTTTTCGAAGCAGCTGTGCTGCAGATTTCTTGTTTAGACTGATTTACTACTTTGACAAATATAAACACAATCGTATAAAACACAGTAATTTTAAGACACGGCGATACAAATAAAACATATCATTTACTTCCACCACCTGTAAGTCGTGAGCCAGGTAATTCAATTAGTGCGTCTGGTGGTTTATTAAGCGAATTACCAGACAAATAAAGAACCAAGATTATATATGCGGTATCTAAGTTCTATAGCAGAAATTTATTGATTCCAATGCTATCAAGATATCTGATATTTTGTAAAAAAGTAACAAAAAAAACAAATGCACTTAGTAGAGTGCATAATGACAGTATTAATCGAGAACACTGACATGCACACTTGAACATACGTGTCTTTTAACATGATAAATAAAAAAGGACTTCCCAGAGTTGATTTAAATGTGACTTTATGTTTAGGCGACTGTCGATTAAGTACGTTTTTTCGTGGAGGGCTGCGAAATGTCAGCCGACTTTTCTATTAGAAAATTAAGCAAATGTAATACTCAATTTAGTTTAGGAACGTTAATTTAAAACAATTACAAACATTACTTGCAAAGCATGAGTTCTCCAATATTAGACGTCTTACTCAACAACACACCTTAATGTAGATTTTTGTTTTTATCCCAGATTAATGTAAGTTTCTCATTGCTTGTTAACATTTTACGTCGGATAAGGAGTTACAGTACAGTTCTATGTAAATATGGTACGTGTTACATGCACTTATTGTGTAAATTCATTCTTGTCATATATTTGTTTAATAATTTTTTGTATGTACACTGTACTATATAATACGTCTTTTAAGAAACAATTGTGTAAATTCAGGCTTGCTATGTGTTTCTTCAATTATGTGTTGCATGTACTATATGGCACGTCTTTCGGAGTTATTGTTCATGTAAACCTGGATAATTTTATACATTTAAATGTATGTTAGTGTTTCTATGCTGGTATCCAGTATAAAAATTGAGTTGTTTTTGTTAATATTGATGGTTCATCTTCTACATTTACTAGTTTATGATTTGTCATATTGCATATTGCAGTTACTGTGTAACGGTTCGCCATATTGTTTGAGTGAGTCTTGTACAAGCTGATGGTATAGATTTTGGTGTGTCATTCTGTACGTTTTATTCAGTATTAGTGCATTGTACAAGCTGATGGTATAGGTTTTGGTTTGTCATTCTGTACATTTTGTTCAGTTTGAGTGCGTCTTGTTTAAGCAGATGGTAAAGATTTTGGTTTGTCATTCTGTACGTTTTATACAGAATGAACGCATATTGTACAAGCTTATGGAACAGATTTTGGTTTGTCTTTCTGTACGTTTTATTCAGTATGATTGCATCTTGTACAAGCTAATGGCATAGACTTTGGTTTGTCATTCTGTACGTTTTAATCAGTTTGAGTGCGTATTGTACAAGCTTACGGTATAGCTTTTGGTTTGTCATTTTGTACGTTTTATTCAGTATGAGTGCGTATTATACAACCTTAAGGCATAGATTTTGGTTTGTCATTCTGTACATTTTATTCAGTATGAGTGCATCTTGTACTAGCTTACGGTATATATTTTGGTTTGTAATTCTGTACGTTTTATTCAGTATGAGTACATTTTGTACAAGCTGATTGTATAGATTTTGGTTTGTCATTCTGTACGTTTTATTCAGTATGAGTGCATCTTGCACAAGCTTACGGTATAGCTTTTGGTTTGTTATTCTGTACGTTTTATTCAGTATGAGTGCGTCTTGAACAAGCTTACGGTATAGCTTTTGGTTTGTCAATCTGTACGTTTTATTCAGTATGAGTGCATCTTATACAAGCTTACGATAATAATTTTGGTGTGTCATTCTGTACGTTTTATACAGAATGAGCGCATCTTGTACAAGCTTATGGTATAGATTTTGGTTTGTCATTCTGTACGATTTATTCAGTATGAGTGCATCTTGTACAAGCTTACGGTATAGCTTTTGGTTTGTCATTCTGTACGTTTTATTCAGTATGAATACATCTTGTACAAGCTGATTGTATAGATTTTGGTTTGTCATTATGTACATTTTATTCAGTATGAGTGCATCTTGTACAATCTTACGGTATAGCTTTTGGTTTGTCATTCTGTACGTTTTATTCAGTATGAGTGTTTCTTGTACAAGTTTAAGGTATAGCTTTTGGTTTGTCATTCTGTACGTTTTATTCAGTTTGAGTGCGTTTTATACAATCTTACGGTTTAGATTTTGGTTTGTCATTCTGTACGTTTTATTCAGTTTGAGTGCATCTTGTACATGCTTACGGTATATATTTTGGTTTGTCATTCTGACGTTTTATTCAGTATATATGTGTCTTGTACAAGCTTATGGTATATATTTTGGTTTGCCATTCTGTACGTTTTATTCAACATGAGTGCATCTTCTACAAGCCTACGGTATAGATTTTGGTTTGTCATTCTGTACGTTTTATACAGAATGAACGCATATTGTACAAGCTTACGGTATAGCTTTTGGTTTGTCATTTTGTACGTTTTATTCAGTATGAGTGCGTATTTTACAACCTTAAGGTATAGATTTTGGTTTGTCATTCTGTACATTTTATTCAGTATGAGTGCATCTTGTACTAGCTTACGGTATATATTTTGGTTTGTAATTCTGTACGTTTTATTCAGTATGAATACATTTTGTACAAGCTGATTGTATAGATTTTGGTTTGTCATTCTGTACGTTTTATTCAGTATGAGTGCGTCTTGAACAAGCTTACGGTAAAGCTTTTGGTTTGTTATTCTGTACGTTTTATTCAGTATGAGTGCGTCTTGAACAAGCTTACGGTATAGCTTTTGGTTTGTCAATCTGTACGTTTTATTCAGTATGAGTGCGTCTTATACAAGCTTACGATAATGATTTTGGTGTGTCATTCTGTACGTTTTATACAGAATGAGCGCATCTTGTACAAGCTTATGGTATAGATTTTGGTTTGTCATTCTGTAAGTTTTATTCAGTATGAGTGCATCTTGTACAAGCTTACGGTATAGCTTTTGGTTTGTCATTCTGTACGTTTTATTCAGTATGAATACATCTTGTACAAGCTGATTGTATAGATTTTGGTTTGTCATTTTGTACATTTTATTCAGTATGAGTGCGTCTTGTACAATTTTACGGTATAGCTTTTGGTTTGTCATTCTGTACGTTTTATTCAGTATGAGTGTTTCTTGTACAAGCTTAAGGTATAGCTTTTGGTTTGTCATTCTGTACGTTTTATTCAGTTTGAGTGCGTTTTATACAATCTTACGGTTTAGATTTTGGTTTGTCATTCTGTACGTTTTATTCAGTATGAGTGCATCTTGTACAAGCTTACGGTATATATTTTGGTTTGTCATTCTGACGTTTTATTCAGTATGAGTGTGTCTTGTACAAGCTTATGTTATAGATTTTGGTTTGCCATTCTGTACGTTTTATTCAGCATGAGTGCATCTTCTACAAGCTTATGGTATAGATTTTGGTTTGTCATTCTGTACGTTTTTTTCAGTATGAGTATGTATTGTACAAGCTTACGGTATAGATTTTGGTTTGTCATTCTGTACATTTTATTTAGTATGAGTGCATCTTGTACAAGCTTTCGGTATAGATTTTTGTTTGTCATTTTGTATCTTTTATTCAGTATGGGTGCATCTTGTACAAGCGTATGGTATAGATTTTGGTGTGTAATTATGTACGTTTTATTCTGTATGAATTCATCTTAAACAAGCTTATGGTATAGATTTAGGTTTGTCATTCTGTACGTTATATTTAGTAACAGTGCGTCTTGAACAAGCTTACGGTATAGCTTTTGGTTTTTCATTCTGTACGTTTTAATCAGTATGAGTGCATCTTGTACAATCTTACGGTATAGATTTTGCTGTTATTCTCTACGTTTTATTCAGCATGAGTGTATCTTGTACAAGCTTATGGTATATATTTTGGTTTGTCATCTGTACTTTTTATTCAGTATGAGTGCATCTTGTACAAGCTTATGGTTGAGATTTTGGTGTGTCATTCTGTACATTTTATTCAGTATGAGTGCGTCTTGGGCAAGCATATGGTTTAGCTTTTGGTTTGTCATTCTGTACGTTTTAATCAGTATGAGTGCGTCTTATACAACCTTACTGTATAGATTTTGGTTTGTCATTCTGTACATTTTATTCAGTATAAGTGCATTTTGTACTAGCTTACGGTATAGATTTTGGTTTGTAATTCTGTACGTTTTATTCAGTATGAGTACATCTTGTACAAGCTGATTGTATAGATTTTGGTTTGTCATTCTGTACATTTTATTCAGTATGAGTGCATCTTGCTCAAACTTTTGGTTTAGCGTTTGGTTTGTCATTCTGTACGTTTTATTCAGTATGAGTGCGTCTTATACAACCTTACGGTATAGGTTTTGGTTTGTCATTCTGTACATTTTATTCAGTATAAGTGCATCTTGTACAAGTTTACGGTATAGATTTTGGTTTGTAATTCTGTACGTTTTATTCAGTATGAGTACATCTTGTACAAGCTGATTGTAAAGATTTTGGTTTGTCATTCTGTACGTTTTATTCAGTATGAGTGCATCTTGCTCAAGCTTATGGTATAGCTTTTGGTTTGTCATCTGTACGTTTTATACAGCATGAGTGCATCTTGTACAAGCTTATGGTATAGATTTTGGTTTGTCATTCTGTACGTTTTATTCAGTATGAGTGCGTTTTATACAATTTTACGGTAAAGATTTTGGTTTGTCATTTTGTACGTTTTATTCAGTATGAGTGCGTCTTATACAAGCTTATGGTATAGATTTTGGTTTGTCATTCTGTACGTTTTATTCAGTATGAGTACGTCTTGTACAAGCTTACGGTATAGCTTTTGGTTTGTCATTCTGTACGTTTTATTCAGTATGAGTGCGTCTTGTATAAGCTTACAGTATCGATTTTGGTTTGTCATTCTGTACGTTTTATTCAGAATGAGTGCACCTTGTACAAATTTACGGTATATATTTTGGTGTTATTCTGTTCGTTTTATTCAGTATGAGTGCATCTTGCACAAGCTTACGGTATAGATTTTGGTTTGTCATTCTGTACGTTTTATTCAGTATGAGTGCATCTTGTACAAGCTTACGGTATAGTTTTTGGTTTGTCATTCTGTACGTTTCATTCAGTATGAGTGTATCTTGTACAAGCCTACGGTAAAGCTTTTGGTTTGTCATTTTGTACGTTTTATTCAGCATGAGTGCATCTTGTACAAGCTGATGGTATAGATTTTTGTTTGTCTTCTGTACGTTTTATTCAGCATGAGTGCATCTTGTACAAGCTTATGGTATAGATTTTGGTTTGTCATTCCAGTATGAGTGCGTTTTATACAAGCTTACGGTATAGCTTTTGGTTTGTCATTCTGTACGTTTTATTCAGTATGAGTGTGTTTTGTACAAGCTTACGGTATAGATTTTGGTGTTATTCGGTTAATTTTATTCAGTATGAGTGCATCTTGTACAAGCTTGCGGTATAAATTTTGGTTTGTCATTTTGTACGTTTTATTCAGCATGAGTGCATCTTGTACAAGCTTGCGGTATAAATTTTGGTGTGTCATTCTGTACGTTTTGTTCAGTATAAGTGAATCTTGTACAAGCTTACGGTATAGATTCTGGTGTGTTATTCTGTACGTTTTATTCAGTATGAGTGCATCTTGTACAAGCTTATGGTATAGATTTTGGTATGTTATTCTGCACGTTTTATTCAGTATGAGTGCGTCTTAAAAAAGCTTTTGGTTACTTTTTTGGATTGCCATTCTGCACGTTTCTTCAGTTTGAGTGCATCTTGTACAAGCTTTTTGTTTATATTTTGGTTTGTCATTTTGTACATTTTGTTCAGTATGAGTGTGTCTTGTACAATCTTATTGTATAAACTTTGGTTCGTCATTCTGCACGTTTTTGTATGAATTCGTCTTGTACAGAGATGGTGTGCGGCTTCTGGTTTGCACATTGTATTTATGATGATGTTTTAACAATGGAAATGTTTTGGCGGATTTCTAAATGATGATAACAATAAGGCAAAAAATAATAAAACTTGATTTATGCTTCCTCGTCAAAGATGAATTATAGCCAGTGGTTTATAACAATTGCAGAAATACAAACACTTAACAATAATGGATGTCAGAATGGTTAATGATGTAAGGAGTGGAGCGTGAATAATGTGTGCAGCATGTTTACATGTCATACCCTACATACGTGGCCATGATCACCGTTTATGTAGCATGAAAGTACAACGTCAGTTTTCATCAATTAAAACTTGATTTCATTACGAGTAGTTTTAATATTTCAAATGTTCCATTTACAACTGATACTACCAGCGCACTAATTCATGTTCCATCTCCTCGACGAACAACTTCGATAAAACAAGTTTCCACCTCCGCCGACAACTACCACGGCGGTACAGTGTACACCGTGCAACGGATATTGTCCTAAAATGATAAAGAAAGTTCGAATATAAAAACGATTTTGATCAACAAGGTAGGTTGAAATCTAATGACTTACTGCTGTTTATTACTACTACAGCATACATCATGCATGTTCCTAATAAGTAATCACGGTGTATACTCTTTAACACTTGAATTAAATCCAACGTGTTGACTGTCAACTATTTCACTTCATAAACGGATGTCATGATACCATTTCATTCCATATCATGGTCTTTTTGGCAAGTCGGGAATAATATATCGTTTATTTCTATATTTTATGCAAAATTTTATTCAATATTTGGTCTTCAGTTCATTCGCTATCCAATTTATTCAATAGTGTGCCAGGCCGTACAATGTCAAACGCTTTTTTGAAGTTTGAATAGACACAAACTATTTCCTTCATCAATGAAGTCTATTTTTCAATAATATCTAATAAAGTACACAATGTTGTAGTTATGGAAACCCAATATTCATGATTATACTCATTCAACTTTCTAACAAGTTGTTCTCTAACATGCAAAGTATACAATGAAACATGCCTACAACCACCACGCTCATTTTCCTTTCTTTGTATAGAGATTTAATATCAACATCTTTTAACTACTCTTGTGTATTTTTTCGTCTTGAAGCGAATAAATAAGTAAATAAATATCAATAATTTTCATATTGATGTGTATTGTGTATAGTGTTTAACTCTTCATAATCAGTATGATATCGTTTGGCAGTAATGTCAAATGTGTCGGCAGTATCTTTATACTACAGCCAGATGAGTTTCTTTTGATGGCAGAATGTTTTCAAGATATATACGATATGACAACAATATGGAGATAAAGATATATAATTCTCAATATATTATGAAATATCAATTATTTTGGGACTAATAAAACCTGATCAGCTAGAAGTCTAACGTTCACCAAGCAATACAATGTTATTTCTGAAATTTCTGTAATAAACACATGAACACCTTTGTGTTTTAAAACGGATTGGAACTGTTTATGGTTTACTTCAGTCCATCGTTTGTTTGTAGAAGCATTGGTTGACGCTCTGGTGATTTCAAAATAAATTGAAATGATCCGCTTGTTTTAGTTAGTATGGGAATAATCAATGCATATTTGGAAAACAACTCAAAAACACAAACTAAATCCTGCGGCATGTTATTATGTTCTTCAAGATGAGACATGACTGCCAAATCTGCTTGCAATTGTTGATCCATACCTGCTACCATATTGTTTCGTCTTTAAAGCTTTCGAAAGATAGATTTGTGCAAATTATTGTGATTATAATTCTTTGCAACCAATCTTTAACATGTCTTAAACAATCCAAGAAACACGTAATACTTCATATTAATGTTTTATACCGTTAAATGTTTCTGTCTGTTTGTATTCCAATCCAGTGATTTTGACGTTGATTCTATATTATACACCTGGCTATATTATGAAGTATCCTGCTTCATTTTGAAGTTATCTAACGAGGTTATATTTCGGTGTTTTGTATCAAGTCAATATCTGTTTTATTTTCAGATTCATAAGGATATATATATTTTCATCGCTTTCCATTTTAAACAACGTATTGTCGTACATTAATTTATCTTAAAACGTTATAAAAATGCTCCCTAGTATGAGAACCCGGTACAGATTTCCTATTATAACTGTGACCCGTGTTCATTCAGAATCATGTTTGGATTTTATTTGATACAAAAATATTTTATCTCGGTATACTCGTATTTAATGTAATAACTTTATAATATATTAAAACACAATGGACAGTCAGGTTTGTTTTTCAAAACGTAAGAAGTGATGAGCACATACGTGACTCTGTATTAACCTGTGATGTTATGAGCACATACGTGACTCTGTGTTAACCTGTGATGTGATGAGCACATACGTGACTCTGTGTTAACCTGTGATGTGATGAGCACATACGTGACTCTGTTTTAACCTGTGATGTGAAAATGTGGCAGTAGCTTAAAACGTATTTATTATTTTCTAGAAAATACTGCAGCTTATTGTTATTGTTTGTTAAATCAATTCCAGGAATAAAGAAGTCTGACAGCTCATGATTGACTTTCAGCTTAACATGTCTATATCTTACACCTTTCAGCTTAGCATGTCTATATCTTACACCTTTTAGATTGGCATGTAAATAGCTTACACCTTTAAGCTAAACATGTATAATTTTATATACTACACCTTTCAGCTAAACATTAATAATTACACCTTTCAGCTTAACATGTATATATCTTACACTTTTCAGCTTAACATGTCTATATCTTACACCTTTCAGATTAACGTGTATATATCTTACACCTTTTAGATTGGCATGTAAATATCTTACACCTTTCAGCTAAACATGTATAATTTTATATACTACACCTTTCAGCTAAACATGTATAATTACACCTTTCAGCTTAACATGTATATATCTTACACCTTTCAGCTTAACATGTCTATATCTTACACCTTTCAGATTAATGTGTCTATATTTTACACCTTTCAGCTTAACATGTAGTTATATCTTACACCTTTCATATTAACATGTCTACATCTTACACCTTTTATGCATATTTCACCACAAGGTGGTTACTAGTTGTAGGTATTCCAGAACATATTCTGCCGGTGTGTGGTTCTTGTCTCTGACCACAACAGTAGTTACCATGGTAATATAACAGCTACTTTTGACGTAAACTCGTAGTTTCTTGTAATTCTATTTCCGGACCATTTCCTACGATGGCATTGGCGGAACAAATGGTTAAACCAGGTCGATAAAACAATAGGATTGGAATGTTACAGACGAGGTGTCGGATATACATGGAATAAATGACTTTTCCTGGTATGCCTTTTTCGTTCGTCGTGTTAAATGACCAAATCCTAAAGGTTATTAATCTCTACAACTTTTTATTCATAATGCCATTAACATATTCTAATTTTCTATTGTGCGTGCGTGCGTGCTGCGGGCGTGCGTGCGTGCGTGCGTGCGTGCGTGCGTGTCTGAAATCAACATATCTGTATTATGTTTCAGATTGTGTCATATATAATTTAAACATACCATATACGTCTTATATGTTGACAATGTCATACAGGATATAATGTTTTACATAAACTCATTTTAACTTTAATGACTGCCCAAATTATGTGTAGGACTTCTATTCATTTTCTTAATCTGACTTGTCTTTCGTGATTCTTAATTACGAGTAGTTATTTATAATTAAGTTAATTGATATACTAAAATGAATATAATATTACTTAACACATTAAATGAAAGTATTATTTAACCAATTATTATTTTGATTACTGGTATACTGCTTTGGGGAAAGACAAACATTGTTGTTGTTGTTGTTGTTGTGTGTTGTTTGTTGTTGTTGTTGTTGTTGTTGTTATAACAAGCACTCCTGTTTATACTGCCGGTGTAACATTAAATTTTGACCCCAATGAAAAATGACCGTATGGGTCACTTTTCAACGGATGAGTGATCTATTTTAACATTGAAAGCTGACCCCGACCGTTATTTAATGACCAACCCACACGTGAAAAATCGATCCTTGTTAAAATCTCATCACCAACAGTTGGAAATTGACAGAATTGTCGGCTGGACCACAGTTCAACATTGAAAACTGCTATTATAAATTTGGATGTTCTCGTGGATGTAAAGTGTGAATTATAACCGAAAAATGTTGATATACGATATATATATATAAAATGGCCGGTATGCTATAGATGCGTTGTTTCATTGGTGATAACACGTGTGTAAATCGGAATGGTGTTTGTTGGAATTGCTTTTCGTTAGTTTGGTTGTAGTTTCACAAGTTAAAAATGCTGTGGAGCATTCCTACATCAACTCTCTCTCTCTCTCTCTCTCTCTCTCTCTCTCTCTCTCTCTCTCTTCTCTCTCTCTCTCTCTCTCTCTCTCTCTCTCTCTCTCTCTCTCTCTCCGTCTCTCTCTCTCTTTGTTATCCGGGCATCGGCGTCACACTTTCGGTTTAAATTTTGCATACAAGTTACTACATTTATCATGCCAAAATATCAGTAACCACCTACTAGATTGATTTGAAACTTCATCAAGTCTTCAGGGTTATCCAACAGTTAAGTTGATTAACTCTCTGTAGAATTCAATGCAAATTATGGCAAGTGTTCGACTTAGAAATGCTGGTTAAAGATTTCCGTGCATCTTGATATCATGCACATATCTCTGTAACCTTATACGCGATTGATTTGAAACTACACTAACGCCCTCGTGTTATTAAACATAGTCTCCCAGCTATGTCCCATATCTCTGATGGTGATTTTGATAAAAATTATACTCATTTTCTGCAAATGTATATTTTTATATTCTACACTCATCTGACCCACGGAAAGGGCCGAATTTAATGTTGGAAGATCTTGTAGCCCAACCCAATTTCTATATTATAAATAGAAATAAAATATGTTTAAACCCCAAACAAACATCTTGGTTAAACTTCTTTCCTCACTTAAAACGTTTAATAACTCATGAACATATATAGAACCCAAACTTAATAACACTCACTTGTGTTTTGAAAGTAGATGTGTGTAACAAATACTATAACTTGGTGAGGTATTTAGTATTTATTGACAAAGCATTGCGAATAGTCCAGCGCGCTGTCTTACGGATATGTCTTGTTTTTCTATCAATACTTTTCTATTTCCGATGCAATTCATTACCTTTTTTGTAATATGTAAATATATATTTAACAATATATGCATAAACGAGAATGCAGATTGTACATTGTTGTTAAATGGAGTTGCCTTACATTATATAATGATATGATTAAATTAAATGGTTCCAGGGGCGTAGCTCTACTGAAAACGATGTGTAGACACAGTTGTAGGGGGTCTGGGGCATGCTTCCCTTTTTTTTCAGCTAGACTGTCGTAGATGCATTTTGGCGTATATTTCCTTTTTTGTTAGGGGTGGGAGGGATATTCTTAATATTAACCTTGAATTCACTGTTTTATAACAAAATAAATTGATAACAAACGTGATGTTTTAATGTTTGTTCACTTTAATAAAGGGAAACTAGCCTTGTATTTCATGGTTTCAAGTGGCTACTATTTTCAAACAGCAGGTGTTGAATGTTTATCACTAAGATACGCATAAATTTACATAATTACTGGTATATATGTATGAACATATATTACGGATGATGACAATTTCATTTTTCGTCGCCATCGGTTTCCCATATGGGCGACGCCTCCAGAAGAGTATTAGCAATTTCTGATTTTTGGAGGATAGTGCAGAGATACAGAAGACACTTCTGTAGCGTCCCTGGTTCTTTTACATGCCCGGTGTTAAGCAACCTGAACTAGTGTTTGTTTGTAATCACGCCATCAAGGACCTACATGAATTTTATAATTGTCCAATAAGAGATGCATATATACAAACATATTACACACCGGACGACCAAGTATGCTTATATATATATATATGGTAGCCGTTTTTAGACGTACGCGAGACATGTGTTTGCTACGTTAACGACGTATAGGACTCACACCACTATTATCTCCCTTGAGTACTCCGGACCTACAGATGAAGGAGGTAGAAATAAAACTTTAGTTCTCTTTTTCTTCTTTTTTCAGGGCTTTGTACTGCAATGTTTTGTTTTTTGCTAGCATGAGTTAAATGGTCAGTATTTTAGAAATCACCACTGAAAATTTGATGCTGATACCAGCTTTCTGGACAATTCTGTGTCATTTCAGAATTGTTGGTTCGAACCGCATCTAGGGCGAATAGTTGACATATCATTACTCTGGAAATTGATAGGTCTCACAAAAGCATTGAATTTAAAAAAAAACAACCTGGTCAAGGTATACTTTTTTTTCTTTATAATTGCATATCTTGAACCAGTGAAGAATTTGAGCCCAGACACATGCTGCAGAATTTAATTTTTCACTCTGTTTTGGACATAAATGTTACAATGGAGCCCTATGGGAAATGTAATAGTGGTGTGAGACGTATAGACGTGACAGGAAGTCAGCTGGTGGTAGTACAGTCATAAGGTCAGCAACCCGCATAATCGTTATATGGATGACTTGACGATCCTGGCGTCGGAGTATAGTCAAAGTATAGTCGGTAGTAGTAGTACCTTAAATACAATATTAGTGTATTTTGATAACAGTTATAACATTCATATAATGTAACAGTTTGTATCGCGATATAAATATACGGAACGTGTAAGAGAAAAAAAATTGTGTAACATGCGACACCAGTCATGTGATGTTTTGCTCAATACAACAAACCGTTAAAAAAGGACACCATGTTTGATCAAAATTTAACACTGATCAGTTTTCAACAGCTGTTTTGATCAGAATTTAATATCAAAATGTGACTCGGGTCAATTTTAAACAATGAAAAGTAACTCTTGGGGTTACACCTCTTAACTCTTAATGTTACACCTGCAGTGCCTTTGTATAGCTAAGCCGGTGTGTATGTGTGTGTTGGGGGAGGGCATGTACAGTGTTTTATGTATCTTGCAGCTACACCGTTAAGGATAAGCCCAAGATATTTTAGGGAAAAAACAAATTGCAATTAATCAGATGGATCCTAATGTTTTCAATTTTCTCTGTAACGCGGATTCTTTATCTTATTTTATATAGAAAGGCAAATATCGAGGAGTTGACTTTGTTGTCTGCTTTCTTTGTTTTTAAAAAACAAAAATGAGCCTCTGAAGTAACTATAACTAAGTTCTATTAAACCAACTTTATCAACAACTTGTATCATTTTACCAAATCTATGTTTTCCCCCGGCGAATTAGAAAAAGCTACAAATAAGTACATATAAGTTAAACATGACGAGACGAAAATGTGACGTTCACAAGAACAAGAAAACTACCAATAGGTCGAAGATCAAGGTCACATTTACAAGTTGATTGAGTGTAATGGGTTTAATGCCACTTCAACAGTTTTCAGTTATATAATGGCGGTCAGGTATCCTAACGGGTTTCCAGGAATTCAGTACTAATCGATCTTTGCAAGTAATTGACAACTTTCCCACTTGAAACAGAGGCGGAGGACATTTTTTCACAAAGATCGTGCCCGTCGGGAATCGAACCCGCGACCTCTGAATTGACAAGCATGTACGCTACCATTGTTCTATCCGGGCGGGTTCACATTCACAGTTAGAAGTACACGTCGGGAATAGGTACAATGATATTTCATTTCCCCGACTGTATAACTGTGGAATGCTTTGGATTTCAGCAACGTTGTTTTAATTTTAACTCTTGCTTATCTTTATTCTAGTAAGTCTTAAAATAACTTATATTTAAATACCAGTTATCATTTATATTCGTGTTTTTAACCTTTGGTTAAAGATAAACCAGGCCTGATTAAAATATAATCAGCGTTTATACAAGTTGTTCTTTCAGTCCTTAATGTTTGTTGGATTGTTGGTTTTTTTGGCCGGAGAAAAAAGTTTGAAATCTCTTCCCCATCCACACCTGTCCGAAACCCTTGAGAAGTCAATGTCACCTACAAATACGAAAATGTATCCGCCAGTCCTGAGTTACTTTCTTCAGAAAATCTAGATGGAAATCTAACCTTTTTGTAATATGGCATTTGATAACCCTGAAGACTTGGTGAAGTTTCAAATCAATCATGTAGGTGGTTACTGAAATATGTGCATGATAGTAACTTGCATGCAAAATTTTAACCGAAAGTAAGACGCCGATGCCTGGTTAACAAAGAGAGAGAGACACACAGACGCCGATGCCTGGTTAACAAAGAGAGAGAGACAGACGCCGATGCCTGGTTAACAAAGAGAGAGAGACAGACGCCGATGCCTGTTTAATAAAGAGAGAGAGAGA
Organism: Panopea generosa; assembly: GCA_029582155.1. Classification (NCBI taxonomy): domain Eukaryota; kingdom Metazoa; phylum Mollusca; class Bivalvia; order Adapedonta; family Hiatellidae; genus Panopea; species Panopea generosa. Next base: position 37,627,874 of record CM055901.1, on the reverse strand, counting down.
CAGACGCCGATGCTTGGTTAACAAAGAGAGAGAGACAGACGCCTATGCCTGTTTAATAAAGAGAGAGAGAGACAGACGCCGATGCCTGGTTAACAAAGAGAGAGAGAGACAGACGCCGATGCCTGGTTAACAAAGAGAGAGAGACAGACACCGATGCCTGTTTAACAAAGAGAGAGAGAGATAGACGCTGATGCCTGGTTAACAAAGAGAGAGAGACACAGACGCCGATACCTGGTTAACAAAGAGAGATAGACAGACGCCAATGCCTGGTTAACAAAGAGAGACAGACAGACGCCGATGCCTGTTTAACAAAGAGAGAGAGACAGACGCCGATGCCTGGTTAACAAAGAGAGAGAGACAGACACCGATGCCTGGTTAACAAAGAGAGAGAGACAGACGCCGGTGCCTGTTTAACAAAGAGAGAGAGAGAGATAGACGCCGATGCCTGGTTAACAAAGAGAGAGAGACAGACGCCGATGCCTGGTTAACAAAGAGAGAGAGACAGACAGACGCCGATGCCTGGTTAACAAAGAGAGAGAGACAGACGCCGGTGCCTGTTTAACAAAGAGAGAGAGATAGACGCCGATGCCTGGTTAACAAAGAGAGAGAGAGAGAGAGACAGACGCCGATGCCTGGTTATCAAAGAGAGAGAGACAGACGCCGATGCCTGGTTAACAAAGAGAGAGAGAGAGAGATAGAGAGAGAGACAGACAGACAGACGCCGATGCCTTTTAAACAAAGAGAGAGAGAGAGAGAGATAGACGCCGATGCCTGGGATACAAAGAGAGAGAGACAGACGCTGATGCCTGTTTAACAAAAAGACAGACAGACGCCGATGCCTGGTTATCAAACAGAGAGAGACAGACGCCGATGCCTGGTTATCAAAGAGAGAGAGACAGACGCCGATGCCTGGTTAACGAAGAGAGAAAGAGAGACAGACGCCGATGCCTGGTTAACAAAGAGAGAGAGACAGACACCGATGCCTGGTTAATACACAGAGAGAGACAGACGCCGATGCCAGGTTAACAAAGAGAGAGAGACAGACGCCGATGCCTGGTTTACAAAGAGAGAGTGACAGACGCCGATGCCTGGTTAACAAAGAAAGAGAGATCGACGGAAAGAGAGAGAGAGAGAGAGAGAGAGAGAGAGAGAGAGAGAGAGAGAGAGAGAAGAGAGAGAGAGAGAGAGAGAGAGAGAGAGAGAGAGAGAGAGAGAGAGGAATGCTTCATCGTATTCTTAACTTGTGAAACAACAACCACACTAACGAAAGGCAATTCCAACAAACACCATACCGATACCACACGTGTTATCACGAATGAAACAACGTATCTATAGCATACCGGCCATTTTTTATTTAAATATCGTATACCAACATTTTCCGGTTATGATTCACACTATATATCAACGAGAACATCCAAATGTAAAATAACAGTTTTCAAAGTGAAATGTAGTCCGGTTGACTATTCGATCAGTTTCCAACTGTTGGTGATCAAATTTTAACGAGGGTCAATTTTTCACGTATGGGAGTTTTCAATGCTAAAAATGGATCACTCATAAAATTTAATGTTACACAGGCCAAGGCCTGCACTTAGAAAAATAAAAGTAATTGATTTATGTTTTACATAGAAAAATACACACAAAGCACCTGATAATGCACCGTTGGTCATTAACATTTAAAAATGTAGGTTTACTTTGACCAAGCTAGACCACTGGTACATGTATACACACACACCACCTACCCAAATTTGCAGGAGTGATGGGGGGCACTTTCCTCTACGTCATGGGTTCATAGTACTAGGAGTGAAACTCGATTAAGATTCACTTTTTAATACGTTTTATGTTTAATCTAAAGTTTCTTGTGTGTCTCTGTGTGTGTTTCTTTAATAAAAGCGTTTTAAAGTAAACAAAAATGGAGTTAATACTTATCATATCCCTGCCCCGTAAAACTCACTAGAATGCATGATTTGATCCTTTACGTCTAAACTCGCGGTGTACTGGATTTGATACTCGTTGGAGAGTCGCTTTTAAATAAGTGTGTGCGTGCGTGCGTGTACGCGCGCGTGTGTTGAAATTATAATGCTTAAAAGCAACAAAAAAACAAAACATTTGTGTAGATAACAACCATATTTTCTAAGAAATGAGTAGAATTCAGCAGTTAGTGTTTAAGATAGCAAACATTCAAGTTTCGGAGCGGTTCCCCGTATCCCAATAGCAGAAGTAGAATAGTATTACCGCTACCAGCGGGAGAGGGACACCCTTCCCACACACTACCCACAGGATGCCTCTCTCCAACAAATGAAGAGCTCATACACCAAATAAAGTATCGTTTACCTACAAAATACGTATAATTATGTTACTCAAAAAGGCAAGCCATTCTTTTTAAAAGAAACTTTTATTAATTGAAATAAAAAACAGTATTTGGCATTTTGTGTGTTATAAATGGATAATAGATGGATGTTGTGTATTAATGTCAATTGAAAAGCTTACCGTGGCTTATATTTAATTGTTGCGACATGCGACATCAGTCATGTGATGTTTTGCTTATATTTAACAAACCGTTAAAAAAGGACCCTATGTCTGATCAAAATTTAACACTGATGAGTTTTCAACGACTCTTTTGATCAGAATTAAATGTTTAAATGTGACCCGGGTCTAAATTCAACATTGAAAAATGACCATTGAGTTCATTTTTCAGCGGGGTCAATATTAAATGTTACACCGGCAGTTTCCTTAACATCAAACCTGTCCATGTAAGAATTACTAAGTGTGTGACAGTGCTTATAATACCCCGACCCGCGGTATAACAAGCACTGCTATTATGCTTATATACTGCCAGCAGTTTCATTAATGTCAAACATGTTCAAGTATGTTGTTGTGTAATAATGCGTATAATACCCCGACCCGCGGAATAACAAGCACTGATATATATACTATCGGCAGTTTCATAAACGCCAAATATGTCCAAGTATGTTGTTGTGTAATAATGCGTATAATACCCCGACCCGCGGAATAACAAGCACTGATATATATACTATCGGCAGTTTCATAAACGCCAAACATGTCCAAGTATGTTGTTGTGTAATAATGCGTATAATACCCCGACCCGCGGTATAACAAGCACTACTATATATACTATCGGCAGTTTCATAAACGCCAAACATGTCCAAGTATGTTGTTGTGTAATAACGCGTATAATACCCCGACCCGCGGAATAACAAGCACTGATATATATATACTATCGGCAGTTTCATTAACGCCAAATATGTCCAAGTATGTTGTTGTGTAATAATGCGTATAATACCCCGACCCGCGGAATAACAAGCACTGATATATATACTATCGGCAGTTTCATAAACGCCAAACATGTCCAAGTATGTTGTTGTGTAATAATGCGTATAATACCCCGACCCGCGGAATAACAAGCACTGATATATATACTATCGGCAGTTTCATAAACGCCAAACATGTCCAAGTATGTTGTTGTGTAATAATGCGTATAATACCCCGACCCGCGGAATAACAAGTACTGATATATATATACTATCGGCAGTTTCATTAAACGCCAAATATGTCCAAGTATGTTGTTGTGTAATAATGCGTATAATACCCCGACCCGCGGAATAACAAGCACTGATATATATACTATCGGCAGTTTCATAAACGCCAAACATGTCCAAGTATGTTGTTGTGTAATAATGCGTATAATACCCCGACCCGCGGTATAACAAGCACTACTATATATACTATCGGCAGTTTCATAAACGCCAAACATGTCCAAGTATGTTGTTGTGTAATAACGCGTATAATACCCCGACCCGCGGAATAACAAGCACTGATATATATACTATCGGCAGTTTCATTAACGCCAAATATGTCCAAGTATGTTGTTGTGTAATAATGCGTATAATACCCCGACCCGCGGAATAACAAGCACTGATATATATACTATCGGCAGTTTCATAAACGCCAAACATGTCCAAGTATGTTGTTGTGTAATAATGCGTATAATACCCCGACCCGCGGAATAACAAGCACTGATATATATACTATCGGCAGTTTCATAAACGCCAAACATGTCCAAGTATGTTGTTGTGTAATAATGCGTATAATACCCCGACCCGCGGAATAACAAGTACTGATATATATATACTATCGGCAGTTTCATTAACGCCAAATATGTCCAAGTATGTTGTTGTGTAATAATGCGTATAATACCCCGACCCGCGGAATAACAAGCACTGATATATATACTATCGGCAGTTTCATAAACGCCAAACATGTCCAAGTATGTTGTTGTGTAATAATGCGTATAATACCCCGACCCGCGGAATAACAAGCACTGATATATATACTATCGGCAGTTTCATAAACGCCAAACATGTCCAAGTATGTTATTGTCTAAAAATGCGTATAATACCGTATAATATGCGTATATATGACCCACTATCAAGTCCGCTTCCTGGGTAGAACCAGTACTGAGTGGTGTTGTTTTATGAGAGGCATCGGATCGGATCGAGCTTGGGATCGAACCTGCAACCTCTGGCGTGAGCGGCCAAAACTCTATCCATCAGACTTCCGCCACATATTGCAATTTAAATTTACGTTATTCTAAATAGACAGATTTAATTTTTGTTGTTATGAAAGAATCTGATACAATTTTGTTATTATTTCAGAGACAACACGTGAAACAATACAGCATATTTTGCTCCGATCTTGTATATAGTGGCTTTTACTTTTATGCATGGCATGAACTTCTTAACGCCCTTTTTAGTTGTGGATATCTGTAAGATTGTATTTCTTGTCACAAAAGTAATATAACATAGATCTATAGTGTTTTACTACTGAACAATATAGAATTGCCTTGAAGAAACTAATTGCATTTTATTAAACAATACGTCCTATTTCCCTGGATATAAAAGGGGTGTTGTGCGCTTGACTATTGTCTAATTTGTTATTAAAAAATGGAGATATTTGTTTTGTATGTTAAATAACGTTTAAACTGCGCTGTCAATCAAAATGTGTTCAATCTAATTTATTACAGGTTAATTGCGTTTGATACGCGGATATATATTCCAAGAACTATTAGAATGTTATATTCTTTTATCCGAAATAAATCTCTATTAACCATTAATTCCTTAATTAATAATATTTCAGAAACGTTTCTAAAACACCTGAAGCATATGTTTTGTTTTTAACTTAGCACGGTGTAGTAATTACTGTAATTAGATCCGATGCCGTCTGAGGCACGGAACTACTTTTCTACAGGTAGGTATGCCAGGAATTTAAATAGTAGCGTGGGAAAAATTACCAGGAAAACTGTATTTATGTTTTTCTTAATACCGATACTTGATAAAATCATAATGGTGCAGCAGATATACAGTAGCTTTTATAAGAATTTAATACAAATATGCCTATATGTTTATTTATTAAGGAATTCATTATAAAATACTAACAGTACAGGAGAGGTATAAAACAAGACCCGTGCCCCACCACAAGTTTCCATGTTATTACATGCATTGACGACCACCTGTTCCAATTAAAACAACTGATATAAATATTTCATGATCAGAAAGCAGCGATTAACGTTGTAGTTTGAAGTTGTGATCTGATGTTAATCGTCGTTGTGATCTGAAGTTAATCGTCGTTGTAATCTGAAGTTAAGCGCCAATGTGATCTGTTGTTAATCGTCGTTGTGATCTGATGTTAATCGTCGTTGTGATCTGAAGTTAATCGTGATCAAAAACGACGTGGCTTAATTGAATTAAATAATTACCTTGTTGATATCGCCTACAAACTTATATGGAAACTATAGACAATGGTTAATATTTTAAATTGTTCCCATGGTCACTATAAAAGTATTCATATTTCATCAGAAACCTCTTCATGTCTCCAGTACAGCATGTTTGCCAAATAATATCAAAATATGTATGTGGTTTTTTTTTGTACGCGTCTGTTTTTTGTTTGTTTCTTATTGTTGTTGTTGGTGGTTTTTTGTTGTTGTTTTTATGGTGAGGTGTCTGTTATATTTTCTGTACTAGCTTTTTGTGTTTTTTTGGGGGGTTATATTTAAATACTTCTCTAGACTGTTATACACACCAAAGCTCTCTTCATTCGCATGTGTGTGTGTCGGTTAATTATGTATTGTTGAGGGGAAGAAACTTAGTATGACATATCACCGGGTAGTAGTAATTATTGCTGAGAATGTTAATGATGTATTGTCTACGGGAAGCAACCAACTAAGACTCTCTCACCGGGTAGTAATAGTTATTACTGGTAATATGAATTGTGTATTGTCGAAAGGAAGCAATCTAGTATAACACTATCTCAGTAGTTATTGCTGAGAATGTTAATGATGTACTGTTGAAGAGACGCAAGCAACCTACTAAGACTCTCTCACCGGGTAGTACTAGGTATTGATGAGACTCTCTCACCAGGAAGTAGTAGGTATTGCTTAATTACGAATTGTCGAAGGTAAGCAACCTACTAAGACTCTCTCACTGGACAGTAGTAGTTACTGCTGTGATTGTAAATTATGTATTGTCGAAGGGAAGCAATCTAGTATGACTATCCGACCGGATAGTAGTAGATATAGCTGTGACTGTTAATGATGTATTGTTGAATGAACGTAATCAACCTACTAAATTTCTCTCACCGAGAAGCAGTAATTACTGCTGTGAATGTAAATTATGAATTATCGAAGGGAAGCAATCGAGTATGACTATCTCACCGGATGGTAATAACTATTTCTGAGAATGTAAATGGTGAATTGTCGAAGGAAAGCTACCAAGTATGACACATTATCACCGGGCAGTAGTAGTTATTACTGAGAATACTAAGGATGTATAGTCGAAGGGAAGCAACCTAGTATGACAATTTCTCACTGGGTAGTAGTAGTTATTGCTGAGAATGTTAATGCTGTATTGTCGAAGGGAAGAAACCTTGTATGACAATTTCTCACCGGGTAGTAGTAGTTAATGCTGTGAATGTTAATGATCTATTGTCGAAGGAAAGCAACTTAGTATGACAATTTCTCACCGGGTTGTAGTAGTTATTGCTGAGAATGTTAATGATGTATTGTCGAAGGGAAGAAACCTACTATGACAATTACTCACCGGGTAGTAGTAGTTATTGCTGTGAATGTTAATGATATATTGTCGAAGGGAAGCAAGTTAGTACGACAATTTCTCACCGGGTAGTAGTAGTTATTGCTGAGAATGTTAATGATATATTGTCGAAGGGAAGCAACCTAGTATGACAATTTCTCACCGGGTAGTAGTGGTTATTGATGTGAATGTTAATGATATATTGTCGAAGGGAAGCAACTTAGTATGACAATTTCTCACCGGGTAGTAGTAGTTATTGTTGAGAATGTTAATGATATATTGTCGAAGGGAAGGAACCTAGTATAACAATTTCTCACTGGGTAGTAGTAGTTATTGTTGAGAATGTTAATGATATATTGTCGAATGGAAGCAACCTAGTATGACACTCTCTCACGGGGTAGTAGTAGTTATTGCTCAGAATGTTTATGATGTATTGTCGAAGAGAAGCAACCTAGTATGACACTCACTCACCGGGTAGTAGTAATTATTGCTGAGAATGTTTATGATGTATTGTCGAAGAGAAGCAACCTAGTATGACACTCACTCACCGGGTAGTTGTATAATTGCTGAGAACGTTAATGATGTATTGTCGAAGAAAAGCAACCTAGTATGACACTCTCTCACCGGGTAGTAGTATTATTGCTGAGAATGTCTATGATGTACTATCGAAGGGGATCAAACTATTATGACTATCTCACCGGGTAGTATTAGTTATTGCTGTGATGTTAATGATGTACTGTCGAAGGGGATCAACCTAGTATGATTATCTCACCGGGTAGTATTAGTTATTGCTGTGATGTTAATGATGTACTGTCGAAGGGGATCAACCTAGTGTGACTATCTCACAGGGTAGTAGTAGTTATTGCTGTGATGTTAATGATGTACTGTGGAAGGCAATCAACCTAGTATGACTATCTCACCGGGTAGTAGTAGTTATTGCTGTGATGTTAATGATGTACTATCGAAGGGGTTCAACCTAGTATGAACGTCTCACCGGGTAGTAGTAGTTATTGCTGTGATGTTAATGATGTACTATCGAAGGGGGTCAACCTAGTATGACTATCTCACCGCGTAGTTTTAGTTATTGCTGTGATGTTAATGATGTACTATCGAAGGGGATCAACCTAGTATGACTATCTCTTCCGGTAGTTTTAGTTATTGCTGTGATGTTAATTATGTACTATCGAAGGGGTTCAACCTAGTATGACTATCTCACCGGGTAGTAGTAGTTATTGCTGTGATGTTAATGATGTACTGTGGAAGGCAATCAACCTAGTATGACTATCTCACCGGGTAGTAGTAGTTATTGCTGTGATGTTAATGATGTACTATCGAAGGGGTTCAACCTAGTATGACTATCTCACCGGGTAGTAGTAGTTATTGCTGTGATGTTAATAATGTACTGTCGAAGGGGATCAATCTAGTATGATTATCTCTTCCGGTAGTTTTAGTTATTGCTGTGATGTTAATGCTGTACTGTCGAAGGGGATCAACCTAGTATGACTATCTCACCGGGTGGTATTAGTTATTGCTGTTATGTTAATGATGTACTGTCGAAGGGAATCAACCTAGTTTGACCTTTTTCACCGGTTAGTAGAAGTTAATGCTATGATGTTAATGATGTACTGTCGAAGGGAATCAACTTAGTATGACTATCTCACCGCGTAGTAGTAGTTATTGCTGTGATGTTAATGATGTACTGTCGAAGGGAATCAACCTAGTATGACTATCTCACCGGGTAGTAGTAGTTATTGCTGTGATGTTAATGATGTACTATCGAAGGCGTTCAACTTAGTATGACTATCTCACCGCGTAGTAGTAGTTATTGCTGTGATGTTAATGATGTACTATCGAAGGGGGTCAACCTAGTATGACTATCTCACCGCGTAGTATTAGTTATTGCTGTGATGTTAATGATGTACTATCGAAGGGGATCAACGTAGTATGACTATCTCACCGGGTAGTAGTAGTTATTGCTGTGATGTTAATGATGTACTGTCGAAGGGGATCAATCTAGTATGATTACCTCTTCCGGTAGTTTTAGTTATTGCTGTGATGTTTATGATGTACTATCGAAGGCGTTCAACTTAGTATGACTATCTCACCGCGTAGTAGTAGTTATTGCTGTGATGTTAATGATGTACTATCGAAGGGGGTCAACCTAGTATGACTATCTCACCGCGTAGTATTAGTTATTGCTGTGATGTTAATGATGTACTGTCGAAGGGGATCAACCTAGTATGACTATCTCACCGCGTAGTAGTAGTTATTGCTGTGATGTCAATGATATACTGTCGAAGGGGATCAACTTAGTATGACTATCTCACCGCGTAGTAGTAGTTATTGCTGTGATGTTAATGATGTACTATCGAAGGGGGTCAACCTAGTATGGCTATCTCACCGCGTAGTATTAGTTATTGCTGTGATGTTAATGATGTACTATCGAAGGGGATCAACGTAGTATGACTATCTCACCTGGTAGTAGTAGTTATTGCTGTGATGTTAATGATGTACTGTCGAAGGGGATCAACCTAGTATGACTATCTCACCGGGTAGTATTAGTTATTGCTGTGATGTTAATGATGTACTGTCGAAGGGAATCAACCTAGTTTGACTTTTTTCACAAGGTAGTAGAAGTTAATGCTATGATGTTAATGATGTACTGTCGAAGGGAATCAACTTAGTATGACTATCTCACCGCGTAGTAGTAGTAATTGCTGAGAATGTTAATGATGTACTGTCGAAGCGAATCAACTTAGTTTGACTAATTCACGGGTAGTATTAGTTACTGCTGTGATGTTAATGATGTACTGTCGAAGGGGATCAACCTAGTATGACTATCTCACCGGGTAGTATTAGTTATTGCTGTGATGTTAATGATGTACTGTCGAAGGGAATCAACCTAGTTTGACTTTTTTCACAAGGTAGTAGAAGTTAATGCTATGATGTTAATGATGTACTGTCGAAGGGAATCAACTTAGTATGACTATCTCACCGCGTAGTAGTAGTTATTGCTGAGAATGTTAATGATGTACTGTCGAAGCGAATCAACTTAGTTTGACTAATTCACGGGTAGTATTAGTTACTGCTGTGATGTTAATGATGTACTTTCGAAGGGGATCAACCTAGTATGATTATCTCTTCCGGTAGTTTTAGTTATTGCTGTGATGTTAATGATGTACTATCGAAGGGGATCAACCTAGTATGACTATCTCACCGGGTAGTAGTAGTTATTGCTGAGAATGTTAATGATGTACTATCGAAGGGGATCAACCTAGTATGACTATCTCACCGGGTAGTAGTAGTTATTGCTGTGATGTTAATGATGTACTGTCGAAGGGGATCAATCTAGTATGATTATCTCACCGGGTAGTATTAGTTATTGATGTGATGTTAATGTGTACTATCAAAGGGGATCAACCTAGTATGACTATCTCTTCCGGTAGTTTTAGTTATTGCTGTGATGTTAATGCTGTACTGTCGAAGGGGATCAACCTAGTATGACTATCTCACCGGGTAGTAGTATTATTGCTGAGAACGTTATGTTGTATTGTCGAAGGGAAACAAGCTAGTAAGACACTCTCTCACCAGGTAATAGTAGTCATTGCAGAGAATGTTGATGTATTGTCGAATAGTAGCAACATAGTATGTCACTCTCTCACTTGGTAGTAGTAGTTATTGCAGAGAATGTAAATGATATATTGTCGAAGGGAAGCAACCAAATATGACCCTCTCTTACCCGGTTGTAGTAGTTATTGCTGAGAATGTTAATGTTGTATTGTCGAAGGGAAGCAATTTATTATGACAATTTCACCAGGTAGTAGAAGTTATTGTTGAGAATGTAAACGATATATTGTCGAAGGGAAGCAACCTAGTATGACCTCCCCCCCCCTCCCCCCCCCCCCCCCCTCTCACCGAGAATTAGTAGTTATTGATGAGAATGTTAATGATGTATTGTCGGAGGGAATCAACCTAGTATGACTATCTCACCGGGAAGCAGTAATAATTGATGAGAATATTAGTGATATATTGCCGAAAGTAAGCAAGCTAGTATGACTCTTTGTCACCGGGTAGTAGTAGTTATTGCTGAGAATGTTAATGATGTATTGTCGATTTGAAGAAACCTAGTATGACAATATCTCACCGGGTAGTTGTAGTTATTGTTGAGAATGTTAGTGATATATTGTCGAAGGGAAGCAGCCTAGTATGACATTTTCTCACCGGGTAGTAGTAGTAATTGCTGAGAACGTTAATGATGTACTGTCGAAGGGAAGCAACCTAGTATGACTCTTTCTCACCGAGTAGTAGTAGTTACTGCTGAGAATGTTAATGATGTATTGTCGATTTGAAGAAACCTAGTATGACAATATCTCACCGGGTAGTTGTAGTTATTGTTGAGAATGTTAGTGATATATTGTCGAAGGAAAGCAACCTAGTATGACAATTTCCCACCGGGTAGTTGTAGTTATTGTTGAGAATGTTAGTGATATATTGACGAAGGAAAGCAACCTAGTATGCCAATTACACTCCGGGCAGTGGTAGTTATTGTTGAGAATGTTAATGATGTATTGTCGAATGGAAGCAACCTAGTATATCAATTTCTCACCAGGAAGTAGTAGTTATTGTTGAAAATGTTAATGATGTATTGTCGAATGGAAGCAACCTAGTATGACACTCTCTCATCGGGTAGTAGTATTATTGTTGAGAATGTTAATGATATATTGTCGAAGGGAAGCATCCTAGTATGACAATATCTCACCGGGTAGTAGTAATTATTGTTGAGAATGTTAATGATATATTGTCGAAGGGAAGCAACCTAGTATGACAATCTCTCATCGGGTAGTAGTAGTTATTGCTGAGAATGTTAATGATGTATTGTCGAAGGGAAGCAACCTAGTATGACAATCTCTCATCGGGTAGTAGTATTATTGCTGAGAATATTTATGATGTATTGTCGAAGAGAAACAACCTAGTATGACACTCACTCACCCGGTAGTAGTAGTTATTATTGAGAATGTTAATGATATATTGTCGAAGGGAAGCAACCTAGTATGACAATTTCTCACCGGGTAGTTGTAGTTATTGTTGAGAATGTTAGTGATATATTGACGAAGGGAAGCAAAATAGTATGACAATTTCTCACCGGGTAGTAGTAGTTATTGCTTAGAATGTTAATGATGCATTGTCGAAGGGAAGGAACCTAGTATGACAATTTCTCACCGGGTAATAGTATTATTGTTGAGAATGTTAATGATATATTGTCGAAGGGAAGCAAAATAGTATGACAATTTCTCATCGGGTAGAAGTGTTATTGCTGAGAATGTTAATGATGTATTGTCGAAGGGAAACAACCTAGTAAGACACTCTCTCACCGGATAGTAGTAGTTATTGTTGAGAATGTTAATGATGTATTGTCGAAGGGAAGCATCCTAGTATGACAATATCTCACCGGGTAGTATTAGTTATTGTTGAGAATGTTAATGATATATTGTCGAAGAGAAGCAACCTAGTATGACACTCTCTCACCGGGTAGAAGTGTTATTGCTAAAAATGTTAATGATGTATTGTCGAAGGGAATCAACCTAGTATGACTATCTCACCGGGAAGCAGTAATAATTGCTGAGAATATTAGTGATATATTGCCGAAGGTTAGCAAGCTAGTATGATTCTTTCTCACCGGGTAGTAGTAGTTATTGCTGAGAATGTTATTTGTGCATTGCCGAAACGAAGCATCCTTCTAGGACTCTCAATGTGTAGTAATAGTTATCGCTGAGAATGGTAATGTTGTATTGGTGAAGGGAAGCAACCAAGTATGACACTTTTTCACCGGGTAGTAGTAGCTATTGCTGTGAATATTAATTTTGCATTGTTGAAAGGAAGAAATCTACCAAGACTCTCAACGTGTAGTAGAAGTTATTGCTAAGAATGTTAATGATGTATTGTCGATTTGAAGAAACCTAGTATGACAATATCTCACCGGGTAGTTGTAGTTATTGTTGAGAATGTTAATGATGTATTGTCGAAGGGAAGCAACCTAGTATGACAATTTTTCACCGGGTAGTGGTAGTTATTGCTGTGAATGTTAATGATGTATTGTCGAAGGGAAGCAACCTATTATGACAACTTCTCACTGGGTTATAGTAGTTATTGCTGAGAATGTTAATGATGTATTGTTGAAGGAAAGCAACATAGTATTACAATTACTCTCCGGGCAGTTGTAGTTATTGTTGAGAATAATAATGATGTATTGTCGAAAGGAAACAACCTAGTTTGTCAATTTCTCACCGGGTAGTAGTAGGTATTGTTGAAAATGTTAATGATGTATTGTCGAATGGAAGCAACCTAGTATGACACTATCTCACCGGGTAGTAGTAGTATTGGTGAGAATGTTTATGATGTATTGTCGAAGAGAAGCAACCTAGTATGACAATTTATCACCGGGTAGTAGTAGTTATTGCTGAGAATGTTAATGATGTATTGTCGAAGGGAAGGAACCTAGTATGACAATTTCTCACCGGGTAGTTGTAGTTATTGTTGAGAATGTTAGTGATATATTGTCGAAGGGAAGCAACCTAGTATGACAATTTATCACCGGGTAGTAGTAGTTATTGCTGAGAATGTTAATGATGTATTGTCGAAGGGAAGGAACCTAGTATGACAATTTCTCACCGGGAAGTAGTAGTTATTGCTGAGAATGTTTATGCTGTATTGTCGAAGGGAAACAACCTTATATGACACTCACTCACCGGGTAGTATTAGTTATTGATAAGAATGTTAATGATGTATTGTCGAAGGGAAGCAACCTAGTATGACAATTTTTCACCAGGGTAGTAGTAGGTATTGCTGAGAATGTTAATGATGTATTGTCGAATGGAAGCAACCTAGTATGACAATTTATCACCGGGCATGGTAGTTATTGCTGAAAATGTTAATGATGTATTGTAGAAGGGAAGCAACCTAGTATCACACTCCCTCACTGGGTAGTAGTTTTATTGCTGAGAATGTTTATGTTGTATTGTCGAAGGGAAACAACCTAGTAAGACACTCTCTCACCAGGTAGTAGTAGTCATTGCAGAGAATGTTGATGTATTGTCGAATAGTAGAAACATAGTATGTCACTCTCTCACTTGATAGTAGTAGTTATTGCTGAGAATGTAAATGATGTATTGTCGAAAGGAAGCAACCAAATATGACACTCTCTTTCCGGGTAGTAGTAGTTATTGCTTGGAATGCTAATGTTGTATTGTCGAAGGGAAGCAATTTACTATGACAATTTCACCAGGTAGTAGTAGTTATTGTTGAGAATGTTTATGATATATTGTCTAAGGGAAGCGACCTAGTATGAAACTATTTCACCGGGAATTAGTAGTTATTAATGAGAATGTTTATGATGTATTGTCGAAGGGAAGCAACCTAGTATGACTATCTCACCGGGTAATGGTAGTTATTGCTAAGAATTTAAACGATGCATTGTCGAAGGGAGTCAATCCAGTATAACTATCTCACCGGGAAGCAGTATTAATTACTGGGAATATTAGTGATATATTGCCGAAGGTAAGCAAGCTAGTATGACTCTTTTTCACCGGGTAGTAGTAGTTATCGCTGAGAATGATAATGATGTATTGGCGAAGGGAAGTAACCAAGAATGACACTTTTTTTACCGGGTAGTAGTAGCTATTGCTGTGAATGTTAATTTTGCATTGTTGAAAGGAAGAAACCTACCAAGACGCTCACCGTGTAGTAGAAGTTATTGCTAAGAATGTTAATGATGTATTGTCGATTTGAAGAAACCTAGTATGCCAATATCTCACCTGGTAGTAGTAGTTATTGTTGAGAATGTTAGTGATATATTGTCGAAGGGAAACAACCTAATATCTCACCGGGTAGTAGTAATTATTGTTGAGAATGTTAGTGATATATTGTCGAAGGGAAACAACCTAGTATGACAATTTCTCACCGGGTAGTAGTAATTATTGTTGAGAATGTTAGTGACATATTGTCGAAGGGAAACAACCTAATATCTCACCGGGTAGTAGTAATTATTGTTGAGAATGTTAGTGATATATTGTCGAAGGGAAACAACCTAGTATGACAATTTCTCACCGGGTAGTAGCAATTATTGTTGAGAATGTTAGTGATATATTGTCGAAGGGAAACAACCTAGTATGACAATTTCTCACCGGGTAGTAGCAATTATTGTTGAGAATGTTAGTGATATATTGTCGAATGGAAACAACCTAGTATGACAATTTCTCACCGGGTTGTAGTAGTTATTGCTGAGAACGTTAATGATGTATTATCGAAGGTAAGCAACCTAGTATGACAATTTCTCACCGGGTAGTAGTAATTATTGTTGAGAATGTTAGTGATATATTGTCGAAGGGAAACAACCTAGTATGACAATTTCTCACCAGGTAGTAGTAATTATTGTTGAGAATGTTAGTGATATATTGTCGAATGGAAACAACCTAGTATGACAATATCTCACCGGGTAGTAGTAATTATTGTTGAGAATGTTAGTGACATATTGTCGAAGGGAAACAACCTAATATCTCACCGGGTAGTAGTAATTATTGTTGAGAATGTTAGTGATATATTGTCGAAGGGAAACAACCTAGTATGACAATTTCTCACCGGGTGGTAGTAATTATTGTTGAGAATGTTAGTGATATATTGTCGAATGGAAACAACCTAGTATGACAGTTTCTCTCCGGGTTATAGTAGTTATTGCTGAGAACGTTAATGATGTATTATCGAACGGAAGCAACCTAGTATGACAATTTCTCACCGGGTAGTAGAAGTTATTGTTAATGATGTATTGTCGAAGGGAAACAACCTAGTATTACATTCATTCACCGGAAGTAGTCGATATTGCTAAGAATGTTAATGATGTATTGTTGGAGGGAAGCAACCTAGTATGACAATTTCTCACCGGGTAGTAGTAGTTATTGCTGAGAAAGTCAATAATGTATTGTTGAAGGAAAGCAATCTTGTATGACAAGCTCAACAGGCAGTAATAGTTTTTGTGAGAAGGTTAATGATGTATTGTCGAATGGAATCAACCCTGTATGACAATTTCTCATCGGGTAGTAGTATTTATTGTTGAGAATGTTAATAATGTATTGTCGAACGGAAGCAACCAAGAATGACCCTTTTTTACCGGGTAGTAGTAACTATTGCTGTGAATGTTAATTATGCATTGTTGAAAGGAAGAAACCTACCAAGACACTCACCGTGTAGTAGAAGTTATTGCTAAGAATGTTTATGATGTATTGTCGATTTGAAGAAACCTAGTATGACAATATCTCACCAGGTAGTATTAGTATTTGCTGTGATGTTAATGATGTACTGTCGAAGGGGATCAACCTTGTATGATTATCTCACCGGTTAGTAGTAGTTATTGTTGTGATGTTAATGATGTACTGTCGAAGGGGATCAACCAAGTGTGACTATCTCACCGGGTAGTAGTAGTTATTGCTGTGATGTTAATGATGTACTGTCGAAGGGGATCAACCTAGTATGATTATCTCTTCCGGTAGTTTTAGTTATTGCTGTGATGTTAATGATATACTATCGAAGGGGATCAACCTAGTATGACTATCTCTTCCGGTAGCTTTAGTTATTGCTGTGATGTTAATGCTGTACTGTCGAAGGGGATCAACCTAGTATGACTATCTCACCGGGTAGAAGTAGTTATTGCTGTGATGTTAATGATGTACTGTCGAAGGGAATCAACCTAGTTTGACTTTTTCACCGGGTAGTAGAAGTTAATGCTATGATGTAAATGATGTACTGTCGAAGGGAATCAACTTAGTATGACTATCTCACCGCGTAGTAGTAGTTATTGCTGAGAATGTTAATGATGTACTGTCGAAGCGAATCAACTTAGTATGACAATTCACCTGGTAGTGGTAGTTATTGCTGAGAATGTTAATGATGTACTGTCGAAGGGAATCAACTCAGTATGACTATCTCTTCCGGTAGTAGTAGTTATTGCTGAGAATGTTAATGATGTACTGTCGAAAGAAGTCTACCTAGTAAGACTAATTCACCGGATAGTAGTAGTTATTGCTGAGAATGTTAATGATGTATTGTCAAAGGGAAGCAACCTAATATGACTATCTCACCGAGTGGTAGTAGTTATTGCTGAGTTGCCATAGTACACAAAGAGGGGAACATTTCTGTAATAAACTTTCAATTAGGTATTTAAAATGCATTGATGCATCTACTTAAATACTTTTGTAAATTAGGTGGCACTGAATATCTATCGGAATGAACACCATCCGCCGTTCTGGATCTATATTTCTATCTCTGATCTTAATTCAGACCTCGGTGTGCATCAAATATCAAATTAGGTAGTACTACATATTTGTGTTCCTCATTGGTAATAATATCATTAGCCAACTTTATACACATAATGCTACGATGGCCACTAAACTAAAACATACAATAAATGTTGTTCAAATCCATATCTTGCATACAACACTTTGTTTGAAGTAAATTTAAAGTCAGCAAAATATTCAACATTTAAAACTGATTTGGAAAATAATCTTCAAGTAATAAGTGATATGAACATAAATGAAAAAATATCTAAGGAGAACACTAAAACGATAGTGAAAATAATAAAGGTAATTACAGTGAAACGTGAAAAATAATAAAATGTGATAGGGAAAATAATAAAAGTAATAGCCTAACAGTTAAAAGGGATAAGAAAATATTAAAAAGTGACAGGAAAAGTATATGATAAGTAAAAAAAATAAAATGGTAACATTAGAAAGTGAAAGGAAAGTATTAAAAGTGATTGTGAAAAGAATGAAAAAATGGTAATATGATAAAAAGAACTAAATGAATCATTCAAAATGATACGGAAGTATAAAAAAAAACAAAGTGAAAATAATATGATAGTCAATACTAGAGACAGGGTTGAAATAATATTAAAATAATATGATAGTCAATACTAGAGACAGGGTGGAAATAAATATAAGAATATTATGATAATCAATACTAGAGAAGGGATGGAAATAAATATAAAAACAATATGAGTCAATACTAGAAACAGGGTTGAAATATATATTAAAATAATATGATAGTCAATACTAGAGACAGGGTGGAAATATATATTAAAATAATATAATAGTCAATACTAGAGACAGGGTGGAAATATATATTGAAATAATATGATAGTCAATACTAGAGACAGGGTGGAAATAAATATTGACATAATATGATAGTCAATACTAGAGACAGGGTGGAAATAAATATTGAAATAATATGATATGAAGGAACATGATAAATAGTAATGAGGAAGATAGGAAAAGTGATTTACTGTGATAAACGGAACATACTAAAAGGCGATTGGCAAAGTATAAAAATAGTAATAGGAAAGTGGGTGTTTTAACTTCTCTCTTATTGCTAATGCGATCATAACCTGGTTTAACATCTGTGAAAAATAAAGTATACATTGTCTTGTGTAACACTAAAATAATTAAACTAAACTTTATTCAAAATGATAACAGTGGTACTTCTACTGTTTCCTGAGAAATATTTTCGTCCTCTTTCTAAACCTAAAGTAATTGAGAGAGGAACTGTTGCAATATATATCGATCCCCGCATATGCACTTGACAATTATCCAAAAAAGTTTAATGTTTATGAATACGCTAAAAATAATATGATATAAACAAGTTCTAAGTTTCCACAAAACAATAAATTACTGGTAGATGGATTATAATTCATGTGACACTATGTAAAAACACAAACGCGTGTTATTGAAAATTTCGGTACATGCGTCTCATTTAGAGCGTCATGAAATAACTATAAAGACACACACACCGTAATTGAATAGAAGTACGCTCAATTTTGACAATGATTTAAAATAAATCGACCAAATTAGTCGGTGTTCTTCATAAACAAATTAATCTCGGGTCCTTCTTAATCTTCTTTATGTAGTAATTCGATACGTTAAGTTTGTGCGATATGTGTATAAGGGTAGTCATTGAATGATCTACATTAATTACACTTGGCTTACTGCGGCAATTGAAGTCGCCATTGATTTGGACAAACTTCCAAATAATATAAATCAATTCAAGTTCGTGCAGATTGGAGAGGAATTAACAATTCGATGAGTTCTCATTTGTAAACAAATGTCAGAGGGTCGCTGACGTTGTGTGTTGAGGGGAATGTGAGCAGAAATAGTTATTTCATGTGTATCCAGTAAAGTACATCTAGAAATTCTGCAGTTTGTTACAAAAATCAATGAATCAATACATAAATGAATTTGAATCAATGAAAACGGACAACACTGTGGACTATAATAAATACAGTCACGCGCTTGACACAAATTGTATAAACGATACACGATTAGCAGTAAATTATTTAACCTAAAGGAAGAATAAAGGAGAACGAACGATATAATTACATAAAACAATAATAGGGTCAATACGGTCGAGTGAGACAAACAATAAGTTTTGACAATATCAGTTCAGTGACGAGACATTTACAAGGTAATTGATTTTAATAAATATTTAATTTGATTTTTGTGCCAATTTTCATTTGTTTTGGTCGCACATTTAATACAAACTAACTGATACTGATTGATGAAAATCTGATCGATTTGAAAATGTGTAGAGAATATATAGATATAGCATAGTTGTGATTACCTTCTTGATGCTGTCGCACAGTGAACAGTGATGCTCAACTCTGGATTTTGATCACACAAAGTTGTTGGAAGAAGTGCAAATTGTGGACTTGTTACGTGACAAATTTTAGAATATACCACATGCGGGGTAACTTATAGCGCCTATGTATGTACATGTATATCATCTGGACGCGCAGATATTATTTCTGATTAACTTGTTTTGAATACGGAACTATACAATAAGTATCAGCTGTGTTGTTTGCCCTTCACCTGTAGCCCCAACAGACATTAGAATGTCAGTTACAAGCGTAAATCCAAATAGCGAGGAGGACGAGATCCACGACCTGGTGCTGTTGTTCGCCAACTCCAGGTTTCCCAGAGGTTCGGACGCTTTCCAGTCTATTTTGGGCGATTTAAAACCACTGGATGAAGAGGAAGGACTTGACGAGGTCGATGCCGGCGTGTTTCCAAAACAACCGGAGGTACAACAGGACAAGCCAAAAGGTGACTCACAAAAACGACTGATTTCTCCCAAACCCACAGCACGTGGTGTACATTGGCCAGACGAGGGACGAAGTAAATTAACGTCAAGTCCACGGTCTGACCAACTTCATCATGCGCGAATTTATGTAAAAACTACTCCTTCAAAACCGATACTGAAACACGACGATGGCATAGTGGTGGATTCTGAATCTAATCATACGTGAATTGTTTATACTCTTCATCATTGGATGCGTGTTGGTTAGACGTGATGATTCCCGTAAAGACACCTCCAATATCCGCGGAACGAGGGGTCGGTGCTCTGTTCCACAGGTTCAATTGTTGCAGTATCGTACTAAATAAAGTACAGCACTTTGACTTACCGTTTAACGGACGATTGTTACTTTGATATGTCGGTTTGCAATAGTGTTTGGTAAAGTTAATGGGGTGTCCCTAACTTGTATCCCGTATACATGTGACCAAAGTTGCAGGCAGTGTTGAATCTTTCTGAAACGTACACACTGTTGTATTAGTGTTACTACATGTTTAGCTATATCAAAGTAGATGAATTAACCTCAATGCTTAAGACAAGCGTTACAACTAACGTATAAGAGCATTTATTTTATTATTTTATATTTCACCGTGTACACTACACTTACGATTAAATAACGTTATGTGCTACACAACAATAACATGTCGGAGTTCAACTAACATTTCAAATGAAATGTTTTTGTTTTTTTGTTGTTTTTTTAATTGATAAACATCTGATTTGTTTAAAATTATGTAACATATTTCATATAATGGATAAACACATTATTTATGTAATAAGTAAATCGTTCATTTTGCTATACAATATTTTTGTCTACATTATTTAACAAGGATGTTCTATATTTATTTTCGTCATGACAATGAAATTTCAGCGTTGATATTATTAGTTGTTTATATTCATTAGCATCACAAATGAGTTGTATTCTTCAACATTGTTTCAATTGTACCATCAGATGTCATGTTTATTCGATCTTTGTTGTTTTCTGGCGATGACATTGTGAGTAGAGCAAAAAAAGAAACAGGATTTACCAAACACCAATGTAAATATTATTTTTAATTATTTTTAGAAGGAATGTCAATATAAGACAAGACGATTTGAAATCGTATGTTTCTTTGGCAGTATGTAAAAGTTATATACTGCAATATTTAAGTTTCGTTGGACATCACGAGATGCATCCCAGTTTCAGAAGCTCTGGATTTTAAATTCATGAGAAACATTCAAATTAAAAAGATCTACAATACAAATGTGTAAAGTTGTATTCCTTATTCTGAAAACAATAACGGTCATGTCGTTCAAATGCCCCGATATAAACATGTAAATAGGGGAAGGGTTACCATAACCCAAATACCCCGATATAAACTTATAAATAGGGGAGGGGTTACCATTATCCAAATACCCCAATATGAACATATAAATAGGGGAGGGGTAACCTTTATCCAAATACCCCGATATGAACATGTAAATAGGGGAGGGGTTACCTTTATCCAAATACCCCGATATAAACATGTAAATAGGGGAGGGGTTACCATTATCTAAGTACCTCGATATGAACATGTAAATAGGGGAGGGGTTACCATTATATAAGTACCCCGATATGAACATGTAAATAGGGGACGGGTTACCTTTATCCAAATACCCCGATATGGACATATACATAGGGGATGGGTTACCTTTATCTAAGTACCTCGATATAAACATGTAAATAGGGGAGGGGTACCATTATCCAAATACCCCAATATAAACATGTAAATAGGGGAGGGTTTATCTTTATCCAAATACCCCGATATGAACATGTAAATAGGGGAGGGGTTACCATTATCCAAATACCCCAATATAAACATATAAATAGGGGAGGGATACCATTATCCAAATACCCCGATATAAACATATAAATAGGGGAGGGATACCATTATCCAAACCCCCCAATATAAACATGTAAATAGGGGACGGGTTACCTTTATCCAAATACCCCGATATAAACATGTAAATTAGGGGAGGGGTTACCATAATCTAAGTACCACGATATAAACATGTAAATAGGGGAGGGGTTACCATTGTCCAAATACCCCGATATAAACATGTAAATAGGGGAGGGTTTACCTTTATCCAAATACCCGATATAAACATGTCAATAAGGGAGGGGGTACCTTTATCCAAGTGCATTATTCCTATGCTTGATCTGCATTTTAGTTGTCTCACATTCTGTAACTTTATAACTTATATAACATAAAACATTTCAGTGACATAGTTATTGTAGCTGTATATTTGGCCTTGGAAAGAACATAATTCATCTATTAATGTATTAATATCATTACAATAGTTTGCGATTCAAGTTTCAATGAATTTAATTGAGCATGTGTGTATTGTTGTCTTTAGTTTGTTTTTGTTTTGTTTAAAAACAATGGTAGATGTAACCATACCCGGGTTTACCGGCTAATGCTGTGTGCATTTGTTCTGTAGGCCAACATAGTATAGACAGCAAAAGGCAGGTTATGTTTAATGTTTTCGTGCATTTTGTCACTAATATCAAAACAATTGGTTTTATGAATGCTCTACATATAATTCAACACGTAGGATAAACTCCAATCGGGATTTCCGTTAAGCTTCATTTTAAATGTTAAAGACGATTAGGAATTAGTAAAGATTATCGCAACGAAATGGGAAATAACCTGCCAAAGTATTAATTCTCTCGGTCATTTTAAGTTTATATGAGATAATTGTTACATGTTTTCCTATCTGTTTTATATAACAATCTATTATAAAACATATTATTCCAATGTTGTGTTGGCTGTATTGGTATCGTGTATTTCATTGAAAACAATTCGATTTTGATATTTCTGTATAAACGACTTCCTAGTTCTGGTATTCGCTCGATATGGTTAACTACTATATTAGAAGCATGCCATTCTTACTTAGTCCTTACTATCATATCGAGTTGTCCGTCAGTTATATACGCAAACTGAGGCATACCGTGTCTATTAAGGTATGTCACATATGTTTCAATTGAAATAAAACATCTTTGGCATTGTACGAGTTGTGGGCTTTATGACATGTAGCGCTGAGCGATATTTATGTAATCTATTTGATATTAACATACATGTATATACAAGTATGATATTTGAGAGAGAAAAATAAGATACAAAAACAGAAAAATATTACATCCAAGCATTTTTATGCATTTGCCTCTTTATGATTTCAAAACACACATATGTTGTTAGTAGTTGCTATATACAGTTAATAGTGAATCTAATACGTGATATATGCTGTTTAGCGTGTTTGCTTTGTTTACATTAAATTTCCATTATATTCATTACAAATGGTAGGTTACATATGGCATGTCCAATTTTATTGGCAAAGTAGGACCTTAGAATGAATATGAGTGCTTCCGTAATTTTCTATCAAACTTGCTCACAGACAGATTTTAGTTCAAGCAAGACTCGGACACGTGATCTCAGCGATAATAGGTAGTGGTCATTATACGACAGGTCGCGGAGGACCTCTACACAGTCTTAAGTTATCTCGATTTGGTATGGGTAACGTACACTCAATTTTAATTCAAAATTTCTGTAACCCACCGCTCCCTTTCTTCGGAGAAAACAACTTATAGCAACACCTGTAGTCAGTAAGCTTGGTTGTGTGGAGTATCATCCTAACAACAATACTCTAGATGTATGTGGTTTAAACGTGATTATGTTGCCGTTGAAATAATTTCATATAACTAATACAATACCAGCCGTTCGTGTAGCATGACAGTTTCCAGCTATAATCAGCTTTTTTCTTCTTTATTATTTATTTGGTTATTTTTAACTGTTTATATTTTGCTTCATCTATATATTCCAACTTGTTTTTTTTTCTATGTTATTGACTGTTTATTTCAGCTGTTTATATGAGCATTGGCTTTTTTATATGTTTGTTTCAGCTGTGTTTTTATGTCGGTCGTTTCATTAGTTCATTGTTAAATAAGTGATATCTCGCATATTGCTATTATAACTGTGTGTTAATAAACATGATTTATTATTGGAATGTTATAGCTTCAAAGCTTTGGACCCAAGGACCAATACTGAAGACAGTGTTATTAAAACGCATCCTTATGGATATCTCATTTAAATAATGACTTTATTGTTTCTGGCCCGATATATATTGATCAATCTCGTCTTCTCTATTTATATTATCTCATAATGTAAAATATATAAACCATAGACCTTGCACTTCTTCCCCACCCCCGTGTTTGTGTCGTCTGACTTTCACATCGACCTTGACCATCGCAACACAGGTGCGAAATATTTACGTGCGTCCATGTATTTTTATAACACTTGTTTTAGTTGAATAGACCTCGTATTAATAATAAGTGTCCTGATTTCTCATTATGGCCCCGTTTTGCCCATTATGGTCCCATTTTGCCCATTTTGGTCAATTTTGGTTATGTGTTGAAAAATAAATAGCAGGCAGAAAAATATTGGGGCTATTATAATGAAGTATATTGTATGAAACTGTGTACGCATTTTGATTATGAATTTCATATTGGTTGTATTAATTATCTTTATTTTGACACTTATATACAGGGAAGAACTTTAGTTGTGTATAGTTGTGTATTGTAATTAAAGTATTTTTGATGAACAGTTGTTTACATCAATTGATATGTCATCTTATTTACATGTATAAATACAATAAAATATATAAACGTCATTACTGGTCGGTTATATTAATTTTATTCATTATATTCTGTCAATGATAGCAATACCGAACACAATATAGGTGGTTACAGTCAGTATTGTACACTATTGAACACAACATAGGTGGTTACAGCCAGTATTGTACAATACCGAACACAACATAGGCGGTTACAGCCAGCATTGTACAATACCAAACACAATATAGGCGGTTACAGTCAGTATTGTACAATACCGAACACAATATAGGTGGTTACAGTCAGTATTGTACAATACCGAACACAATATAGGCGGTTACAGCCAGTATTGTACAATACCAAACACAACATAGGCGGTTACAGCCAGTATTATACAATACCAAACACAATATAGGCGGTTACAGTCAGTATTGTACAATACCGAACACAACATAGGCAGTTACAGCCAGTATTGTACAATACCGAACACAATATAGGGGGTTACAGTCAGTATTGTACAATACCAAACACAATATGGGCTGTAACAGCCAGTATTGTACAATACCAAACACATTTTAGGTTGTTATAGTCAGTATTGTACAGTATTGAACATAATATAGGGGGTTACAGTCAGTATTGTACACTATTGAACACAATATAGACGGTTACAGCTGCTTTTGTACAATACCAAACACAATATAGGCGGTTACAGTCAGTATTGTACAATACCGAACACAATATAGCAGCTTTCAGTCCGTAGTGTAGAATACCGAACACAATATAGTTAGTTACAGTCAGTATTGTACATAACCGAACACAATATAGGCGGTTACAGTCAGTAGTGTGCAATACCGAACACAATATAAGCGCTTACAGTCAGTATTGTACAATACCGAACACAATATAGGCGGTTACATTCAGTATTGTCCAATACCGAACACAATATAGGCGGTTACAGTCAGTATTGTGCAATACCGAACACAATATAGGCGCTTACAGTCAGTATTGTACAATACCGAACACAATATAGGCGGTTACAGTCAGTATTGTACAATACCGAACACAATACAGGCGGTTACAGTCAGTATTGTGCAATACCAAACACAATATAGGCGCTTACAGTCAGTATTGTACAAAACGAACACAATATAGGCGCTAACAGTCAGTATTGTACAATACCGAACACAATATAGGCGCTTACAGTCAGTATTGTACAATATCGAACACAATATAGCAGCTTACAGTCCGTAGTGTAGAATACCGAGCACAATATAGTTAGTTACAGTCAGTATTGTACATAACCGAACACAATATAGGCGGTTACAGTCAGTATTGTGCAATACCGAAAACATTATAGGCGCTTACAGTCAGTATTGTACAATACTGAACACAATGTAGGCGCTTACAGTCCGAAGAGAACAATACCTTACACAATGTAGACAGTGCCAGCTGGTATTGTACAATATCGAACACAATATAGGCGGTTACAACCAATATTGTGCAATACCGAACACAATATAGGTGGTAACAGTCAGTATTGTACAATACCAAACACAATATAGTTGCTAATATTCCATAGAGTACAATACTGAGCACAGTTTAGGTGCTTACAGTTCGAAGTATACAATACTTATCACAGTATAGACGGTTAAAGCCAGTATTATACAATACCGCACACAATATAGGCGCTAACAGTCCGTAGTGTATAATACCGAACATAATATAGCCAGTTACAGCCGGCATTGTACAATATCGAGCCCAATATAGGCGGTTACAGCCAGTATTGTACATTACCGAACGCAATATAGATGGTAACAGTCAGTATTGTATAATACAGAACACAATATAGGCGGTTACAGTCAGTATTGTACAATACCGAACACAACATAGGTGGTTACAGCCAGTATTGTACAATAACAAACACAATATAGGTGGTTAAAGTCAGTATTGTACAATACCGAACACAATATGGCAATCACAGTCAGTATTATACAATACCGAACACAATATAAGTGGATACAATCAGTATTGTACAATACAGAACACAATATAGGCGGTTACAGTCAGTATTGTACAATACCGAACACAATATAAGCATTTAAAGACAGTATTGTACAATACCGAACACAATATAGGCATTTAAAGACAGTATTGTACAATACCGAACACAATATAGGCATTTAAAGACAGTATTGTACAATACCGAACACAATATAGGCGGTTACAGTCAACGTTATATTATACCGAAAACAATAAAGAAAGTTATAGTTAATAGTGTACAATACCGAACACAATATAGTCGGTTACAGTCAGCACTGTACATTTATATTAGGCATCTGGCTTCTGTTTCACCGCCCTTATCTTATGTGTTATTTCATTTTTATATTGTAACATCTTGCTTCTGCTTAACCGCCCTTATCTTATGTTTTACTTCATTTTTATATTGGAACATCTGGCTTCTACTTCACCGCCCTTATCTTATGTTTTACTTCATTTTTATATTGTAACATCTGGCTTCTGCTTCACCGCCCTTATCTTATGTTTTAACTTATCTTTATATTGGAACATCTGGCTTCTGCTTCACCGCCCTTATCTTATGTTTTACTTCATTTTTATATTAGAACATCTGGCTTCAGTTTCACCGCCCTTATCTTATGTTTTACTTCATCGTTATATTGTAACATCTGACTTTTGCCTCACCGCCCTTATCTATTGTTTTACCTCATCTTTATATTGAAACATCTGACTTTTACTGCAACGCCCTTATCTTATGTTTTATTTCATCTTTATATCGGAACATCTGGCTTTTACTGCACCGCCCTTATCTTATGCTTTACTTCATCTTTATATTGGAACATCTGGATTCTACAGCACCTCACTTATCTTATGTTTTACTTCATTTTTATATTAGAACATCTGGCTTCTACTGTAACGCCCTTATCTTATGTTTTACTTCATTTTTGTATTAGAACATCTGACTTCTACTGTAACGCCCTTATCTTATGTTTTATATCATCTTTATATTGGAACATCTGGCTTCTGCATCACTGCCCTTATCTTATGTTTTACTTCAACTTTATATTGGAACATCTGGCATCTGCTGCACCGCCCTTATCTTATGTTTTATTTCATCTTCATATTGGAATATCTGGCTTTTACTGCACCGCCCTTATCTTATGCTTTACTTCATCTTTATATTGGAACATCTGGCTTTTACTGCACCGCCCTTATCTTATGCTTTACTTCATCTTGCTTTTACTGCACCGCCCTTATCTTATGCTTTACTTCATCTTTATACTGGAACATCTGGATTCTACAGCATCTCACTTATCTTATGTTTTACTTCATTTTTATATAGAACATCTGGCTTCTACAGCACCGCCCTTATCTTATGTTTAATATCATCTTTATATTAGAACATCCGGCTTCTATTCACCGCCCTTATCTTATGCTTTACTTCATCTTTATATTGGAACATCTGGATTCTACTGCACCTCACTTATCTTATGTTTTACTTCATTTTTATATTAGAACATCTGGCTTCTACTGCACCGCCCTTATCTTATGTTTTATATCATCTTTATAATAGAACATCCGGCTTCTGCTTCACCGTCCATATATTATGTTTTATTTGATCTTTATATTGGAATATCCGGCTTCTGTTTCACCGCCCTTATCGTATGTTTAACTTCATCTTTATATTAGAACATCTGACTTCTGCTGCACCGCCCTCATCTTATGTTTTATTTTATCTTTACATCGGAGCATATTACTTCTGCTGCACCAACCTTATCTTATGTTTTATTTCGTCTTTATATTGGAACATCTTGCTTCTGCTTCACCGCCCTTATCTAATGTTTTATTTCATCTTTATATTGGAACATCAGGCTTCTGTTTCACTGCCCTTATCTTATGTTTTATTTCATCTTTATATTGAGGCATCTCGCTTCTGCTTCACCGCCCTTATCTTATGTTTTATTTCGTCTTAATATTGGAACATTCGGCTACTGTTTCATTGCCCTTATCTTATGTTTTACTTCATCTTTATATTTGAACACCTGGCTTCTGCTGCACCGCCCTTATCTTATGTTTTAATTTATTTTTACATCGGAGCAGATGCCTTCTGCTGCACCACCCTTATCTTATGTTTTATTTCGTCTTTATATTGGAACATCTGGCTTCTGCTTCACTGCCCTTATCTTATGTTTTATTTCGTCTTGATATTGGAACATCTGGCTTCTGCTTCACTGCCCTTATCTTATGTTTTATTTCAACTTTATATTGGAACATCCGGCTTCTGTTTCACTGCCCTTATCTTATGTTTTACTTCATCTTTATATTGGAGCATCTCGCTTCTGTTTCACTGCCCTTATTTTATGTTTTATTTCATCTTTATATTTGAACATCTGGCTTCTGCTTCACCGCCCTTATCTTATGTTTTACTTCATCTTTATATTGGAACATCTGGCTTCTGCTTCACTGTCCTCATCTTATGTTTTACTTCATCTTAATATTTGAACATCTGGCTTCTGCTTCACTGTCCTCATCTTATGTTTTTCTTCATCTTTATATTGGAACATCTGGCTTCTGCTTTACTGCCCTTATCTTATGTTTTACTTCATCTTTGTATTGGAACATCTGGCTTCTGTTTCACCTCCCTTATTATATGTTTTATTTCATCTTTATATTGGAACATCTGGCTTCTGGTTCACCGCCCATATCTTATGTTTTATTTCATCTTTATATTGGAGCATCTGGCTTCTGGTTCACGGCCCTTATCTTATGTTTTATTTCATCTTGATATTGGAGCATATGGTTTCTGCTTCAGCGCCCTTATTTTATGTTTTATTTCATCTTTATATTGAGGCATCTCGCTTCTGCTTCACCGCCCTTATCTTATGTTTTATTTCGTCTTTGTATTGGAGCATCTGGCTTCTGTTTCACCTCCCTTATTATATGTTTTATTTCATCTTTATATTGGAACATCTGGCTTCTGGTTCACCGCCCATATCTTATGTTTTATTTCATCTTTATATTGGACCATCTGGCTTTTGGTTCACCGCCCTTATTTTATGTTTTACTTCATCTTTGTATTGGAGCATCTGGCTTCTGGTTTACCTCCCTTATTTTATGTTTTATTTCATCTTTATATTGGAGTATCTGGCTTCTGGTTCACCTCCCTTATATTATGTTTTATTTCATCTTTATATTAAAGCATCTAGCATCTTGTTCACCAGCCTTATCTTATGTTTTATTTCATCTTGATATTGGAACAGATGGTTTTGCTTCCCTGCACTTATCTTATGTTTTATTTCATCTTTATATTGGAGCATATGGTTTCTGCTCCACCGCCCTTATCTTATGTTTTATTTCATCTTTATTTTAGAACATCCGGCTTCTGTTTCACTGCCCTAATCTTATGTTTTACTTCATCTTTATAATGGAACATATGGTTTTGCTTCCCGGCACTTATTTTATGTTTATTTCATCTTTATATTGTAGCATTTGTTTATTGCTTCACCGCCCTTATTATATGTTTCATTTCATCTTTATATTAGAACATCCGGCTTCTGTTTCACCGCCCTTATCTTATGTTTTATTTCATCCTTACATTGGAACATCTGGCTTTTGCTTCACCGCCCTTATCTTATGTTTTATTTCATCTTTATTTTAGAACATCCCGCTTCTGTTTCACCGCCCTTATTTTATGTTTTATTTCATCTTTATAATAGAACATCCGGCTTCTGTTTCACTACTCTAATTTTATGTTTTACTTCATTTTTATATCGGAACATCCGGCTTCTGTTTCACCGCCCTGATCTTATGTTTTATTTCATCTTTATATTAGAACACCCGGCTTCTGTTGCAACACCCTTATCTTATAGTTTACTTCATTTTTAAATTGGAACATCCGGCTTCTGTTTCACCGCCCTTATCTTATGTTTTATTTCATCTTAATATAAGAACATCAGGCTTCTGTTTCACCGCCTTATCTTATGTTTTATCTCATCTTTATATTAGAACATCCGGCTTCTGCTTCACCGCCCTTATTTAATGTTTTATTTCATCTTTATATTGAAACATCTTGCTTCTGTTTCACTGCCCTTATCTTATGTTTTATTTCATCTTGATATTGAAACATCTTGCTTCTGTTTCACTGCCCTTATCTTATGTTTTATTTCATCTTTATATTAGAACATCCGGCTTCTGCTTCACCGCCCTTATTTAATGTTTTATTTCATCTTTATATTGAAACATCTTGCTTCTGTTTCACTGCCCTTATCTTATGTTTTATTTCATCTTTATATTAGAACATCCTGCTTCCGTTTCACCGCCCTTATTTTATGTTTTATTTCATCTTTATATAGAACATCCGGCTTCTGTTTCACCGCCCTTATCTTATGTTTTATTTCATCTTATATTGGAACATCCGGTTTTTGCTTCCCCGTCCTTATCATATGTTTTATTTCATCTTTACATTGGAGCATCTGGCTTCTGCTTCAACGCCCTTATCTTACGTTTTACTTAAATACTATAAAAACTGATTAAATCATTACTGTTTTCGTATATGTTCTTTAATCAATGTCAATGAAACCAAATGCAAATAAATCCAGACGATCTACCGTATCATACATTCTGCCAGATTTGTAAATCTCTTATTCGAGCTGTACCAGACCATTCGATTCTTTTAGTGATTGTTTTAAAATTAAATTGTATTTGTAAGTGTGTCCCGTGTTGTGGTCGGACACGGGGGATCAATGACAACTTAGTGCTAAGTGTTAACGCTGTGTAATCAGTACCATCAGGTGCAGTTGGCATGCTCGCTGATATGTCACAGAATATTTCATAGGCTATATTGAATAAAACCATTGTTGATTTAATCGGAGATAAAATAAAGCATTTATTGAAGATTATTCCTCTTGACGTATGTTCCGCTCATTACAAAATGTTATTCAAATTTACTGTTGACATTCAGCCAGCGTATCACACGTCTAGGTTTGGCGAACATGGACATGAGATGGGATAAAATCTGGTCACGCGTGTTGAAGGGGCACATGGAAATGCCATCTACGTTCACGTTTCATTCAATCTTTACAAACAAGAACACGTTATAATGTGACAGTATTAAGTACTGATAGCTAAAACTCAATAGTTTTTAATAAAAATTGTGAAATCACGCTAGTTTTAAAAATATGAATAAAAATACAAATGGTTAATTCTTTGAAAAAAAAAAATCTATCACATCGATTAAAATGGAATAATATAAAGTATTTATACAAGTTCTTGCCCTGTATGACCGAGACTACATGACTATGATGCATGTCATACATTTACAACAGATATCAGTGACCCCTTTTTCTCAACAGAAAAAAGTTGTGTAAAGGGAAATGCACCGTAATCATAAAACCGTTCAACTTCAGCAAGCACTCAAACTCAAATTTTAAAACTGTTTCATAAGACAACTTCAGAATACCTTTTGTAATTAAAATGTTCTAACGACAAATCATATGTACACCAATGTAATAAACACCAGTGCTATTGATTATAATGTTAATTGAAATAGTTTGAGCTCGAGCGTTAATTCAAGTTGAATATACGGGGACTGCACGTATATCGATTTATCTTAATTTCATGTAATTTAGAAGACAAGAGTCAAGTGATGTATCAAAACTGCCAATGTCCTTTTAAAAAGATGGCATTAAATAAATAAATATGCTTGCACTGGAATTTAAAAGGGAAACATGTTATCAGACGTAATGAATTATTATAAGATACGGTGGCCAGATAGGATTAATTGATTAACTGATTAACAAACATGTCTGATGAATACTACTTTGTTTCCCTCATAAATGTACAGCAATCTGATTTCTTTCTTCCAAATGTTAAACTTATAATATAACAGCCCTGTGACGGGCATTGTGAATATAGTAACAAACGATGCCGTTGACCCGAGGAGAATATTAATTAAAATTGATAGGCAATTTAACATCACCTTGCTAAGTTCAGATGATGTATACAATGTTTGACAGTTCAGATGATGTATACAGAGTTACTCGGTTCAGATAATGTATACAATGTTACTCAGTTCAGATAATGTATACAGTGTTACTCAGTTCAGATGATGTATACAATGTTACTCAGTTCTGGTGATTTATACAATGATACTCGGTTCAGACAATGTATACAGTGTTACTAAGTTCAGGCGATGTATACAATGTTACTCGGTTCTGGTGATTTATACAATCTTACCGGTTCAGATGGTGTATACAGTGTTACTCGGTTCAGGTGATGTATACAGTGTTACTTGGTTCAGATGATGTATGCAATGTTACTTGGTTCAGGTGATGTATACAGTGTTACTTGGTTCAGATGATGTATACAATGTTACTTGGTTCAGGTGATGTATACAGTGTTACTTGGTTCAGATGATGTATACAATGTTACTTGGTTCAGGTGATGTATACAGTGTTACTTGGTTCAGATGATGTATACAATGTTACTTGGTTCAGATGATGTATACAATGTTCTTGGTTCAGATTATGTATAGATTGCTACTTGGTTCAGGTGATGTATACGCTATTACTTGGTTCATGATATGTATACAATGTTCTTGGTTCAGATTATGTATACATTGCTACTTGGTTCAGATGATGTATACAATGCTACTTGGTTCAGATGATGTATACAATGCTACTTGGTTCAGATGATGTATACAATGCTACTTGGTTCAGATGATGTATACATTGCTACTTGGTTCAGATGATGTAAACAATGCTACTCGGTTCAGGTGATGTATACGCTATTACTTGGTTCAGGATATGTATACAATGTTCTTGGTTCAGATTATGTATACATTGCTACTTGGTTCAGGTGATGTATACACTATTACTTGGTTCAGGTGATGTATATAATGTTACTTGGTTCAGGTGATGTGTACAGTGTTATTTGGTTCAGATCATATATACAATGTTACTTGGTTCAGGTGATGTATACAGTGTTACTCCGTTCAGGTGATGTATACAATGTTACTTGGTTCAGATGATGTATATAATATTACTTGGTTCAGAGGATGTATACAATGCTACTTGGTTCAGGTGATGTATACAATGTTACTTTGTTACTTGGTTCAGGTGATGTATACAATATTACTTAGTTCAGGTGATGTATACAATTTTACTCGGTTCAGGTGATGTATACAATGTTCTTGGTTCAGATGATGTATACAATGCTACTTGGTTCAGGTGATGTATACGCTATTACTTGGTTCATGATATGTATACAATGTTCTTGGTTCAGATTATGTATACATTGCTACTTGGTTCAGATGATGTATACAATGCTACTTGGTTCAGATGATGTATACAATGCTACTTGGTTCAGATGATGTATACAATGCTACTTGGTTCAGATGATGTATACATTGCTACTTGGTTCAGATGATGTATACAATGCTACTCGGTTCATGTGATGTATACAATGTTCTTGGTTCAGATTATGTATACAATGCTACTTGGTTCAGGTGATGTATACGCTATTACTTGGTTCAGGATATGTATACAATGTTCTTGGTTCAGATTATGTATACATTGCTACTTGGTTCAGGTGATGTATACACTATTACTTGGTTCAGGTGATGTATACAATGTTACTTGGTTCAGGTGATGTGTACAGTGTTATTTGGTTCAGATTATATATACAATGTTACTTGGTTCAGGTGATGTATACAGTGTTACTCCGTTCAGGTGATGTATACAATGTTACTTGGTTCAGATGATGTATACAATATTACTTGGTTCAGAAGATGTATACAATGCTACTTGGTTCAGGTGATGTATACAATGTTACTTTGTTACTTGGTTCAGGTGATGTATACAATATTACTTAGTTCAGGTGATGTATACAATTTTACTCGGTTCAGGTGATGTATACAATGCTACTTGGTTCAGGTGATGTATACAATATTACTTAGTTCAGGTGATGTAAACAATTTTACTCGGTTCAGGTGATGTATACAATCTTACTCAGTTCAGGTGATGTATGCAATGTTACTTGGCTAAGGTGATGTATACACTGTTACTCTTTTCGGATAATGTATGCACTGTTAATCGGTTCAGAAAATGTATGCAATGTTACTTGGTTCAGATGATGTATACATTGTTATTCGGATCAGATAGTGTATACAATGTTACTCGGTTCAAATGATGTATACAATGTTACTTGGGTCAGATGGTGTATACAATGTTAAATGTTCAGGGGATGTATACAATGTTACAAGGTTCATGTGATGTATACAATGTTACATGTCTAGGTGATGCATACAACGTTACACAGTTCTGGTGATGTTCACAATGTTACACGTTCAGGTAATGTATACAGTGTTACACGTTCAAGTGATGTATACAATGTTACACAGTTCAGGTGATGTATGCATTGTTTGGGTGATATATACAGTGTTGCTTAGTTCAAATGATCTATAGAATATTACACAGTTCACATAATATATAAAATGTTATGTTTAGATAAAACAATCTACTCAACTGACACAGTTTTCATATATTTAGAAATTATTGTTTAATTGTTTTAATTATCATTATTACAAGTATAGGCGGAACTGTGAATTGGTCCTGCAGCTCACAGCGCATTTAATGCCAATAGAGGAATCATACCGGAACAAATACAAATCGACCACACCCAAACACAAAACTCATTTAAACAGTCAAACTTAGTGAGGTATAACATTATTGTGATATTCGAGAGCATCAAATGGTGATACACATTGTTTTTCCATCAGATAGCATATCTACATAGCCATCCTGTGACGTACCTGATTATCAAGTGTTGATAAATAAATAACTACCCAGATCATGTTCTTCTCAAAACTCCTTATAATACACACTACGTATAATACACACTACACATAATATACACTATATATAATCAATTATACATACTAAAATGATGGCATGTAAATACTACTTGTAGAAATATTCAATGTGCAGCCATTGACAGGTGTTTGTATACACGAAATGTAACATTCAATATGCAGCCAATGAAAGATGTTTATATACACGAAGTGAAACATTCAATGTGCAACCATTGACAGGTGTTTATTAACATGAAGTATAGCATTCAATGTGCAGTAATTGACAGGTGTTTATATACTCAAAGTATAACATTCACTGTGTAGCCAATGACAGGTGTTTATATAAACAAAGTATAACATTCAATGTGCAGCCATTGACAGGTGTTTATACACGAAGTATAACATTCAATGTGCAGCTATTGACAGGTGTTTATATACACGAAGTATAACATCCATTGTGCAGCCATTGACAGGTGTTTATATACACGAAGTATAACATCCATTGTGCAGCCATTGACAGGAGTTTATATAAAAGAAGTATAACATTTAATGCAACCATTGACAGGTGTTTATATACATGAAGTAAAACATTCAAAGTGCAGCCATTGGCATATGTTTATATACACGAAGGAATATATTCAATGTGCAGCCATTGACAGGTGTTTATATACACGAAGTATAACATTCATTATGCAGCCATTGACAGGTGTTGATATACAAGAAGTATAACATTAAATGCAACCATTGACAGGTGTTTATATACACAAAGTATAACATTAAATGCAGCCATTGACAGATGTTTATATACACAAAGTATAACATTCATTGTGCAGCCATTGACATATGTTTATATACACAAAGTATAACATTCAATGTGCAGCCATTGACAGGTGTTTATATACACGAAGTATAACATTCAATGTGCAGTCATTGACAGGTGTTTATATACACAAAGTATAACATTCAATGTGCAGCCATTGACAGGTGTTTATATACACGAAGTATAATATTCATTGTGCAGTCATTGACAGGTGTTTATATACACGAAGTATAACATTCATTTTGCAGTTATTGACAGGTGTTTATATACACGAATCATAACATTCAATGTGAAAGCATTGACAGGTGTTTGTATACACGAAATGTAACATTCAATGTGCAGCCATTGACAGGTGTTAATATACACGAAGTATAACATTAAATGTGCAGCCTTGACAGGTGTTTATAGACATGAAGTATAACATTCAATATGCAGTAATTGACAGGTGTTTATATACTCAAAGTATAACATTCAATGTGTAGCCAATGACAGGTGTTTATATAAACGAAGTATAATATTCAATGTGCAGCCATTGACAGGTGTTTTATAAACGAAGTATAACATTCAATGTGCAGCCATTGACAGGTTTTTATATACACGAAGTATAAAATTCAATGTGCAGCCATTGACAGGTGTTTTATAAACGAAGTATAACATTCAATGTGCAGCCATTGACAGGTGTTTATATACACGAAGTATAACATTCAATGTGCAGCCATTGACAGGTATTTATATACACGAAGTATAACATTCAATGTGAAGCCATTGACAGGTGTTTATAGACATGAAGTATAACATTCAATGTGCAGTCATTGACATATTTTTATATACAAGAAGTGAAACATTCAATGTGCAACCATTGACAGATGTTGATAAACATGAAGTATAACATTCAATGTGTAGTCATTGACTGGTGTTTATATATACGAAGTATAACATCCATTGTGCAGCCATTGACAGGTCTTTATATAAACGAAGTATAACATTTAATGTGCAGTCATTGACTGGTGTTTGTATACACGAAATGTAACATTCAATGTGCAGCCAATGAAAGATGTTTATATACACGAAGTGAAACATTCAATGTGCAACCATTGACAGGTGTTTATTAACATGAAGTATAACATTCAATGTGCAGTAATTGACAGGTGTTTATATACTCAAAGTATAACATTCAATGTGTAGCCAATGACAGGTGTTTATATAAACGAAGTATAACATTCAATGTGCAGCCATTGACAGGTGTTTTATAAACGAAGTATAACATTCAATGTGCAGCCATTGACAGGTGTTTATATACACGAAGTATAACATTCATTGTGCAGCCATTGACAGGTGTTTATATACACGAAGTATAACATCCATTGTGCAGCCATTGACAGGTGTTTATATACACGAAGTATAACATTCATTGTGCAGCCATTGACAGGTGTTTATATACACGAAGTATAACATTCATTGTGCAGCCATTGACAGGTGTTTATATACACGAAGTATAACATTCAATGTGCAGCCATTGACAGGTGTTTTATAAACGAAGTATAACATTCAATGTGCTGCCATTGACAGGTGTTTATATACACAAAGTATAACATTCAATGTGCAGCCATTGACAGGTATTTATATACACGAAGTATAACATTCAATGTAAAGCCATTGACAGGTGTTTTATATACACAAAGTATAACATTCAATGTGCAGTCATTGACAGATTTTTATATACAAGAAGTGAAACATTCAATGTGCAACCATTGACAGATGTTTATAAACATGAAGTATAACATTCAATGTGTAGTCATTGACTGGTGTTTATATACACGAAGTATAACATCCATTGTGCAGCCATTGACAGGAGTTTATATAAAAGAAGTATAACATTCAATGCAACCATTGACAGGTGTTTATATACATGAAGTAAAACATTCAAAGTACAGCCATTGGCATATGTTTATATACACGAAGAAATATATTCAATGTGCAGCCATTGACAGGTGTTTTATATACACAAAGTATAACATTCAATGTGCAGTCATTGACAGATTTTTATATACAAGAAGTGAAACATTCAATGTGCAACCATTGACAGATGTTTATAAACATGAAGTATAACATTCAATGTGTAGTCATTGACAGGTGTTTATATACACGAAGTATAACATCCATTGTGCAGCCATTGACAGGTGTTTATATAAAAGAAGTATAACATTCAATGCAACCATTGACAGGTGTTTATATACATGAAGTAAAACATTCAAAGTGCAGCCATTGGCATATGTTTATATACACGAAGAAATATATTCAATGTGCAGCCATTGACAGGTGTTTATATACACGAAGTATAACATTCATTATGCAGCCATTGACAGGTGTTGATATACAAGAAGTATAACATTAAATGCAACCATTGACAGGTGTTTATATACACAAAGTATAACATTAAATGCAGCCATTGACAGGTGTTTATATACACAAAGTATAACATTCATTGTGCAGCCATTGACATATGTTTATATACACAAAGTATAACATTCAATGTGCAGCCATTGACAGGTGTTTATATACACGAAGTATAACATTCAATGTGCAGCCATTGACAGGTGTTTATATACACAAAGTATAACATTCAATGTGCAGCCATTGACAGGTGTTTATATACACGAAGTATAATATTCATTGTGCAGTCATTGACAGGTGTTTATATACACGATGTATAACATTCATTGTGCAGTTATTGACAGGTGTTTATATACACGAATCATAACATTCAATGTGAAAGCATTGACAGGTGTTTGTATACACGAAATGTAACATTCAATGTGCAGCCATTGACAGGTGTTTATATACACGAAGTATAACATTAAATGTGCAGCCTTGACATGTGTTTATATAAACGAAGTGTAACATTTAATGTGCAGTCATTGACTGATGTTTGTATACACGAAATGTAACATTCAATGTGCAGCCAATGAAAGATGTTTATATACACGAAGTGAAACATTCAATGTGCAACCATTGACAGGTGTTTATTAACATGAAGTATAACATTCAATGTGCAGTAATTGACAGGTGTTTATATACTCAAAGTATAACATTCAATGTGTAGCCAATGACAGGTGTTTATATAAACGAAGTATAATATTCAATGTGCAGCCATTGACAGGTGTTTTATAAACGAAGTATAACATTCAATGTGCAGCCATTGACAGGTGTTTATATACACGAAGTATAACATTCAATGTGCAGCCATTGACAGGTGTTTTATAAACGAAGTATAACATTCAATGTGCAGCCATTGACAGGTGTTTATATACACGAAGTATAACATTCAATGTGCAGCCATTGACAGGTATTTATATACACGAAGTATAACATTCAATGTGAAGCCACTGACAGGTGTTTATAGACATGAAGTATAACATTCAATGTGCAGTCATTGACAGATTTTTATATACAAGAAGTGAAACATTCAATGTGCAACCATTGACAGATGTTTATAAACATGAAGTATAACATTCAATGTGTAGTCATTGACTGGTGTTTATATACACGAAGTATAACATCCATTGTGCAGTCATTGACAGGTGTTTATATAAACGAAGTATAACATTTAATGTGCAGTCATTGACTGGTGTTTGTATACACGAAATGTAACATTCAATGTGCAGCCAATGGAAGATGTTTATATACACGAAGTGAAACATTCAATGTGCAACCATTGACAGGTGTTTATTAACATGAAGTATAACATTCAATGTGCAGTAATTGACAGGTGTTTATATACTCAAAGTATAACATTCAATGTGTAGCCAATGACAGGTGTTTATATTAACGAAATATAATATTCAATGTGCAGCCATTGACAGGTGTTTTATAAACGAAGTATAACATTCAATGTGCAGCCGTTGACAGGTGTTTATATACACGAAGTATAACATTCAATGTGCAGCCATTGACAGGTGTTTTATAAACGAAGTATAACATTCAATGTGCAGCCATTGACAGGTGTTTATATACACAAAGTATAACATTCAATGTGCAGCCATTGACAGGTATTTATATACACAAAGTATAACATTCAATGTGCAACCATTGACAGATGTTTATAAACATGAAGTATAACATTCAATATGTAGTCATTGACTGGTGTTTATATACACGAAGTATAACATCCATTGTGCAGTCATTGACAGGTGTTTATATAAACGAAGTATAACATTTAATGTGCAGCCATTGACTGGTGTTTGTATACACGAAATGTAACATTCAATGTGCAGCCAATGAAAGATGTTTATATACACGAAGTGAAACATTCAATGTGCAACCATTGACAGGTGTTTATTAACATGAAGTATAACATTCAATGTGCAGTAATTGACAGGTGTTTATATACTCAAAGTATAACATTCAATGTGTAGCCAATGACAGGTGTTTATATAAACGAAGTATAACATTCAATGTGCAGCCATTGACAGGTGTTTTATAAACGAAGTATAACATTCAATGTGCAACCATTGACAGGTGTTTATATACACGAAGTATAACATTCATTTTGCAACCATTGACAGGTGTTTATATACACGAAGTATAACATCCATTGTGCAGCCATTGACAGGTGTTTATATACACGAAGTATAACATCCATTGTGCAGCCATTGACAGGTGTTTATATACACGAAGTATAACATTCATTATGCAGCCATTGACAGGTGTTTATATACACGAAGTATAACATTCATTGTGCAGCCATTGACAGGTGTTTATATACACGAAGTATAACATTCAATGTGCAGCCATTGACAGGTGTTTTATAAACGAAGTATAACATTCAATGTGCTGCCATTGACAGGTGTTTATATACACAAAGTATAACATTCAATGTGCAGCCATTGACAGGTATTTATATACACGAAGTATAACATTCAATGTAAAGCCATTGACAGGTATTTATAGACATGAAGTATAACATTCAAAGTGCAGTCATTGACAGATTTTTATATACAAGAAGTGAAACATTCAATGTGCAACCATTGACAGATGTTTATAAACATGAAGTATAACATTCAATGTGTAGTCATTGACAGGTGTTTATATACACGAAGTATAACATCCATTGTGCAGCCATTGACAGGTGTTTATATACACGAAGTATAACATCCATTGTGCAGCCATTGACAGGAGTTTATATAAACGAAGTATAACATTCAATGCAACCATTGACAGGTGTTTATATACATGAAGTAAA
Source organism: Panopea generosa (assembly GCA_029582155.1). Lineage (NCBI taxonomy): Eukaryota > Metazoa > Mollusca > Bivalvia > Adapedonta > Hiatellidae > Panopea > Panopea generosa. The sequence continues at coordinate 37,586,054 of CM055901.1, read as the reverse complement.
ACATTCAAAGTGCAGCCATTGACATATGTTTATATACACGAAGAAATATATTCAATGTGCAGCCATTGACAGGTGTTTATATACACGAAGTATAACATTCATTATGCAGCCATTGACAGGTGTTTATATACACGAAGTGTAACATTAAATGTGCAACCATTGACAGGTGTTTATAGACACAAAATATAACATTCAATGTGCAGCCATTGACAGGTGTTTATATACATGAAGTATAACATTCAATTTGCAGCCATTGACAGGTGTTTATATACATGAAGTATAACATTCAATGTGCAGCCATTGACAGGTATTTATATACACGAAGTATAACATTCAATGTGAAAGTTAAACTCCAATAGCATGTGTAAAAATGGTGACATATTATAAAGACATGGAGTACAGTTTTGACACGGTAAACATACATGGAAAATATATCATGTATTCTAACGATGAAAAATTAGTACATTTCAGCATGAACTGTTTATAAGGAATTAAAACAAAAAGGACAAAAATAAACATGCGGCACGACATTATCTCATACCATTGTACAGTTGAAAAGGTTATTTAAAAGTCATAGGAGGGACAGATTAAAGTTGGATTAAAACTGTTTTCTTTTAATATACACTATTTACTTCTGTGGATAAAGCTTATCGTGAACCTGATGTTCAAATAGAACTTGTTACAAGACATTATCCAGTAGTGTTTGTATATAAACCATTATTAATAACTGAACCATTATGATCGCACAAACATTACACCAGTCAATCGTGCAGTATTACACTAAAGTGGTCACACAAACATTACACCAGTCAATCGTGCAGTATTACACTAAAGTGGTCACACAAACATTACACCAGTCAATCGTGCAGTATTACACTAAAGTGGTCGATCTGTCCTTCACTTATTTGTATGGATTTAATACAAAACATGTATTATATAATCACACCACTGATTGTTTTATTCACATATATACAAATACCGTCAAACAATACCAATCAAAGCATTTAAAGAGAGGCACTATAAATAAACAATTGGTTTACCAAAATCTGAGATTTTTAAGCTGAACGTAAAAATAACAAGTTTATTTGCAGTTTTGATTATCATCAGATACGTTATCTATATATGTTAAATGTATATATATATATATATATATTGTATACACACAACACCCAAGATTACACCTGGTAATTCATTACGTGTGGTAATTCATTGTGTATGAGTACAACTAATTATAAACATATCATGAAGACACATGTATATGTAGGTACATTATTTATAAACATAACCTATAAATTTAGTCATTAATCTTTGTTGAATGGCCCCCTTTTGCGTAATATTTTGCATACATAAACTATATTACATGGTTTACCCTCGGTAAGCACCACTTGTCTGCTTGAAATTATGACACAAAAACATCGTCAGGTGCACAAAATTGGTCACTTTTTTGAGCACTTCAAAATGAGTCAACTTACTTCAATCAATTATATAGGTTTCTTTACTAGTCATATTCTTTGATTTTCGAGAAAAAGGTATTAGCAGAACATATTTCATGAAAATATTGACCATATAATATTGTCCATAATATTACCGTAAAATTCATTAAATAACGCCCCCCCCCCCCCCCCCCCCCCCCACACACACACACCCTGTATATCTATTGTCCATAATCGTAAATTGTATATACAGAGCACTTAGATACACCCTGTACTGTAACAAATAAGCACTAAGACACACCTGTATATCTATTGTCCATAATCGCAAATTGTATATACAAAGCACTTAGATACACCCTGTACTGTAACAAATAAGCACTTAGGCAAACCTGTATGTGTAATCTCCATAATTGTATATACAGAACACTTAGATAAAATGTACTGTAACCAAATAAGCACTTAGACACACCTGTATATCTATTGTCCATAATCGTAAATTGTATATTCAGAGCACTTATGTACACTCTGTACTGTAACAAATAAGCACTTAGGCACACCTGTTTGTGTATTCTCCATAATTGTAAATTGTATATACAGAGCACTTACGTAAAAATGTACTGTAACCAAATAAGCCTTAGACACACCTGTTTGTATAGTATCCTTAATTGTAAGTTGCATATACAGAGCATTTAAGATACAACTGCATTGTAAGCAATACACACCTAGGCACACCTGTATGTATATTGTCCATGATTGTAAATTGTATATACAGAGCACTTACGTAACAAGAGGGCCAAGATGGCCCTATATCGCTCACCTGAGTGACCTTAAGACACCCAACTTAAGTAGATTATAAAATACATGTACACTAAAAATTTCAGAAAAATGAGATGGGCGAGTAGTTAGAATTTGATTTGTTTTTAAGATGTAACAGATGCGTAGAACAGTTGTGCGATAACAATATTATCCTGCGGATATCTGGATATCAGATATCGAAACAAAGTTTTCACTATATATCAATATAAAGAAAACCAGCCTCCACTCCTCTTGGCGACTATGTTTTTCGACGAATCGCAATGGCTGGAACAAACTTGGTAGAGGTTCACCCATCATAAATGTCAGTGAAATTACATCAAAATCAGGTCATTAGATTCTGACAAGAAAGCTTTTGAAGTTTTTACTACAGCTGCCTATATAGTTAACTAGCACTTCACTGTGGCAGTCATGTTTTTTAACAAATCACAATGGCTTGCACAAACTTGGTAAAGGGTCACCCAAGGAACATTTCTGCGAAATTGTTTTAAAATCGATGCAGTGGTTTCTGACAAGAAGATTTTTTAAATTTTTACTATAGCTTATATAGTAAACTAACCCCACCCCCTGGTCGCCATGTTTTTTGACGAATCACTACGGTTTGAACAAACTTGGTGAAGGGTCCTCCAAGGAACATTTTTGCGAAATTATTTTAAAATCGAGCCAGTAGTTTCTGGCTAGAAGATTTTTTAAGTTTTTACTAATTAAACATGCCCCATCCCCTGGCAGCCATGTTTTTTGATGAATCAAGATGGCTTGAACAAACTTGCTATAGGGTCACCCAAGGAACATTTCTGTGAAGTTGTATCAAAATTGGCCCAGTGGTTTCAGAGGAGAAGTTGTTAGAATCTAAAAGTTAACGACAGACGACAGACGACAGACGACGGACACAAAACTCAGGTGAGCTAAAATGTACTGTAACCAAATAAGCACTTAGACACACCTGTTTGTATAGTATCCATAATTGTAAGTTGTATATACAGAGCACTTAGATACACCTGCATTGTAACCAATACACACTTCAGCACACATGTATAGTGTCCATAATTTTAAGTTGAATATTCAGAGCACTTAGTACACCCTGCACTGTAACCAATAAGAACTTAGACACACCTGTTTGTATATTTTCCATAATTGTAAGTTGTATATACAGAGCACCTAGGTACACCTATACTGTAAGCACAAAAGTTAATGTATTTGAGATAGCCCCTCATCTTTATCGAGATTATTCTAAATTCAAAATCAAAACATATCAACATTAAAACATATGCTGGTAAACTGTCCTATCAATAGTCCATTGTACAGCTGATAAAGAAGAACAACTAAATAACATTTAACTGTCTGCAACTTTGGCAAATTGTGTATGTACACAACCAACCAGCCATCTCTACATGTATGTACATAACCAACCAGCCATTCCTGCATGTATGTACACTCACCCAACCAGCCGTCTCTACACATATGTACACACCCAACCAGCCATCACTACACGTTTGTACACACCCAACATGCCATCCCTACATGTATATACACACACCCAACAAGCCATCTCTACACGTATGTACACACCCAACCAGCCATCTCTACACATATGTACACACCCAACCAGCCATCTCTACACATATGTACACACACCCAACCAGTCATCTCTACACATATGTACACACCCAAATAGCCATCTTTACACATATGTATACATCCAACCAGCCATCTCTACACATACGTACACACACAACCAGCCATCCCTACACATATGTACACACCCAAACAGCCATTTCTACACATATGTAAACACCAAACCATACATCTCTACACTTTGTACAAACCCAACCAGCCATCTCTACACATATGTACACACCCAACCTGCCATCTCTACATGTTTGTACACACCCAACCTGTCATCTCTACACATATGTACACACCTAACCTGCCATCTCCACACGTGTGTACACACCCAACCAGCCATCTCTTCACATATGTGAACACCCAACCAGCCATCTCTACACATATGTACACACCCAACCAGCCATCTCTTCATGTTTGTAAACATTCAACCAGCCATCTCTACACATGTGTACACACCCAACCTGCCATCTCTACACGTTTGTACACGACCAACAAGCCATCTCTATACATATGTTCACAACCAACCAGCCATCTCTACACATAAGTACACACCCAATCAGCCATCTCTACACATATATACACACCCAACCTGCCTTCTCATCACGTTTGTACACACCCAACCAGCCATCTCTACAGATATGTACACACCTAACCAATCATCTCTACATGTATGTACATACCCAACCCTCCATTCCTGCATGTATGTACACACAACAAACCAGCCATCTCTACACATATGTACACACCCAACCTGCCATCTCTACACAAATGTACACACCCATCCAGCCATCTCTACACATATGTACACACCCAACCAGCCATCTCGAAACATATGTACACACCTAACCAGCGATCTCTCGAATATGTACACACCCAACCAGCCATCTCTACACATATGTACACACCCAACCTGCAATCTCTACACGTTTGTACACACCCAATCAGCCATCTCTACACATATGTACACACCCAAACAGCCATCTGTACACATATGTACGCACCCAACCTGCCATCTCCAAACGTTTGTAAACACCCAAACAGCCATCTCTACACATACGTTCACACCCAACCAGCCATCTCTACACATATGTACACACCCAAACAGCCATCTCTACAGGTTTGTTCACACACAACCTGCCATCTCTACACATATGTACACACCCAACTTGCCATCTCTACATGTTTTTACACACCCAACCAGCCATCTCTACACATATGTACACACCAAAACAGCCATCTCTACACACATGTACACACCCGACCTGCCATCTCTACAAGTTTGTTAACACCAAACCAGCCATCTCTACACATATGTACACATCAAACCAGCCATCTCTACACAATGTCCACACCCAACCAGCCACTTTACACATATGTACACACCCAACCAGCCATCTCTACACATATGTACACACCAAACATGCCATTTCTTCACGTTTGTACACATCCAACCAGCCATCTCTACACATATGTACACATGCAACCTGCCATCTCTTCATGTTTGTACACACCCAACCTGTCATCCCTACACATATGTACATAACCAACCTGCCATCTCAACACGTTTGTACACACCCAAACAGCCATCTCTATACATATGTACACACTCAACCTGCAATCTCTACACGTTTGTACACACCCAGCCAGCCATCTCTACACGTATGTACACACACCCAATCAGCCATCTCTACACGTATGTACACACACCCAATCAGCCATCTCTACACATATGTACACACCCAACCAGCGATCTCTACACATATCTACACACCCAACCAGCCATCTCTACACATAAGTTTACATCCAATCAGCCATCACTACACATATGTACACATCCAACCAGCCATCTCTCCACATATGTACACACCCAACCTGCAATCTCTACACGTTTGTACACACCCAATCAGCCATGTCTACGAGTATGTACACACCCAAACAGCCATCTCTACACGTATGTCGCACCCAACCAGCCATCTCTACAGGTTTGTTCACACACAACCTGCCATCTCTACATGTTTTTACACTCCCAACCAGCCATCCCTACACATATGTACACACCCAAACAGCCATCTCTACACATATGTACACACCCGACCTGCCATTTCTACAATGTTTGTTAACACCCAAACAGCCATCTCTACACATATGTACACATCAAACCAGCCATTTTTACACAATGTACACACCCAACTAGCCATCTCTACACATATGTACACACCCAACCAGCCATCTCTACACATATGTATACATCAAATCAGCCATCACTACACATATGTACACATCCAACCAGCCATCTCTACACATATGTACGCACCCAACCTGCAATATCTACACGTTTGTACACACCTAACCAGCCATGTCTACACGTATGTACACACCCAAACAGCCATCTCTACACGTATGTGCACACCAAACCAGCCATCTCTACAGGTTTGTTCACACACAACCTGCCATCTCTACACATATGTTCACACCCAACCAGCCATCTCTACATGTTTTTACACACCCAACCAGCCATCCCTACACATATGTACACACCCAAACAGCCATCTCTACACATATGTACACACCCGACCTGCCATTTCTACAAGTTTGTTAACACCCAAACAGCCATCTCTACACATATGTACACATCAAACCAGCCATTTCTACACAATGTACACACCCAACCAGCCATCTCTACACATATGTACACACCCAACCAGCCATCTCTACACATATGTATACACCCAACATGCCATCTTTACACGTTTATACACACCCAACCAGCCATCTCTACACATATGTACACACCAAACCTGCCATCTCTTCATGTTTGTACACACCCAACCTGTCGTCTCTACACATATGTACACACCTAACCTACCATCTTCACACATTTGTACACACCCAACCAGCCATCTCTTCACATATTTGCACACCCAAACAGCCATCTCTACACATATGTACACACCCAATCAGCCATCTCTACACATATGTACACACCAAACCAGCCATCTCTTCATGTTTGTACACACCCAACCAGTCATCTCTACACATATGTACACACCCAAACAGCCATCTCTACACATGTGTACAAACCCAACCTGCCATCTCTACACGTTTGTACACACCCAACCAGCCATCTCTACACGTTTGTACACACCCAACCAGCCATCTCTACACGTTTGTACACACCCAACCAGCCATCTCTACACATATGTACACACTAAACTTGTAATCTGTACACGTTTGTACACACCCAACCAGCCATCTCTTCAAATATGTACACACCCAAACAGCCATCTCTACACATATGAACACGCCAAACCTGCAATCTCTTCACGTTTGTACACACCCACACAGCCATCTCTACACATATGTACACACCCAACCAGCCATCTCTACACGTTTGTACACACCCAACCAGCCATCTCTACACATATGTACACACTAAACTTGTAATCTGTACACACCCAACCAGCCATCTCTTCAAATATGTACACACCCAAACAGCCATCTCTACACATATGAACACGCCAAACCTGCAATCTCTTCACGTTTGTACACACCCACACAGCCATCTCTACACATATGTACACACCAAACCAGCCATCTCTATAGGTTTGTTCACACACAACCTCCCATCTCTACACATATGTACACACCCAACCTGCTATCTCTACACGATTGTACACACCAAACCAGCCATCTCTACACATATGTACACACCCAAACAGATATCTCTTCACATATGTACACACCCAACCTGCCATCTCTACACATATGTACATACCTAACCTGCCACCTCTTCGCGTTTGTAAACACCCAACCAGCCATCTCTACACATATGTACACACCCAACCAGCCATCTCTACACATATGTATACACACAACCTGACATATATACATGTTTGTTAACACCCAAATAGCCATCTCTACACATATGAACACAACCAACCTGCCATATCTACATGTTTGTACACACCCAAACAGCCATCTCTACACATATGTACACACCCAAACAGCCATCTCTACACATGTGAACACACCCAAACAGCCATCTCTACACATATGAACACACCCAACCAGTCATCTCTACACATTTGTACACACTCAACAAGCCATCTCTACACGTTTGTACACACCCAACCAGCTGTCCTTACACATTTGTACACACCCAACCAGCCATCTCTACACACATGTACACACACAACCAGCCATCTTTACACATATATACGCATCCAACCAGCCATCTGTACACGTTTGTACACACCCAAACAGCCATCTGTACACATATGTAAACACCCAACCTGCCATCTCTACACGTTTGTAAACACCCAAACAGCCATCTCTACACATATGTACACACACAACCTGCTATCTCTACATGTTTGTACACACCCAAACAGCAATCTCTTCACATATGTACATAACCAACCTGCCATATCTACATGTGTGTACACACTCATCCAGACATCTCTACACATATGTAGACACCCAACCAGCCATCTCTGCATGTTTGTACACACCCAACCACCCATCTCTACACATATGTACACACCCAACCAGCTATCTCTACACATATGTACACACCCAACCAGCCATCTCATGATGTTTATTAGGAGATGCAAATAAAAAATGGCAAAAGTCTCCTTAGAAACATGCAACATATCACATTAGTTCAAATTCTGGATTTGTAGTTGACCTGGGTGCATAAAAACGTATAGCTGTATGTAAGTGTTTGTACAATATGGCTATGCCCTACTTGATTACCTAGTTAGTCCCACTTCACAAGTTTTTTTTTATTAACTCTACAGAATTTAGATAAAGGGCCAATTTTGAATAATGAAATCACTTAATTCATACAATATACATGCCTGTAACACACAGAATACCAATACAAACTTTATTATTTCAATATGGGCCTGAATTAAACTATTGCCCATCTATTAATTATATCTATATAAGCTGATCTGTAAATACAATATTTGAAGACCTCATGTTTAATACTTTATCACATCTTTCTGCCTCCAATAATCAGGATATTCCAGTAACAACCATACAACTGTTTCTACTCATTTAGATCTAAGTACATGACCGACCGCCGAATGTATTCCTTGTATATTTTATTCTTTAGTTTCTCACATAATTTCTTCATCATCAAGCTCAGCTCTTTGAACGTTGGTCTTTCACATTTCCTAGAAAATGCAAAGAATGGTCTGAGATTAGCACAAAATGAAGTTAGTACATACAGCAACCTGTATGGCAGATGATTAAGGGATGGGCATGTATGGTTCAAATGAAGTTAGTACATACAACAACCTGTATGGCAGATGATCAAGGGATGGGCATGTATGGTTCATATGAAGTTAGTACATACAACAACCTGTATGGCAGACGATCAAGGGGTGGGCATGTATGGTTCAAATGAAGTTAGTACATACAACAACCTGTATGGTAGATGATCAAGGGATTGGCATGTATGGTTCAAATGAAGTTAGTACATACAACAACCTGTATGGCAGATGAACAAGGGATGGGCATGTATGGTTCATATGAAGTTAGTACATACAACAACCTGTATGGCAGATGATTAAGGGATGGGCATGTATGGTTCAAATGAAGATAGTACATACAACAACCTGTATGGCAGATGATTAAGGGATGGGCATGTATGGTTCAAATGAAGTTAGTACATACAACAACCTGTATGGCAGATGAACAAGGGATGGGCATGTATGGTTCATATGAAGTTAGTACATACAACAACCTGTATGGCAGACGATCAAGGGGTGGGCATGTATGGTTCAAATGAAGTTAGTACATACAGCAACCTGTATGGCAGATGATCAAGGGATGGGCATGTATGGTTCATATGAAGTTAGTACATACAACAACCTGTATGGCAGACGATCAAGGGGTGGGCATGTATGGTTCAAATGAAGTTAGTACATACAGCAACCTGTATGGCAGACGATCAAGGGGTGGGCATGTATGGTTCATATGAAGTTAGTACATACAGCAACCTGTATGGCAGATGATCAAGGGGTGGGCATGTATCGTTCATATGAAGTTAGTACATACAACAACCTGTATGGCAGATGATCAAGGGATGGGCATGTATGGTTCATATGAAGTCAGTACATACAACAACCTGTATGGTAGATGATCAAGGGATGGGCATGTATGGTTCATATGAAGATAGTACATACAGCAACCTGTATGGTAGATGATCAAGGGATGGGCATGTATGGTTCATATGAAGTTAGTACATACAGCAACCTGTATGGTAGATGATCAAGGGGTGGACATGTATGGTTCAAATGAAGTTAGTACATACAACAACCTGTATGGCAGACGATCAAGGGGTGGGCATGTATGGTTCAAATGAAGTTAGTACATACAACAACCTGTATGGCAGATGATCAAGGGGTGGACATGTATGGTTCAAATGAAGTTAGTACATACAACAACCTGTATGGCAGATGATCAAGGGATGGGCATGTATGGTTCATATGAAGTTAGTACTTACAACAACCTGTATGGCAGATGAACAAGGGATGGGCATGTATGGTTCATATGAAGTTAGTACATACAACAACCTGTATGGCAGACGATCAAGGGGTGGGCATGTATGGTTCAAATGAAGTTAGTACATACAGCAACCTGTATGGCAGATGATCAAGGGATGGGCATGTATGGTTCATATGAAGTTAGTACATACAACAACCTGTATGGCAGACGATCAAAGGGTGGGCATGTATGGTTCAAATGAAGTTAGTACATACAGCAACCTGTATGGCAGACGATCAAGGGGTGGGCATGTATGGTTCATATGAAGTTAGTACATACAGCAACCTGTATGGCAGATGATCAAGGGATGGGCATGTATGGTTCATATGAAGTTAGTACTTACAACAACCTGTATGGCAGATGATCAAGGGATGGGCATGTTTGGTTCATATGTGTGTGCTAGCTCAAAACATCTACAAGTTAACAAGTGACTGGGGCTTATTTCTACATGTGGGCAAGTGATAAAGCCCGGGGCTCACTTCTACACATGGGCAAGTGATAAAGGCCTTGGCTCACTTCTACACATGGACAAGTGATAAAGGCCTGGGCTCACTTCTACACATGGACAAGTTATAAAGGCCTGGGCTCACTTCTACACATGGACAAGTTATAAAGGCCCAGGCTCACTTATACACATGGACAAGTTATAAAGGCCCAGGCTCACTTCTACACATGGACAAGTAATACAGGCCTGGGCTCACTTCTACACATGGACAAGTTATAAAAGTCTGGGCTCACTTCTACACATGGACAAGTTATAAAGGCCTGGGCTCACTTATACACATGGACAAGTCATAAAGGCCTGGACTCACTTCTACACATGGACAAGTTATAAAAGTCTGGGCTCACTTCTACACATGGACAAGTTATAAAGGCCTGGGCTCACTTCTACACATGGACAAATTATAAAGGCCTGGGCTCACTTCTACACATGGACAAGTTATAAAGTCCCGGGCTCACTTCTACACATGGACAAATTACAAAGGCCCTGGCTCACTTCTACACATGGACAAGTTACAAAGGCCAGGGCTCACTTCTACACATGGATAATTTACAGAGGCCTGGGCTTACTTCTACACATGGACAAGTTATAAAGGCCCGGGCTCACATCTACACATGGACAAGTTATAAAGGCCCAGGCTCACATCTACACATGGACAAGTTATAAAGGCCCTGGCTCACTTCTATTCTTCAAACGCTGTAACTCTGACATTAATTATTTGATTTGGCCAGTTTGAAAAAAATTTCAAAGATATTGTGGTTATATACATGTAACAGCTATGTACAGCATGTTAGGAAAGGATCAAATGAAAACTGTGGATGCACAAAGGGTCAATTAACACAATTTTTGGCAATTAAAGAGCTACAACTCCAACATTAATCATCCAATTTGGCCAGTTCAAAAACATTGTCGAGATATATTATAATTCCATATCTACTATGAAAGTTTGGTTAAATTTAAAGGAAAACTGCGGGTTCTAGAGTTCACACAAGGTTAAAAACCATAATTTTTGACAATGGCCATAACATTAACATTAATTATCTGATTTTGGTATAATGATGGTTATTTATCTACTGACTACCACTACTGTGTAAGTTGTTAGGGATTCAATGAAAACTGCAGGTTAAAGTGTGCACACAAGGCAAAATAACACAATAAATAACAAAATAATTTCTGGCAATTCAAGGGTTGTAATTATCCGACTTCTTCAATTTGAGAACATGTCAGAGATATTATGGTGGTTATATAACTTTTGTGTCAGATTATTGAAGATGAAATGAAAACTGTGGGTACTATAGTCCTCACCCAGTCAAATAAGACATTGTCATATGATTCAAAGGCATAACTCCATAACTATTATTATATTCTGTCAGTTCAAGAGCTTGTGTGCGATATTATGCAGGTTCTAAAGTGCAGACAATCAAAAGTTTATGACTGACAGATGATGGATAAGGGGCATTAAGAATAGTAAAATAGTAAACACAGTTATTGCCAAAACAAACAGATGAATAGAGGAAAACATGGACACCGGTTGACAATGGCAAATAATGGCAAGGAATATAAAGCTGATAGTGTCATTCTCAAACATAAAGGTGTGGGGTTCTAAAAGTGTGCTCTACTCCATGATCTTACTTGCACACATTAGACAAAGAGATACAGCAGTTTATTATTAAATATGAAGTCTTACATTTCTATGTGGATATAGAATACTGGAACATAAGTCAGATTGAGAGGCAATGGATCAACAAAATACATAACAAGAGCACCACCTAATATGGTGCACAGTATGCCCATTTGCAAATCTAAAATACATAACAAGAGCACCACATAATATGGTGTACAGTATGCACATTTGCAAATCTAAAATGTTTTTCAGAAAAGGAAACTAATTAACTGTTAACAATTTTATAACAAAAAAGAAATGCCCCCCAAATGGTCTGTGAAAAATTATAATATATGATATAATAGGTAGCGATGTATCCATGAACATCAAGAGTAATGGACTGATGTTTCAGACTTGACATGCAATTTCATGGGGTTTTTTTTACATTAAAGCATGACCTTGACTTTTGTGTAACCTTGACCTTGACATCTGATGTAATGATCTGGGTATTTCAACAGTTAAATGCAGGTGAAACATTATCATGACATGCTGATCACTTGTGTCAAGCCGTTTTAAAATCCCTAAATTTAAGTGAGAGATCAATTGTTGATCAATTGATAAATTGAGCCAAGTGTTTTTGAAATTTATCCATAGATGACAAAGTTACAGACCGGACAAGAAATCTCACACAGACCGAAATTGTTGTCAAACAAACTCAAAGTGTGACCTTGACCTTTGAGGTACACATGTCGGTCTTACACGTGACACGTTGTAATGTCATGCTGATGAATTGAGCCAAGTGTTTTTGAAATTTATCCATAGGTGACAAAGTTTCAGACCGGACACAAAATCTCAATCAGACTGAAAGTGTCATAAAACAAAGTTAAATTGTGACCTTGACCTTTGAAGTGGGACTCTGGGTGTAACGCGCGACACATTTTCATGTTATGTTGATCATTTGTAGCTAGTATTAACAAAATCCATCTATGCATGACAAAGTTACAGGCCAGACACGAAATCTCAAACAGACTGAAAGTGTGGTCAAACAAACTCAAAGTGTGACCTTGACCTTTGAGGTATGGGTATGGGTCTTACTTGCGACACGTCGTCATGTTATGTTGATCATTTGTAGCTAGTATTTATAAAATCCATCAATGCATGACAAAGTTACAGGTCAGACAAGAAATCTCACACAGACTGAAAATGTGGTCAAACAAACTTAAATTGTGACCTTGACCTTTGAGGTATGGGTGTGGGTCTTACTCGTGACACGTCGTCATGTTATGTTGATCATTTGTAGCAAGTATCAACAAAATCCATCTTTGCATGACAAAGTTACAGGCCTGACATGAAATACCGGACGGAAGGACGGACACTGGGATTACTATATGCCACCCAAAAATATTTGGGGAGCATAAAAATCTCTAACACAACAAATATGAAAGAATTAGATCAATTAAATGTCTAACCTTTTTCTGAAAGTGCTAAAAAGTATACATTTTGCATGATTTGGTCACAATTACCATGCTCAAAGCAGGTATTATTTTGTATGTGTTTATACTTTTTGACTAATAATAAAAAAAAAAAGGTTTATTTATAAAATATATAGTTTGCATATTATACAATTTCTTAAAATTAACACAAACTTGCACTCATAAATGCCTAAAAAATAGAAATGAGTCCATAGGACAGATAAAGTTCTACCTTTTATTCTACTTTTCCAGGATAGTGTCGTAGGGACCTTTATCATTGATATATGGCCCCTAAAACAACAGCGATTTTTATAATGTGGTAAAAATCATTGTGTAAAAGTTTCAAAGTGTTAGTTTTTTTACTTTCAGATCGGAAATGAATGGTTTGAGCCAGCAAGTCAAAGGTCAAGGTGACTTATCCCAATCAAGTGAAGGAAAAACATATGTATAACTCCTTTAATTGTTTAAATATTTCAAGAGTTTTTCCCCTACATTTTTCATTTTGTGGTGGGAAGTCTAGAATTGTAAAGTTTTGAAGTTGTAAGAATTTTTGTTGTTGACTTATAGACTGGAAATACAAATAGTTAACAAATCCACCAGCCATGTAAGAATGTACCAGCCATATTAGAATATACCAGCCATGTAAGAATGTAACGGCCATGTAAGAATGTACCAGCCATGTAAGACTGTACCAGCCATGTAAGAATGTAACGGCCATGTAAAAATGTACCAGCCATGTAAGACTGTACCGGCCATGCAAGAATGTACCAGCCATGTAAGAATTACTAGCCATGTAAGAATGTACCAGCTACCAGCCATGTAAGAATGTACCAGCCATGTAAGAATGTACCAGCCATGTAAGAATGTAACAGCCATGTAAGAATGTACCAGCAATGTAAGAATGTACCAGCCAGGTAAGAATGTAACAGCCATGTAAGATGTAACAGCCATGTAAGAATGTAAGAGCCATGTAACAGCCATGTAAGAATATACCAGCCATGTAACAGCCATGTAAGATGTAACAGCCATGTAAGAATGTAACAGCCATGTAAGAATGTACCAGCAATGTAAGAATGTACCAGCCATGTAAGAATGTAACAGCCATGTAAGATGTAACAGCCATGTAAGAATGTAACAGCCATGTAAGAATGTACCAGTCATGTAACAGCCATGTAAGAATGTAACAGCCATGTAAGAATATAACAGCCATGTAAGAATGTACCAGCCATGTACCAGCCATGTAAGAATGTAACAGCCATGTAAGAATGTAACAGCCATGTAAGAGCATGTAAGAATGTACCAGCAAAGTTTGAATCTCAAAAACTTCCAAAAGCAAAAATGTGGAGGAAAAACACATAAGACATGTAAAAGGCCTTACAATATATTAACATAAAGGTGCATATAAAATTTGGGAAACAAAAGCAAAAATTTAGCGATTTTTCTACTTTTGCATGATTGGTATCGGCAGCTTTGACCTTTGATCTACTGATCCCAAAAATGATAATGACACGTTATCATTGTTTTAACCTTATGTATAATTTAACACGAGCCTGGAAGACTTTTTGTCCAAAACAAGACTAAGCAATTTTACCATCTTTATTTTATCAAAAATACAACAGTAACAATAAATTTGATATGAACTAACATCAATAAAATATCTGAAGATTTGTGTAGCATAAAAGGAATAATAAATGTATAAAAGTGACATTTGTTGAAAAAAGTTACAAATAACTAATGATACAAAGCATGATATTTTCTAAAAGACAGACATGTAGTAACCACTGATGTGGTGAAACGCGCATAGAAGTCCTCCTTTATACTTCAAACAAGCACAGAACTGCTCTATAATCATTTAAAACAAGCATGGAACAACTCCTCTTTACTCATTCAAACAAGCATGGAACAACTCCTCTTTACTCATTCAAACAAGCATGGAACAACTCCTCTTTACTCATTCAAACAAGCATGGAACAACTCCTCTTTACTCATTCAAACAAGCATGGAACAACTCCTCTTTACTCATTCAAACAAGCATGGAACAACTCCTCTTTACTCATTCAAACAAGCATGGAACAACTCCTCTTTACTCATTCAAACAAGCATGGAACAACTTCTCCTTACTCATTCAAACAAGCATGGAACAACTCCTCTTTACTCATTCAAACAAGCATGGAACAACTCCTCTTTACTCATTCAAACAAGCATGGAACAACTTCTCCTTACTCATTCAAACAAGCATGGAACAACTCCTCTTTACTCATTCAAACAAGCATGGAACAACTTCTTACTCATTCAAACAAGCATGGAACAACTCCTCTTTACTCATTCAAACAAGCATGGAACAACTCCTCTTTACTCATTCAAACAAGCATGGAACAACTCCTCTAACTCCTCTTTACTCATTCAAACAAGCATGGAACAACTTCTCCTTACTCATTCAAACAAGCATGGAACAACTCCTCTTTACTCATTCAAACAAGCATGGAACAACTCCTCTTTACTCATTCAAACAAGCATGGAACAACTTCTCCTTACTCATTCAAACAAGCATGGAACAACTTCTTACTCATTCAAACAAGCATGGAACAACTTCTTACTCATTCAAACAAGCATGGAATAACTTCTCCTTACTCATTCAAACAAGCATGGAACAACTTCTCCTTACTCATTCAAACAAGCATGGAACAACTTCTTACTCATTCAAACAAGCATGGAACAACTTCTTACTCATTCAAACAAGCATGGAACAACTTCTTACTCATTCAAACAAGTGTGAAACTCCTCCTTAATCATTTAACAAGCATTGAATTCCTCTTTAATCATTCAAATCTGTGTGAAACATGCATGGAGTTTCACACTCCTGAACTAACTGGTGTCACTTATTGAGTTTCACACCTGAAATAGGTGGTGTCACTAATGGAGTTTAACACACCTGAAATAGGCTGTGTCACTAATTGAGTTACAACCACCTGAAATAGGTAGAGTCACTTATGGAGCTACACCCACCTGAAATAGATGGTGTCACTAAAGGAGTTAAACACACCAGAAATAACAGGTGTCTCTAATAGAGTTTCACACCCCTGAAATAGGAGATGTCACTTATGGAGACACACACACCTGAAATAACTGGTGTCACTTAAGGAGATACAAACACCTGAAGTAACTGGTGTCACTTATGGAGTTTCACACACCTGAAACAGGTGGTGTCACTAATGGAGTTAATCACACCTGAAATAGGTTGTGTCACTAATTCAGTTACAACCACCTGAAATAGGTGATGTCACTTATTGAGCTACACCCACCTGAAATAGATGGTGTCACTAATGGAGTTTAACACACCAGAAATAATGGGTGTCTCTAATGGAGTTTAGCACACCAGAAATAATGGGTGTCTCTAATGGAGTTTCACACATCTGAAATAGGTGATGTCACTTATGGAAATACACATATCTGAAATAACTGGTGTCACTTAAGGAGATACAAACACCTGAAGTAACTGGTGTCACTTATGGAGTTTCACACACCTGAAATAGGTGGTGTCACTAATGCAGTTTAACACACCTGAAATAGGTGGTGTCACTTAAGGAGTTACACATACCCGAAATAACCGGTGCCACTTATGGAGTTTCACACACATACCAGAAATAACTTGTATCATTTACGGAGAAATAACTGACACAAGCATCGGATTTACATACACTACAAATACCAAATTTCACATACAAACTGAAGAATGAAGTAACAAAAGTTAGGTACATACCAGAGTTAGTGTGTGATTATAAGTGACCCCGCCCTGCGTCATGATTGTAGATATGTATAAGACACATTATGTCACTGAGATAACATACAAGTGGAAGCACAGTACACATGGCACACGTAATGTGATAGAATACCAGATTTGTTTATGGATATAAGGTTGAGATAAGGATATTCCACCCCGTGGCTTCACTGCTCTAGTTGGAAGGACAGAACAGAGGATCCTATTTAAGCAGTGACACCCAGGGGTGCAATGTCATTAGCTTAACTCTGCACTAATCTTTCATTCTTTATTTGCAAACTAATAAGACTTTCTTTCAATATGAGTTGATTTACCCTCTACTGAGAACAGCAGGACATAATTATAGAACATGCATCAACCTTAGGGTGAGAAAAATATTTGACATCAGATAAATGGCAGCTATCTGACATGACATAAGAACATCACTGGTGCTCCTCACCTTTAATCCTACATTGGTATGTGTAGTGTATAATGCTATTCAAAATTAACAATTTAACAACTAACAATTTCAGATTACTGTGACATCCATCACTTAGACAAGGACAAGGGACTGTGTATGAATATTTATAAGACAAAAGTCACATGTGGAAACATCACCAAAGATGGTTTCAATAGCGTAATGGAATTTAAATGTAATGTTTGAAGTTTTACAGCTGACAAAGCATCAACTAGCAAAAATACTGATTTTGTAACAAAATGAATAACTGTTCCAGAAGCAAGGACAACAAGAGCACCGCAAGCAGGTGCAGACGCTCGTCTTTTTTCCAAATCTATTATGTAGGTCAAAGTCAGTGAAGTAAACTTTTTAAACTTGATGGTAATTAGTTTAAAAAATCAATACTATTATTTATTAAATAAAACAGATTTAAAACAATCACCAAAAATAATAGAGATGTCGAAGAACAACGTTAACTCGACTATTCCAGCCTTGTCGATCACATAACAGTATATTATAATGTACCATCAGAAAAACAGATAAATCTGTATGAATGAAACCATCTTTCATATAAGTATTTGATTTAATGCAAAACAAATTTAAACAAAAAAGAAAAAAATATATGGGCAGCAGGTTGGGGGGTCTTGGTTGGGCTCGGGAAGGAAAGTCCATTGAATAAGTCAAGGTCAGTGATGCAAACTTTTTTTAGTTGATGGTGATCAGCTTAGAGAATTAATAGTATTACTGAAAAATAAAATTGATTTAAAAAAAAAAATAAAAAATTCAAACCTGAGCTAAACAAAAAACTTTAACCTAAGGTTTTAAAGACCAAAGTATTGAAATTTATGTAAGTTAGCGATATACATTTTTTCTACAACATAATATAAATGTGTTTATGCAGTTTAGTCACCAAAACATGAGCAGTTTGTTCAGAAACAGAGAAAATGCTGAGCTAAACAAAAAACTTTAACTGAAGGTTTTAGAGCCCAAAGTATGTAAATTTAGGTAAGTTAGCGATATACATTGTTTGTATAACATGATATGAATGTGTTTATGAAGTTTAGTCACCAAAACATGAGTAGTTTGTTCAGAAACAGAGAAAATGCTGAGCTAAACATAAAACTTTAACCAAACCTGAGCTAAACAAAAAACTTTAACTGAAGGTTTTAGAGCCCAAAGTATGTAAATTTAGGTAAGTTAGCTATATACATTGTTTGTATAACATGATATGAATGTGTTTATGAAGTTTAGTCACCGTAACACGAGTTGTTTGTTCAGAAACAGAGAAAAAGCTGAGCTAAACATAAAACGTTAACAAGCGGACGACGACAACAACGATGACGCCGACGCCAGGGTCATGACAATAGCTCTTCGTTTTTTTCAAAAAGATGAGCTAAAAATAGTGAAATAATTATATATACCTGAAGAAAATAATTATATATACATGGGCATCTACTATATATGACAGCTCATCTGTGGAAGCAGGTACAATTATTCAATATTAATAATTCCAAAGATACACTGGACTTAAATTTCATTTGATTTCTTCGAATAAAAATTGATATCTCAAATAGTCAGCACAAACAAGATGAGTATCTGAGAAAGAGATCACCTTAATATATACTGAACAAAACTACTTCTCAATACATACTGGATATACAAGATGTTTGACTACAGGTGCAGGTACATAGAGTTTGGAGATGTGACTACATGTCAGTTTGGTGTATTCTGTTCCTGGATATATATATATATATATATATATATCATAAGGTTTGTACAGTTGGAATGTTATAATGAGTAAATGCATTCATCAATATGTATTATTATGCAGCACATAGACACGTGTAGTTAACATATCACAGAAAAGCATCAAGTTACTTTGAATATTGTCTAACATCAAAGAAATACAGTCAATGGCCATTACAGCCCATGGCACCAGGCATGCACTCTCTCTCTCTCAGACTGATATACACGGCATGAAATAGTATATGTTATAAAAGAACATGCAAAGGATATTTACAATTTATACAAAATACAATCAAGGGCAACCAATCTAACTTTATATCTAAGATGTATTGAAATGTTATGTAATACTACATCTAGATAAGATACAGAAGGTATATCAATCTAACTTTTTCTTATAAAGTATACATCACTACCAAACTTGTCCTGACATGAAATGGAGCCACTACCAACATGTCCTTATAGAGTATAGATCCACTCCAAACATGTCCTTGTATGGTATAGAGCCACTCCCAACATATCCTTGTATGGTATACAGTCACTCCCAACATGTCCTTATAGAGTATAGTCACTCCCAACATGTCCTTATAGAGTACAGAGCCACTCCCAAAATGTCCTTATAGAGTATACAGTCACTCCCAAGTTCCCAACATGTCTTTATAAGATATACAGCCACCCAACATGTCCATACATTGTATAGAGCCACCCCCAACATGTTCTTATATAGTATAAAGCCACTCCCAACATGTCCTTACATGGTATAGAGCCACCCCAACATGTTCTTATATAGTATAAAGCCACTCCCAACATGTCCATACATGGTATAGAGCCACCCCCAACATGTTCTTATACAGTATAGAGTCACTCCCAACATGTCCATACATGGTACAGAGCCACCCCCAACATGTTCTTATATAGTATAAAGCCACTCCCAACATGTCCTTACATGGTATACAGTCACTCCCATCATGTCCTTATATGGTATAGAGCCACTCCCAAAATGTCCTTATTTGGTATAAAGCCACTCCCAATATGTCCACAGGTGGCACAAGACTACTCTCAATACAATTTAGGGAAAATAATTATATAAGCTATACATTCATTCCGATCCCTTTTCACTTTGTATTTTGCATAAACAATGTTGTAAATCTTATGGAATGAAATATGTTTAAAACTATTTGTACATGATGCGTTATAACTTATCATTCATTTATGTGGGTTAAAAAACAAACATAATTTTATAAATAAGAGTAATGCAATGTACATTGTATATATATATATATATATATATATATATATATATATATATATCAATGCAACATATGTCCGTGATGACAATCATGTTTGACACTTTATACTCAATACTACCCAAATATCCAGATTCCGTAATTGGCTGTGGTTCAGCTCCACTGAGATCTTGTAATACTGAACATGGGTAGTGGTCAACATATCAGCAATTTCAGTTATATAGCACATAATTGTGGTGCAGTGAAATATAGCACATAATTGTGGTGCAGCTTGTATAACAACAGTTGGTCTGTACTACAAGTGTTTGTTACATACAGATTTGTCCTTTGTTTTAATGACAGCACATATCGGCAGATCAAAATAAAAACTGACCTTAGACTAATTGCAATAAAAATGTTTTTGTTGTTTACACACTTGAAACTTATATATAGTTATAGGAAGAACACAGGACAAACTTGGAGCACGACACTATACTTTATTTTGTTTCATCATTAAAGTAACCATATTATAATATGGCGTATCATAATTGTTATCTGTCTGCAAAAACAAGTTCAGTTGCAATAAGTCATAGGTACAATAAGGATACAGTTTTTATTTGATTCACCTAATAAGGATTAAAGTGTCTATAACATGTGTGAAGACATAGATAGAAACATGCGCTAGCTTCTTGACTCCAGGGTCATTCTCCTGCACAATTTTGACATAGTCCCTGCAAGTTGTTGGAACGTTGGTCTCCTATCTTTTCTGGAAGAAGTAAATAAGGAGAAACATGCAATACACTGATAAAACAAGTATGTATAATATCACAGTCAAAAGCAGAGCCAATACACAAATATAATACATTCAGTATTAGCTGCTACAAGAAAGTTATGTAAAAACATAATAATAATAAGTCAACTAGATTCTAAACAATTCTGGATCATTCTGGATAATGATAAAAAATATTGTATTAATACATTTGTACTTGACAAAATGGACAGATTCCTTAATACTGGACAAAATGGACAGATCTTCAATACTATACAATAATCTAAAACAGGATAATGAAGGATAATCTAAGATTGGATAATGAAGGATAATATAAGACTGGATAATTAAGGATAATCTAAGACAGGATAATGAAGGATAATTTAAGATTGGATAATGAAGGATAATCTAAGACAGGATAATGAAGGATAATCTAAGACAGGATAATGAAGGATAATGAAGGATACTCTAAGACAGGATAATGAAAGATAGTCTAAGACATGATAATGAAAGATAATCTAACACAGGATAATGAAGAATAATCTTAGACTGGATAATGAAGGATAATCTAAGGCTGGAAAATGAAGGATAATCTAACAGTGTAGCACTGTACATGATATATAACATAATTATGTGCGACTGTACATGATATATAACATAATTACATGTCACACTGTACATAATATATAACATAATTATGTGTGATTGTACATGATATATAACATAATTACGTGTCACACTGTACATGATATATAACATAATTACATGTCACACTGTACATGATATATATCATAATTATGTGTCACGCTGTACATGATATATAACATAATTACATGTCACACTGTACATATTATATAACACAATTATGTGTGATTATACATGATATATAACATAATCACGTGTCACGCTGTACATGGTATATAACATAATTACATGTCACACTGTACATGATATATAACACAATTATGTGTGATTATACATGATATATAACATAATCACGTGTGACACTGTACATGATATATAACATAATTACGTGTGATTATACATGATATATAACATAATCACGTGTGACGCTGTACATGGTATATAACATAATTATGTGTCACGCTGTACATCAAATATAACATAATTACATGTCACACTGTACATGATATATAAAATAATTACATGTCACACTGTACATGATATATAACATAATTACATGTCACACTGTACATCAAATATAACATAATTATGTGTCACACTGTACATGATATATAACATAATTACATGTCACACTGTACATGATATATAACATAATTACATGTCACACTGTACATCAAATATAACATAATTATGTGTCACGCTGTACATGATATATAATATAATTACGTGTCACACTGTACATGATATAAAACAAAATTATGTGTCACACTGCACATGATATATAACATTATTACGTGTCACACTGTACATGATATATATATAATTATGTGTGATTGTACATGATATATGATATATAAAATAATTACGTGTGATTGTACATGATATATAACATAATCACATGTGACTGTACATGAATATAACATAATAACATGTGATTGTACATGATATATAACATAATTACGTGTGATTGTACATGATATATAACATAATTATGTGTGATTGTACATGATATATAAAATAATTACATGTGATTGTACATGATATATAACATAATTACATGTGATTGTACATGATATATAACATAATTACGTGTGATTGTACATAATATATAACATAATTATGTGTCACACTGTACATGCTATATAACATTACTACATGTGATCGTACACGATATATAACATAACTACGTGTCACACTGTACATGATATATAACATAATCACGTGTGACTGTACATGATATATAACATGATTACATGTGATTGTACATGATATATAACATAATCACGTGTAATTGTACATGATTTATATAACATAATAACGTGTCACACTGTACATGATATATAACATAATTACACGTAATTTGTACATGATATATAACATAATTACGTGTGATTGTACATGATATATAACATAATCACGTGTAATTGTACATGATATATAACATAATAACGTGTCACACTGTACATGATATATAACATAATTACATGTAATTTGTACATGATATATAACATAATTGCGTGTGATTGTACATGATATATAACATAATTACGTGTGATTGTACATGATATATAACATAATCACGTGTGATTGTACCTGATATATAACATAATTACGTGTCACATTGTACATGATATATAACATAATTACGTGTCACATTGTACATGATATATAACATAATCACGTGTGACTGTACATATGACAGAAGTAACAACTTACTCGTATTCCCAGCAGTTGAGCATCACGTGATACACATCATCATCACAGTATTCAGGCTTGGCCAACCTTTGTCCTTCTTCCACAATAAACTGCAGGATTTCCTGTCCCTTCATTTTCTGATGTAATAATCAAGAAGGCAGTGTAACGCTTTGTTGTTATCATGGTAGTTGTATCAACAAACAATCAAGAAGGCAGTGTAATGCTTAGTTGTAATCATGGTAGTTGTATCAAAAAACAATTAAGAAGGCAGTGTAACTCTTACATGTTGTTGTAATCATGGTAGTTGTATCAACAAACAATCAAGAAAGCAGTGTAATGCTTAGTTGTAATTATGGTAGTTGTATCAACAAACAATTAAGAAGGCAGTGTAATGTTTAGTTGAAATCATGGTAGTTGTATCAACAAACAATCAAAAAGGCAGTGTAACACTTAGTTGTAATCATGGTAGTTGTATCAAAAAACAATTAAGAAGGCAGTGTAACGCTTACATGTTGTTGTAATCATGGTAGTTGTATCAACAAACAATCAAGAAGGCAGTGTAACACTTAGTTGTAACCATGATAGTTGTACCAACAAACAATCAAGAAGGCAGTGTAACGCTTAGTTGTAATTATGGTAGTTGTATCAACAAACAAATAAGAAGGCAGTGTAACGCTTAGTTGTAATCATGGTAGTTGTATCAACAAAAAATCAAGAAGGCAGTGTAATGCTTAGTTGTAATTATGGTAGTAGTATCAACAAACAATCAAGAAGGCAGTGTAATGCTTAGTTGTAATTATGGTAGTTGTATCAACAAACAATCAAGAAGGCAGTGTAATGCTTAGTTGTAATTATGGTAGTTGTATCAACAAACAATCAAGAAGGCAGTGTAATGCTTAGTTGTAATTATGGTAGTTGTATCAACAAACAATCAAGAAGGCAGTGTAATGCTTAGTTGTAATTATGGTAGTTGTATCAACAAACAATTCAGAAGGCAGTGTAACGCTTAGTTGTAATTATGGTAGTTGTGTCAACAAACAATCAAGAAGGCAGTGTAATGCTTAGTTGTAATTATGGTAGTTGTATCAACAAAAAATCAAGAAGGCAGTGTAACACTTAGTTGTAATTATGGTAGAAGTATCAACAAACAATCAAGAAGGCAGTGTAATGCTTAGTTGTAATTATGGTAGTTGTATCAACAATTAATCAAGAAGGCAGTGTAACGCTTAGTTGTAATTATGGTAGTTGTACCAACAAACAATCAAGAAGGCAGTGTAATGCTTAGTTGTAATTATGGTAGTTGTATCAACAAACAATTCAGAAGGCAGTGTAATGCTTAGTTGTAATTATGGTAGTTGTGTCAACAAACAATCAAGAAGGCAGTGTGATGCTTAGTTGTAATTATGAAAGTTGTATCAACAAACAATTCAGAAGGCAGTGTAATGCTTAGTTGTAATTATGGTAGTTGTACCAACAAACAATCAAGAAGGCAGTGTAATGCTTAGTTGTAATTATGGTAGTTGTATCAACAAACAATTCAGAAGGCAGTGTAACGCTTAGTTGTAATTATGGTAGTTGTATCAACAAACAATTAAGAAGGCAGTGTAACGCTTAGTTGTAATTATGGTAGTTGTACCAACAAACAATCAAGAAGGCAGTGTAACGCTTAGTTGTAATTATGGTAGTTGTACCAACAAACAATCAAGAAGGCAGTGTAATGCTTAGTTGTAATTATGGTAGTTGTATCAACAAACAATTCAGAAGGCAGTGTAACGCTTAGTTGTAATTATGGTAGTTGTGTCAACAAACAATCAAGAAGGCAGTGTGATGCTTAGTTGTTATTATGGTAGTAGTATCAACAATCAAGAAGGCAGTGTAATGCTTAGTTGTAATTATGGTAGTTGTATCAACAAACAATTCAGAAGGCAGTGTAACGCTTAGTTGTAATTATGGTAGTTGTGTCAACAAACAATCAAGAAGGCAGTGTAACGCTTAGTTGTAATTATGGTAGTAGTATCAACAAACAATTCAGAAGGCAGTAACGCTTAGTTGTAATTATGGTAGTTGTATCAACAAACAATCAAGAAGGCAGTGTAACGCTTAGTTGTTATTATGGTAGTTGTATCAACAAACAATCAAGAAGGCAGTGTAACGCTTAGTTGTAATTATGGTAGTTGTATCAACAAACAATCAAGAAGGCAGTGTAACGCTTAGTTGTAATTATGGTAGTTGTATCAACAAACAATTCAGAAGGCAGTGTAACGCTTAGTTGTAATTATGGTAGTTGTGTCAACAAACAATCAAGAAGGCAGTGTAACGCTTAGTTGTAATTATGGTAGTAGTATCAACAAACAATTCAGAAGGCAGTAACGCTTAGTTGTAATTATGGTAGTTGTATCAACAAACAATCAAGAAGGCAGTGTAACGCTTAGTTGTTATTATGGTAGTTGTACCAACAAACAATCAAGAAGGCAGTGTAATGCTTAGTTGTAATCATAGTAGTTGTATCAACAAACAATCAAGACGGCAGTGTAATGCTTAGTTGTAATTATGGAAGTTGTATTATCAAACAATTAAGAAGGCAGTGTAAAAGTTAGTTGTAATCATGGTAGTTGTATCAAGAAACAATGGTGTGATACGGCAACAGTTATATTTACAATTACAAAATGGCCATTATAGCTCTTATCCTTCACATTACACAGTACAGGTAAAGAATCTGTAAATGTTTACAGCAAGAGCATACGTGTGTTTCTGACATCAGTTTAACATTTTTTAATTATAAACACTAACATGATGAGCTGTTTTAAATTTCTTGAAAATAAGGCAATAAAAAGAATCTTATTTATAAATTAAACCCAGCCATATAGAGTGTAGTCCCAATAAATCGTAGACAATGGGGATAAATAAACTTAATGACACAGGCTTGTGATAATATTCTCCACATCCTTTTAAAATCATTTAATGCCTACATTTGTTTTGAAAGAATAGAACAGAAACTAAAATGATTACACATTGATCAAGTGCTGGTACATGTGACCTGGGCTACCCAATAAAACAAAATTCAAATATCTATTTGCAATATTTCCATGACAAATTAAGATGTAAGTCGAAAATTTCAAAACAATTACATCCTTAATGGTAGAACAGTGTGCATTTATGCAAACTACTTAGCAAAAGTAATGTGAGAAAAAGGCGACATCAGACAATGAGGCGGCCCACAGAACAGTCAGATTCTGCGTAGAACTAGAAATGACACCTGTCAATAAAATCAGTTAAGAAACATGCGAATGTATTGTGGGCGCTAGTGTACAAATGGCATAGGCAATTTTTGAAAATCTGGCAGTATCACGAGAGGATGACTGAAAAGTGATTATGACGGCATTATGTTATAGGTTCACAACATTATTAACCCTGACCGGTGGCAAACTATTAGACACATTGCAAGTGTTATTGGTTGCAGTAACTCATCAGTACATCGACTGTTGACCAGTGGTTTAAAGATAACAGGAGTGTGTGCATGTTGGGTGCTACTTACAGCAGAACAAAATGAGTGTTGCATGGCAGCAACAGGAAATTACTCCATTGTCATCAGAGATGATTCCTTTCTCAACAACAGTCATAACAACAGATGAGACATGGGTACACTACTTTGAACTAGAATTCAAGTTTCAACCAAGCGTACTACTCCGAGTAGTCCACCACTGAAGGCCATGCAGTGAAATATATTGGTAAAGTGATGTTCAGTATGTTTAGGGACAACTTTGGAATGTTGATTATACACACAGTTCCAGCCAGACAAACATTGATGCTGATGTTCAGTATGTTTATGGACCACTTTGGAATGTTGATAATACACACAGTTCCAGCCAGTCAAACATTAATGCTGATGTTCAGTATGTTTATGGACAACTTTGGAATGTTGATTATACACACAGTTTCAGCCAGACAAACATTGATGCTGATGTTCAGTATGTTTATGGACCACTTTGGAATGTTGATTATACACACAGTTCCAGCCAGTCAAACATTAATGATGATGTTCAGTATGTTTATGGACCACTTTGGAATGTTGATTATACACACAGTTCCAGCCAGACACACATTGATGCTGATGTTCAGTATGTTTATGGACAACTTTGGAATGTTGATTATACACACAGTTCCAGCCAGACAAACATTGATGCTGATGTTCAGTATGTTTATGGACCACTTTGGAATGTTGATTATACACACAGTTCCAGCCAGTCAAACATTAATGATG
The DNA here is from genome assembly GCA_029582155.1 of Panopea generosa. NCBI lineage: Eukaryota > Metazoa > Mollusca > Bivalvia > Adapedonta > Hiatellidae > Panopea > Panopea generosa. The sequence goes on along the minus strand of CM055901.1, from coordinate 37,557,497 downwards.
ATGTTCAGTATGTTTATGGACAACTTTGGAATGTTGATTATACACACAGTTCCAGCCAGACAAACATTAATGCTGATGTTCAGTATGTTTAGGGGCAACTTTGGAATGTTGATTATACACACAGTTCCAGCCAGTCAAACATTAATGATGATGTTCAGTATAGTTATGGATCACTTTGGAATGTTGATTATACACACAGTTCCAGCCAGACAAACATTGATGCTGATGTTCAGTATGTTTATGGACAACTTTGGAATGTTGATTATACACACAGTTCCAGCCAGTCAAACATTAATGATGATGTTCAGTATAGTTATGGATCACTTTGGAATGTTGATTATACACACAGTTCCAGCCAGACAAACATTGATGCTGATGTTCAGTATGTTTATGGACCACTTTGGAATGTTGATTATACACACAGTTCTAGCCAGACAAACATTAATGCTGATGTTCAGTATGTTTAGGGACAACTTTGGAATGTTGGTTATACACACAGTTCCAGACAGACAAACATTAATGATGATGTTCAGTATGTTTATTGACAACTTTGGAATGTTGGTTATACACACAGTTCCAGTCAGACAAACATTAATGCTGATCTTCAGTATGTTTAGGGACCACTTTGGAATGTTGATTATACACACAGATCCAGCCAGACAAACATTAATCCTGATGTTCAGTATGTTTATGGACCACTTTGGAATGTTGATTATACACACAGTTCCAGCCAGACAAACATTAATGCTGATGTTCAGTATGTTTTGGGACAACTTTGGAATGTTGATTATACACACAGTCCCAGACAGACAAACATTAATGATGATGTTCAGTATGTTTATGGACCACTTTGGAATGTTGGTTATTCACACAGTTCTAGCCAGACAAACCTTTAAACTGATGTTCAGTATGTTTATGGACCACTTTGGAATGTTAATTATACACACTGTTCCAGCCAGACAAACATTAATACTGATCTTCAGTATGTTTATTGACAACTTTGGAATGTTGATTATACACACAGTTTCAGCCAGCCAAACATTGATGCTGATGTTCAGTATGTTTATGGACCACTTTGGAATGTTGATTATACACACAGTTCCAGTCAGACAAACATTAATGATGATGTTCAGTTTGTTTATGGATCACTTTGGAATGTTGATTATACACACAGTTCCAGTCAGACAAACATTAATGCTGATGTTCAGTATGTTTATGGACAACTTTTGAATGTTGATTATACACACAGTTCCAGTCAGACAAACATTAATGCTGATGTTCAGTATGTTTATGGACAACTTTTGAATGTTGATTATACACACAGTTCCAGTCAGACAAACATTAATGATGATGTTCAGTATGTTTATGGACAACTTTGGAATGTTGATTATACACACAGTTCCAGTCAGACAAACATTTATGCTGATGTTCAGTATGTTTATGGACAACTTTTGAATGTTGATTATACACACAGTTCCAGTCAGACAAACATTAATGATGATGTTCAGTATGTTTATGGATCACTTTGGAATGTTGATTATACACACAGTTCCAGTCAGACAAACATTAATGCTGATGTTCAGTATGTTTATGGATAACTTTTGAATGTTGATTATACACACAGTTCCAGTCAGACAAACATTAATGATGATGTTCAGTATGTTTATGGACCACTTTGGAATGTTGGTTATTCACACAGATCCAGCCAGACAAACATTAATCCTGATGTTCAATATGTTTATGGACCACTTTGGAATGTTGATTATACACACAGTTCCAGCCAGACAAACATTAATGCTGATGTTCAGTATGTTTTGGGACAACTTTGGAATGTTGATTATTCACACAGTCCCAGCCAGACAAACATTAATGATGATGTTCAGTATGTTGATGGACCACTTTGGAATGTTGGTTATTCACACAGTTCTAGCCAGACAAACATTTATACTGATGTTCAGTATGTTTATGGACCACTTTGGAATGTTAATTATACACACAGTTCCAGCCAGACAAACATTAATACTGATCTTCAGTATGTTTATTGACAACTTTGGAATGTTGATTATACACACAGTTCCAGCCAGCCAAACATTAATGCTGATGTTCAGTATGTTTATGGACCACTTTGGAATGTTGATTATACACACAGTTCTAGCCAGACAAACATTAATGCTGATGTTCAGTATGTTTAGGGACAACTTTGGAATGTTGATTATACACACAGTTCCAGCCAGACAAACATTAATGCTGATGTTCAGTATGTTTATGGACCACTTTGGAATGTTGATTATACACACAGTTCCAGCCAGACAAACATTAATGCTGATCTTCAGTATGTTTATGGACCACTTTGGGATGTTGATTATACACAAAGTTCCAGCCAGACAAACATTAATGCTGATGTTCAGTATGTTTATGGACAACTTTGGAATGTTGATTATACACAAAGTTCCAGCCAGCCAAACATTAATGCTGATGTTCAGTATGTTTATGGACCACTTTGGAATGTTGATCATACACACAGTTCCAGCCAGACAAACATTAAAGATGATGTTCAGTATGTTTATGGACCACTTTGGAATGTTGATTATACACACAGTTCCAGCCCGACAAACATTAATGCTGATCTTCACTATGTTTAGGGACAACTTTGGAATGTTAATTATACACACAGTTCTAGCCCGACAAACATTAATGCTGATGTTCAGTATGTTTAGGGACAACTTTGGAATGTTGATTATACACACAGTTCCAGCCAGACAAACATTAATGCTGATGTTCAGTATGTTTATGGACCACTTTGGAATGTTGATTATACACACAGTTCCAGCCAGACAAACCTTAATGCTGATGTTCAGTATGTTTAGGGACCACTTTGGAATGTTGGTTATACACACAGTTCCAGCCATACAAACATTAATGCTGATGTTCAATATGTTTAGGGACCACTTTGGAATGTTGGTTATACACACAGTTCCAGCCATACAAACATTAATGCTGATGTTCAGTATGTTTATGGACCACTTTGAAATGTTGATTATACACACAGTTCCAGCCAGACAAACATTAATGCTGATCTTCAGTATGTTTATGGTTCACTTTGGAATGTTGTTTATACACACAGTTCTTACCCGACAAACATTAATGCTGATGTTCAGTATGTTTAGGGACCACTTTGGAATGTTGGTTATACACACAGTTCCAGCCATACAAACATTAATGCTGATGTTCAGTATGTTTATGGACCACTTTGGAATGTTGATTATACACACAGTTCCAGCCAGACAAACATTAATGCTGATCTTCAGTATGTTTATGGACTACTTTGGAATGTTGATTATACACACAGTTCCAGCCAGACAAACATTAATCCTGATGTTCAGTATGTTTATGGACCACTTCGGGATGTTGTTTATACACACAGATCCAGCCAGACAAACATTAATGCTGATGTTCAGTATATTTATGGACCACTTTGGAATGTTGGTTATACACAAAGTTCCAGCCAGACAAACATTAATGCTGATGTTCAGTATATTTATGGACCACTTTGGAATGTTGGTTATACACAAAGTTCCAGCCAGACAAACATTAATGCTGATGTTCAGTATGTTTAGGGACCACTTTGGAATGTTAGTTATACACACAGTTCCAGCCATACAAACATTAATGCTGATGTTCAGTATGTTTATGGACCACTTTGGAATGTTGATTATACACACAGTTCCAGCCAGACAAACATTAATGCTGATCTTCAGTATGTTTATGGACCACTTTGGAATGTTGATTATACACACAGTTCCAGCCAGACAAACATTAATCCTGATGTTCAGTATGTTTATGGACCACTTCGGGATGTTGTTTATACACACAGATCCAGCCAGACAAACATTAATGCTGATGTTCAGTATATTTATGGACCACTTTGGAATGTTGGTTATACACAAAGTTCCAGCCAGACAAACATTAATGCTGATGTTCAGTATATTTATGGACCACTTTGGAATGTTGGTTATACACAAAGTTCCAGCCAGACAAACATTAATGCTGATGTTCAGTATGTTTATGGACCACTTTGGAATGTTGATTATACACACAGATCCAGCCAGACAAACATTAATGCTGATGTTCAGTATATTTATGGATAACTTTGGAATGTTGATTATACACACAGTTCCAGCCAGACAAACATTAATGCTGATGTTCAGTATGTTTAGGGACCACTTTGGAATGTTGGTTATACACACAGTTCCAGCCAGACAAACATTAATGATGATGTTCAGTATGTTTATGGATCACTTTGGAATGTTGATTATACACACAGTTCCAACCAGACAAACATTAATGCTGCCTATTATTCTCAGCTAATCTTGGTTGACTTTATGTGTGCAATTTGGAAAAAGTGTCTCGCCCATGCCTCAGATCTTTTACCAGGATAATGAACCTAGTCACACAGTTGAGCACACCTGACTGGAATTAGATATTATTGGTTTCTAAAGTTTGGTTCATCCCCAGTACTCCGTTATTTACTCTGTTAGATTTTACTCACTTCTCTTCATTGAAGTCACAACTGAGGGGACAGAGGTTTGATGAATATGACACGCTGATGTGCGCCGAGCTCCGGTTCACCAGGAACATAGATGTAGAGTGGTTCAGCAATGTTTATCAGAAATGGGTTAGACACAGTAGTACATCAGTAGAACACAATGGCAAATACTTTTAAAAAGAATAACAAGGATGTTGACATGGGCTAAATGATGCCAAGACCTACCCCAGTCACCAGTACCTGATATGTTAAGTTGTTTTTTTTCTAGATATATTTAATTAATTTTTTGAGTAGGTTCAGGAATGTTGTATTAAATCTAAATTTTTCAATGATTTCTCGGCTTATCCACATCGTCTAAGATTTATTGGGACAATCCTCACATACTATATTGGTTTTGATGAGATTAAAGATACTATATATGTCATACAGAGAGTAATCATTGAATAGAAATTGAATGTGTCTTTGCGGCGTACAATTTTTGGTATTTCATCCTCAAGAGAATAGTAACTAAATCGAAGCAGTTGAAAAACATCCTATAGTTGTCTAATTCTTGTGTAAGTTAAGGTTAAATGTAAGATGTATTCTAACAAACCTTATAAGGTCTGTCTCCATACGAAGTGGCTTCCCACATTGTTACTCCATAACTCCAAACATCCGACTTGGAGTCAAACTTCCAGTAGTAAACACACTCTGGGGCATACCACTTTAATGGCCATTTTCCCGCTTCTTTAGCCTACAAAACATATATTATAGAACAAACAAACTTCCAGAAGTACACATATTCTGGGGCATACCACTATAATGGCCATTTCCTGCTTCCTTAGCCTACAAAACATATATCATAGAACGAACAAACTTCCAGTAGTACACACATTCTGGGGCATACCATATTAATGGCCATTTTCCCGCTTCCTAAGTCTATCAAACACATATCATAGAACAAACAAACTTCCAGTAGTACACACATTCTGGGGCATACCACTTTAATGGCCTTTTTCCCGTTTCCTAAGTCTATCAAACACATATCATAGAACAAACAAACTTCCAGTAGTACACACATTCTGGGGCATACCACTTTAATGGCCTTTTTCCTGTTTCCTTAGCCTATAAAACACATATCATTGAACAAACAAACTTCCAGTCAAACACACATTCTGGGGCATACCATTTTAATGGCCTTTTTCCTGTTTCCTTAGCCTATAAAACACATACCATAGAACAAACAAACTTCAAGTAGTACACACATTCTAGGGCATACCATTTTAATGGCCATTTTCTTGCTTCCTTAGCCTACAAAACACATATCATAGAACAAACAAACTTCCAGTAGTACACACATTCTGGGGCATAGCACTTTAATGGCCATTTTCCTGTTTCCTTAGCCTACAAAACACATATCATAGAACAAACAAACTTCCAGTAGTACACACATTCTGGGGCATACCACTTTAATGGCCATTTTCCCGCTTCTTTAGCCTATAAAACACACATATCATAGAACAAACAAACTTCCAGTAGTACACACATTCTGGGGCATACAACTTTAATGGCCATTTTCCCGCTTCCTTAGCCTACAAATCACATATCATAGAACAAACTTCCAGTAGTACACACATTCTGGGGCATACCACTTTAATGGCCATTTTCCCCACTTCCTTAGCCTATAAAACACACATATCATAGAACAACAAACTTTCAGTAGCACACACATTCTGGGGCATACAACTTTAATGGCCATTTTCCCGCTTCCTTAGCCTATAAAACACATATCATAGAACAAACAAACTTCCAGTAGTACACACATTCTGGGGCATAGCACTTTAATGGCCATTTTCCTGCTTCCTTAGCCTACAAAACACATATCATAGAACGAACAAACTTCCAGTAGTACACACATTCTGGGGCATACCACTTTAATGGCGATTTTCCGGCTTCCTTTGCCTACAAAACACATATCATAGAACAAACAAACTTCCACAAGTACACACATTCTGGGGCATACAACTTTAATGGCCATTTTCCCGCTTCTTTAGCCTACAAAACACATATTAAAGAACAAACAAACTTCCACAAGTACACACATTCTGGGGCATACCACTTTAATGGCCTTTTTCCTGTTTCCTTAGCCTATAAAACACATATCATAGAACAAACAAACTTCCAGTAGTACACACATTCTGGGGCATACCACTTCAATGGCCATTTTCCCGCTTCCTTAGCCTATAAAACACATATCATAGAACAAACAAACTTCCAGTAGTACACACATTCAGGGGCATACCTCTTTAATGGCCATTTTCCTGCTTCCTTAGCTTACAAAACACATATCATAGAACAAACAAACTTCCAGTAGTACACACATTCTGGGGCATACCACTTTAATGCCAATTTTCCTGCTTCCTTAGACTATAAAACACATATTATAGAACAAACAAACTTCCAGTTGTACACACATTCAGGGGCATACAACTTTAATGGCCATTTTCCCGCTTCCTTAGCCTATAAAACACATATCATTAAACAAACAAACTTCCAGTAGTACACACATTCAGGGGCATACAACTTTAATGGCCATTTTCATGCTTCCTTAGCCTACAAAACACATATCATAGAACAAACAACTTCCAGTAGTACACACATTCAGGGGCATACCACTTCAATGGCCATTTTCCCGCTTCCTTAGCCTATAAAACACATATCATAGAACAAACAAACTTCCAGTAGTACACACATTCTGGGGCATACAACTTTAATGGCATTTTTCCTGATTCCTTAGCCTATGAAACACACATATCATAGAACAAACAAACTTTCAGTAGCACACACATTCTGGGGCATACAACTTTAATGGCCATTTGCCCGCTTCCTTAGCTTATAAAACACATATCATAGAATGAACAAACTTCCAGTAGTACACACATTCTGGGGCATACCACTTTAATGGCCATTTTCCTGCTTCCTTAGCCTACAAAACACATATCATAGAACAAACAAACTTCCAGTAGTACACACATTCTGGGGCATACCACTTTAATGGCGATTTTCCCGCTTCCTTAGCCTACAAAACACATATCATAGAACAAACAAACTTCCACAAGTACACACCTTCTGGGGCATACCACTTTAATGGCTTTTTTCCTGTTTCCTGAGCCTACAAAACACATATCATAGAACAAACAAACTTCCAGTAGTACACACATTCAGGGGCATACCATTTCAATGGCCATTTTACCGCTTCCTTAGCCTACAAAACACATATCATAGAACAAACAAACTTCCAGTAGTACACACATTCTGAGGCATACCACTTGAATGGCCATTTTCCTGCTTCCTTAGCCTACAAAACACATATCATAGAACAAACAAACTTCCAGTAGTACACACATTCTGGGGCATACCACTTTAATGGCCATTTTTTCTGCTTCCTTAGCTTACAAAACATATATCATAGAACAAACAAATTCCACAAACACACACATTCGGGGGCATACCACTTCAATGGTCATTTTCCCGCTTCCTTAGCCTATAAAACACATATCATAGAACAAACTTCCAGTAGTACACACATTCTGGGGCATACCTCTTTAATGGCCATTTTCCTGCTTCCTTAGTCTACAAAACACATATCATTAAACAAACAAACTTCAAGTAGTACACACATTCTGGGGCATACCACTTTAATGGCCATTTTCCTGTTTCCTTAGCCTACAAATCACATATCATAGAACAAACTTCCAGTAGTACACACATTCTGGGGCATACCACTTTAATGGCCATTTTCTCACTTCCTTAGCCTATAAAACACATATCATAGAACGAACAAACTTCCAGTAGTACACACATTCTGGGGCATACCACTTAAATGGCCATTTACCTGCTTCCTTAGCCTACAAAACATATATCATAGAACAAACAAACTTCCAGTAGTACACACATTCTGGGGCATACCACTTTAATGGCCTTTTTCCCGCTTCCTTAGCCTATAAAACATATATCATAGAACAAACTTCCAGTAGTACACACATTCTGGGGCATACCACTTTAATGGCCATTTTTCTGCTTCCTTAGCCTACAAAACACATATCATAGAACAAACAAACTTCCAGTAGTACACACATTCTGGGGCATACCACTTTAATGGCCATTTTCCTGCTTCCTTAGCCTATAAAACACATATCATAGAACAAACAAACTTCCAGTAGTACACACATTCTGGGGCATACCACTTTAATGGCATTTTCCCACTTCCTTAGCCTATAAAACACACATATCATAGAATAACAAACTTTCAGTAGCACACACATTCTGGGGCATACAACTTTAATGGCCATTTTCCCACTTCCTTAGCCTACAAAATACATATCATAGAACAAACAAACTTCCAGTAGTACACACATTCTGGGGAATACCACTTGAATGACCATTTTCCTGCTTCCTTAGCTTACAAAACACATATCATAGAACAAACAAACTTCCAGTAGTACACACATTCAGGGGCATACCACTTCAATGGCCATTTTACCACTTCCTTAGCCTATAAAACACATATCATAGAACAAACAAACTTCCAGTAGTACACACATTCAGGGGCATACCACTTTAATGCCCATTTTCCCGCTTCCTTAGCCTACAAAACACATATCATAGAACAAACTTCCAGTAATACACACATTCTGAGGCATAGCACTTTAATGGCCATTTTCCTGCTTCCTTAGCCTATAAAACACATATCATTAAACAAACAAACTTCCAGTAGTACACACATTCTGGGGCATACCACTTTAATGGCCATTTTCCTGCTTCTTTAGCCTATAAAACACATATCATAGAACAAACAAACTTCCAGTAGTACACACATTCTGGGGCATACAACTTTAATGGCCATTATCCCGCTTCTTTAGCCTATAAAACACATATCATAGAACAAACAAACTTCCAGTAGTACACACATTCTGGGGCATACAACTTTAATGGCCATTTTCCCGCTTCCTTAGCCTACAAATCACATATCATAGAACAAACTTCCAGTAGTACACACATTCTGGGGCATACCACTTTAATGGCCATTTTCCCACTTCCTTAGCCTATAAAACACACATATCATAGAACGACAAATTTTCAGTAGCACACACATTCTGGGGCATACAACTTTAATGGCCATTTTACTGCTTCCTTAGCCTATAAAACACATAGCATAGAACAAACAAACTTCCAGTAGTACACACATTCTGGGGCATACCACTTTAATGGCCATTTTCCTGCTTCCTTAGCCTACAAAACACATATCATAGAATGAACAAACTTCAAGTAGTACACACATTCTGGGGCATACCACTTTAATGGCCATTTTCCCGCTTCCTTAGCCTACAAAACACATATTATAGAACAAACAAACTTCCACAAGTACACACATTCTGGGGCATACCACTTGAATGGCCTTTTTCCTGTTTCCTTAGCTTATAAAACACATATCATAGAACAAACAAACTTCCAGTAGTACACACATTCAGGGGCATACCACTTCAATGGCTATTTCCCGCTTCCTTGTTCAATAAAACACATACCATAGAACAAACAAACTTCCAGTAGTACACACATTCTGGGGCATACCACTTCAATGGCCATTTTCCTGCTTCCTTAGCCTATAAAACACATATCATAGAACAAACAAACTTCCAGTAGTACACACATTCAGGGGCATACCACTTCAATGGCCATTTTCCCCACTTCCTTAGGCTATAAAACATATATCATAGAACAAACAAACTTCCAGTAGTATACACATTCTGGGGCATACCACTTTAATGGCCATTTTCCCACTTCCTTAGCCTATGAAACACACATATCATAGAACAAACAAACTATCAGTAGCACACACATTCTGGGGCATACAACTTTAATGGCCATTTTCCCACTTCCTTAGCCTACAAAACACATAATTTAGAACAAACAAATTTCCAGTAGTACACACATTCTGGGGCATACCACTTTAATGGCCATTTTCCCGCTTCCTTAGCCTATAAAACACATATCATTAAACAAACAAACTTCCAGTAGTACACACATTCTTGGGCATACCACTTTAATGGCCATATTCTTGCTTTCTTAGCCTATAAAACACATATCATAGAACGAATAAAAAACCAGATACATTAAAAGGACTTTACTAAAAATGTGCGGTTTTCTCATGAAAGTTTTAGTCAGTATGTCTCATTAAACACACTTTTTGAGGATTTTTTTTTCAATTTCGCATGTTTAAGATGTCAAGACGTCAAATTAGAGTGCCTTTAAACAGTTGAAAAATGACAAAAAACAGGCAAGTTTTGACATTTTCACATACAAAAGTAATTAAACACTTCTATATGTGAGAGAAAACACAAGGTTCTCTTCAGTCATGTGGTCTAAGACGCCATCTCAAGATCACTAACCTCTCATCGCTAAGGTCATAAGTTGGAGTCGCGCTCGCTCCAAAAACTTTCTGTGAGAAAGTTTGCCAGTTACTTGCAGAAGGAATGTGGTTCTACTCAGATTCATTCTGAGATCCACCAATAAAACTGGATACGCCATTTATAAGCTGAAATGGGTTGAAAATAATAAAAAAAACAAGAAATGTCACTTGTAAGTGTCGCATGCCCCCCCCCAAATGGTCGTTTAAAATTAACAATATAATTACGTTATAATAGGTAGCGATGTATCCATGAATATAAAGAGTAATGGACTGATGTTTCAGACTAGACATGCAATTTCATGTTTTTTACATTAAAGCATGATCTTGACCTATGTGTAACCTTGACCTTGACATCTGATGTAATGGTCTGGGTATTTCAACAGTTAAATGCTGCTGAAACCTCATCATGACATGCTGATCACTTGTGTCAAGCTATTTTAAAATCCCTAAATGTAAGACAAAGTTATAGGTCAATTGTTGATAAATTGAGCCAAATGTTTTTGAAATCCATCCATGTATGATAAAGTTAAAGAATGGACTTGAAATCTCAAACAGATTCAAAGTGTTGTCATACATACTAAAAATTTGATCTTGACCTTTGAGGTATGGGTCTAGGTCTTTCTTATGACATGTTGTCATGTCATCTTGATCAATTCTGCCAAGTTAAAGGCAAAGTCACAGACCAGACACACAATATCAAACAAATTGAAAGTGTGACCTTGATCTTTGAGGAAAGGTTCTGGGTCTTACATGTGACACTTAATTATGTCATGTTGAATGAGCCAAGTGTTTTTAAAATTTATCCATAGATGACAGACCGGATAAGAAATGTCAAAATGACTGAAAGTGTTGTCAAACAAAGTTAAATTGTGACCTTTACCTTTGAAGTTGGAGTTTGGGTATTAAGTGCAGACACTCATCTTTAGCTGCCATCAATATGTTGCAAGTATGGTAGTGTAAATTTGAGAGACGGATGTTCTAACAAATAATCATTTAAGCGGATTTAATGTGCCCAGCTTATTATTTCAAACATCAAAAAAAATTACTAAATCTAGACACTTAAATATTTATTTGTGTGTGTGCAGACAGACAGACAGACAGACAGACAGAGACAGATGTAGGACAGAGCCTATTTTACAGACAGACAGACAGTTGTATGACAGAGCCTATTTTTACAGACAGATGTAGGACAGAGCCTATCAGACAGACAGACAGATGGATGGACAAATGGATGGATTCTGCTGGAAGTGATGTTGTGGGGTGCGGTTTTTATATGTTATAAAAACATCTTTTTTTTCATAAAACAAAACAAAACCTATTTTCTTTCTAACCCGTATGTCATAAACTTTGAAATCCAACCCTAATGTCACTAAAAAAGAATGAAAAAAGGTGGAAAAAAAGTAAAAGAAAAATGTGAAAAAATGGAACTAACCCCACAATGCCATTCTGCCGCTCCAGACGCATGGACGGGAGGACGGACAGACGGATGGATGGACAGACAGACGCAGGACAGAGCCTATTTTACAGACAGACAGACAGATGTAGGACAGAGCCTATTTTACAGACAGATGTAGGACAGAGTCTATTTTACAGACAGACAGACAGACAGATGTAGTACAGAACCTATTTTACAGACAGACAGACAGGTGTAGGACAGAGCCTTTTTTAACAGACAGACAGACAGATGTAGGACAAAGCCTATTTTACAGATAGACAGACAGATGTAAGACAGAGCGTATTTTACAGACAGACAGACAGATGTAGGACAGAGCCTTTTTTACAGACAGACAGGCAGGTGTAGGACAGAGCCTATTTTACTATATTACCTCATAATAATTGTTGTCCCTTGCCAGTGCCTTCGACATTCCAAAGTCACTAATTTTGGCAAAATGTTCAGAAACTAGTAAGACATTTCTTGCTGCTAAATCTCTGTGTACAAACTTTTTGGATTCTAAATATTCCATCCCCATGGCAACCTGCCACATCAACTCTACAATGTTGGCTTGGGAAGTTTCTCTGGAAACAATACATCAGATATTAAATTTTCTTATAAATTGTTAGTGAAATGAAACTATATACCATATCACAATTACACTAGTGAGTTCTTCTGTGATCTCTGAATTAGCTCCAATAACACCAAATAACACCAAATTCCCTTGTTATTGTCACACAGCATGTATTGATCAGATATAGTGTTCACATCACCCAACAGATAGGACCAGCTAGTCTTTAAAGTCATGCTATTAGTGATCATTTTTCTATTCCAGCTAGTTACATGCAGAGAAATTTTGGCTTTGATTCATAAATTGCTTTAAAACTTGTTTCTATCAAACAATAAATCTAATCTAGGTATAATCTGTGTTTTATAAACACTACAAACAGAAAGTATGGAATAATAGTGTTATTATACAGGTAGTATTTGGCAGTTTGGCTACTTCAAGTCATTGTGGATATAAAAATACGAACTTTTGTATATTTCTATCTTTAATTTGCATATACATACATTTTACTAGTCTATCCCAGCCCCTGTGACTACAGAAAAATATGCAGAGAGTGTAGCAATGCCAACTTTTAATCTTTCTTCTTAAAAAATTAATTTTAACTTGTTAACAACAATTTCAAATTATTTATTTTTCCAATTTTCTTTGCACATTTAAAATTGCTTAAAGCCGTGTTATTAATGAATCAAGCTTCATGAAGTAACTATGAAAAGAGCTACAGAAAACTGTTTTACGATGTCAACATTACTTCCTGTAAAAAACCCAAAATATTTCCTAGAATACCTACAGGACAGGTACCTGCAGGACAGGACAGGTACCTACAGGACAGGACAGGTGCCTAAAGGACAGGACAGGTGCCTACAGGACAGAAAAGGTACCTACAGGACAGGAACCTATAGGACAGGACAGGTATCTACAAGACAGGTGCCTACAGGACATGACAGGTGCCTACAGGATAGGAACCTACAGGACAGGACAGGTACCTACAGGACAGGACAGGAACCTACAGGACAGGTACCTACAGGACAGGTACCTACAAGACAGGAACCTACAAGAAAGGTACCTACAGGAAAGGTACCTGCAGGACAGGACAGGTACCTACAGGACAGGACAGGAACCTACAGGACAGGTACCAACAGGACAGGTACCTACAGGACAGGAACCTACAAGAAAGGTACCTACAGGACAGGTACCTACAAGACAGGTACCTACAGGACAGGTACCTACAGGACAGGAACCTACAAGACAGGTACTTACAGGTCAGGTACCTACAGGACAGGACAGGTACTTACAGGGCAGGACAGGTACCTACCGGACAGGACAGGTACCTACAGGACAGGTATTAATAACTTACTTGTGTTTTTGTAGAAAGTTGTTGAGTTGTCCGTAGGGAGCTAACTCTAATACTAACATTATACTATCTGCTTTGCATAGACCTGAAAAACAGAAATATTGAAAAGAAGTTACTAGTGTGATTATACTACTGGAACACCTTATATTTTAAGACACTTAAAGATCGATCACCCATAACTTTCTATTCAGTAAATGATAGAAAGTTTATTAAATCACAAAGAGGAACGTCCCATTGGAAGATTATGGTTTGATTCGTCCTAATTCATGAGATATTTATTAATATACAGGTCGGCATGTTTTGTAATATTTGTAGATAACCCGATACCATCCAATCATGGGCTGTGACTTAGTATTTGTCCAACAAAATTAAAGAATTTTACACTACAGAGACAAAATACACTATAAGTTATTGAACAGAATATCCATAATGATTATTAATTATGATGTGTGAAATAAAAGTGCAGTTTTATTATTGCAAAGATAAAAAAATATCTGTGATATAGGTGAGGCCTCTTAAATATGTTTGTACACAATGAAAGCAACAGTTTTCTGACTCAGAATAATAACACTATAATTATGAATGTGTTTGTTCATCTGCATTTCCTTCGTAATAGTTATTCTGTATGGTATCTTATGTTTTTAACAAAGAAGCATCATTCATCCATCATCCAGAAAATGTGTTTATATCTCTGCAGTATCACAACCTCATCATCTTGGCATGTTTATCACTTGACAATCTGTTTATGACTCTGCAGTATCACAACCTTATCATCTTGGCAGGTTTATAACCTGACAATGTGTTTATGACTCTGCAGTATTACAACCTCATCATCTTGGCATGTTTATCACCTGACAATCTGTTTATGACTCTGCAGTATCACAACCTCATCATCTTGGCATGTTTATCACCTGACAATGTGTTTATGACTCTGCAGTATCACAACCTCATCATCTTGGCATGTTTATCACCTGACAATGTGTTTATGACTCTGCAGTATCACAACCTTATCATCTTGGCATGTTTATCACCTGACAATCTGTTTATGACTCTGCAGTATCACAACCTCATCATCTTGGCATGTTTATCACCTGACAATGTGTTTATGACTGCAGTATCACAACCTTATCATCTTGGCATGTTTATCACCTGACAATCTGTTTATGACTCTGCAGTATCACAACCTCATCATCTTGGCATGTTTATCACCTGACAATGTGTTTATGACTCTGCAGTATCACAACCTTATCATCTTGGCATGTTTATCACCTGACAATGTGTTTATGACTCTGCAGTATCACAACCTCATCATCTTGGCATGTTTATCACCTGACAATGTGTTTATGACTGCAGTATCACAACCTTATCATCTTGGCATGTTTATCACCTGACAATGTGTTTATGACTCTGCAGTATCACAACCTCATCATCTTGGCATGTTTATCACCTGACAATGTGTTTATGACTCTGCAGTATCACAACCTCATCATCTTGGCATGTTTATCACCTGACAATGTGTTTATGACTGCAGTGTCATAACCTCATCATCTTGGCATGTTTATCACCTGACAATGTGTTTATGACTGCAGTGTCATAACCTTATCATCTTGGCATGTTTATTACCTGACAATGTGTTTATGTGGTGTCATTTGGTAATGTGTTCATGACTCACTGGTAACACCCTCATTATATGTTTACACCAAGTGGCAATCTATTACCTGACAATGTGTTTATGACTCTACAGTTTCACCTATCTATGATCCTGACAATGTGTTTATGAATCTACAGTTTCACCTATCTATCATCCTGACAATGTGTTTATGACTTTACAGTTTCACCTATTTATCATCCTGACGATGTGTTTATTACTTAATGGTTACACCCACCCTCATGATATGTTTACACCAAGCACGTTTATGACTCTGCAGTTCCAACAATCTATCATCCTGTCAATGTGTTTATGACTGCAGTTTCACCAATCTTTCATCCCGACAATGTGTTTATACCTCTGCAATTTCACCAATCTATCACCCCTGACAATGTGTTCATGAATAATCAGTATCACTTGTCTATTACCCCTGACAATGTGTACATGAATAAGCAGAATCACTTGTCTATCACCCTTGACAATGTGTACATGAATAAGCAGAATCACTTGTCTATCACCCTTGACAATGTGTACATGAATAAGCAGTATCTCTTGTATATCACCCTTGACAATGTGTTCATGAATAAGACGTATCACTTGTCTACTACCCTTGACAATGTGTTCATGAATAAGACGTATCACTTGTCTACTACCCTTGACAATGTGTTCATGAATAAGCAGTATCACTTGTCTATCACCCTTTACAATGTGTTCATGAATAAGCAGTATCACTTCTCTATCACCCTTGACAATGTGTTCATGAATAAGACATATCACTTGTCTACTACCCTTGACAATGTGCTCATGAATAAGCAGTATCACTTGTCTATCACCCTTGACAATATGTACATGAATAAGCAGTATCACTTGTCTACTACCCTTGTTAATGTGCTCATGAATAAGCAGTATCACTTGTCTATTACCCCTGACAATGTGTACATGAATAAACAATATCACTTGTCTATCACCCTTGACAATGAGTACATGAATAAGCAGTTTCACTTGTCTACTACCCTTGACAATGTGTTCATGAATAAGACATATCACTTGTTTATAACCCCTGACAATGTGTACATCAATAAGCAATATCACTTGTCTTTCACCCTTGACAATGTGTTAATGATTAGCAGTTTAACTTGTCTATCACCCTTGACAATGTGTTCATGAATAAGACTTATCACTTGTTTACTACCCTTAACAATGTGTTCATGAATAAGACGTATCACTTGTTTATAACCCCTGACAATGTGTTCATGAATAAGACGTATCACTTGTCTATCACCCTTGAAAATGTGTTCATGAATAAGCAGTTTCACTTGTCTATCACCCATGACAATGTGTTCATGAATAAGCAGTATCACTTGTCTATCACCCTTGACAATGTGTTCACGAATAAGAATTATCACTTGTCTATCACTCTTGACTGTGTGTCATAAATAAGTGGTATCACTTATCTATCGCCCTTGGCAATGTGTTCATGAATAAGTGGAATCTCTTGTCTTTCACCCTTGACAATGTGTTCATGAATACGCAGTTTCACTTGTCTATCACCCTTGACAATGTGTTCATGAATAAATGGTATCACTTGTCTACTACCCTTGACAACGTGTTCATGAATAAGATGTATCACTTGTCTATTACCCCTGACAATGTGTACATGAATAAGCAGTATCACTTGTCTATCACCCTTGACAATGTGTTCATGAATAAGCAGTATCACTTGTCTATCACCCTTGACAATGTGTACATGAATAAGCAGTATCACTTGTCTATCACGCTTGACAATGTGTTCATGAATAAGACGTATCACTTGTCTACTACCCTTGACAATGTGTTCATGAATAAGACGTATCACTTGTCTTTTACCCCTAAAAATGTGTTCATGAATAAGCAGTATCACTTGTCTATCACCCTTGACAATGTGTTCATGAATAAGCAGTATCACTTCTCTATTATCTTTGACAATGTGTTCATGAATAAGACATATCATTTGTCTACTACCCTTGACAATGTGCTCATGAATAAGCAATATCACTTGTTTATCACCCTTGACAATATGTACATGAATAAGCAGTATCACTTGTCTACTACCCTTGTTCATGTGTTCATGAATAAGACGTATCACTTGTCTATTACCCTTGACAATGTGTACATGAATAAGACATATCACTTGTTTACTACCCTTAACAATGTGTTCATGAATAAGACGTATCACTTGTTTATAACCCCTGACAATGTGTACATGAATAAGCAATATCACTTGTCTATCACCCTTGACAATGTGTTCATGAATAAGCAGTTTCACTTGTCTATCACCCTTGACAATGTGTTCATGAATAAGCAGTATCACTTGTCTATCACCCTTGAAAATGTGTTCATGAATAAGCAGTTTCACTTGTCTATCACCCATGACAATGTGTTCATGAATAAGCAGTATCACTTGTCTATCACCCTTGACAATGTGTTCATGAATAAGAAGTATCACTTGTCTATCACCCTTGACAGTGTGTCATAAAAAAGTGGTATCACTTTTCTATCGCCCTTGGCAATGTGTTCATGAATAAGTGGAATCACTTGTCTATCACCCATGACAATGTGTTCATGAATAAATGGTATCACTTGTCTATCACCCTTGACAATGTGTTCATGAATAAGCAGTATCACTTGACTATTACTCCTGGCAATGTGTTCATGAGTAAGACGTATCACTTGTCCATCACCCTTGACAATGTGTCATGAATAAGTGTTATTGCTTGTCTATTACCCTTGACAATGTGTCATGAGTAAGTGGTATCATTTGTCTATCACCCTTGACAATGTGTTCATAAATAAGTGGTATTGCTTGTTTATTACCCTTGACAAAGTGTTCATGGATAAGTGGTATCGCTTGTCTATCACCCTTGACAATGTGTTTATGAATAAGTGGTATCACTCGTCTATCACCATTGACAAAGTATTCATGGATAAGTGGTATCGCTTGTCTATCACCCTTGACAATGTGTTCATGAATAAGTGGTATCACTTGTCTATCACCCTTGACAAAGTGTTCATGGATAAGTTGTATCGATTGTCTATCACCCTTGACAATGTGTAATGAATAAGTGGTATCACTTGTCTATCACCCTTGACAATGCGGTCATGAATAAGTGGTATCACCTGTCTATCACCCCTGAGAAAATGTTCATGAATAAGTGGTATCGCTTGTCTATCACCCTTGACAATGCGGTCATGAATAAGTGGTATCACTTGTCTATCACCCCTGACAATGTGTTCATGAATAAGCAGTTTCACATGTGACATCTATCACCATTGACAATGTGTTCATGAAAAAATGATATCACTTGTTTATCACCACTGACAATGTGTTCATGAATAAGACGCATCACTTGTCTATCACCCCTGACAATGTGTTCATGAACAAGTGATATCACTTGTCTATCACCCATGACAATGTGTTCATGAACAAGTGATATCACTTGTCTATCACCCCTGACAAAGTGTTCATGAATAAGTGGTATCACTTGTCTATCACCCTTGACAATGCGGTCATGAATAAGTGGTATCACTTGTCTATCACCCCTGACAATGTGGTCATGAATAAGCAGTTTCACATGTCTATCACCATTGACAATGTGTTCATGAAAAAAATGATAGCACTTGTTTATCACCACTGACAATGTGTTCATGAATAAGACGTATCACTTGTCTATCACCCCTGACAATGTGTTCATGAATAAGCAGTTTCACATGTCTATCACCCATGACAATGTGTTCATGAACAAGTGATATCACTTGTCTATCACCCCTGACAATGTGTTCATGAATAAGTGGTATCACTTGTCTATCACCCCTGACAATGTGTTCATGAAAAAGTGATATCACTTGTCTATCACCCTTGACAATGTGTTCATGAATAAGTGGTATCACTTGTCTATCACCCCTGACAATGTGTTCATGAAAAAGTGATATCACTTGTCTATCACCCTTGACACTGTGCTTATGAATAAGTGGTATCACTTGTCTATTACCCCTGACAATATGTTCATGAAAAAGTGATATCACTTGTTTATCACCCCTGACAATGTGTTCATGAATAAGCAGTTTCACATGTCTATCACCCTTGACAATGTGTTCATGAATAAATGGTATCACTTGTCTATCACCCTTGACAATGTGTTCATGAATAAATGGTATCACTTGTCTATCACCCATGACAATGTGTTCATGAATAAATGGTATCACTTGTCTATCACCCATGACAATGTGTCATGAATAAGCAGTTTCACTTGTCTATCACCTCTGACAATGTGTTCATGAATAAATGGTATCACTTGTCTATCATCCTTGACAATGTGTCATGAATAAGCAGTTTCACTTGTCTATCACCGTTGACAATGTACTTATGACTCAAAAGAATTACTCACCTATCATCCTGACAATGTGTTTATGACTCAAAGGCATCATAATTTTGGCTTCCTTGATTAATTCCGGCTATAAATAGATACAATAAGGCATTAAACACTACAATATCATTGTAAAACTATTTTTATCTCTTTAAACAATATTCTGATGATTATAAGCAATATCTTTTTATAATGAAGTTTTTTGTTTGTGTTTTTAATGGGATTTAACTCCATTTTCAAGTTATAAATGGCATATCCAGTTGTTTTGGTGGAGGAACCTCAGAATGAATCTGAGTAGAACAACCTTCCTTGGATCAATAACTGGCAAACATTCTCACATAAATTTTTTCGACCAAACAGGACTCAATCCTACAGCCTCTGTGGTGATAGGTAATAATTTAAAGAAATTAAAATTTTTGAGTTGAGGATAATCTCAGGTTGAGACGTTAAGTGAAACTCACACCAGGCCAATGAGAGTCAATGAGTGCACCAGGCCAATGAGAATCAATGAGTGTGTCTTATATATCCAGATAGGTTAACTGTGATCCCAGCAGTCTGTAGGGTCAAGGTTACTTGTGATCCCAACAGCCTGTAAGGTCATGGTTACTTGTGATCTCAGCAGCTTTTATGGTCAAGGTTAACTGTGATCCCAGCAGCCTGTAATTGTCACGGTTACTTGTGATCCCAGCAGTCTGTAGGGTCAAGGTTACTTGTGATCCCAACAGCCTGTAAGGTCATGGTTACTTGTGATCCCAGCAGCCTGAAAGGTCATAGTTAATTGTGATCTCAGCAGCCTTTATGGTCAAGGTTAACTGTGATCCCAGCAGCTTGTAGAGTCATGGTTACTTGTGATCCTAGCAGCCTGTAGGGTCAAGGTTACATGTGATCCCAGCAGTCTGTAGGGTCAAGGTTACTTGTGTTCCCAGCAATTTGCAGGATCAATGCTAACTGTGATCCCAGCAGCCTGTATGGTCACGGTTAACTGTGATCCCAGCAGCTTGTAGAGTCATGGTTACTTGTGATCCCAGCAGCTGTAGGGTTAAGGTTACATGTGATCCCAGCAGTCTGTAGGGTCAAAGTTACTTGTGTTCCCAGCAGTTTGCAGGGCCAAAGCTAACTGTGATTCCAGCAGCCTGTAAGGTCAAGATTACTTGTGATCCCAGCAGTTTGTAGGGTCAATATTAACTGTGATCCCAGCAGTCTGTAGGGTCAAGTTTAACTGTGATCCTGGCAACCTTTAGGGTCAAGGTTAACTGTGATCTCAGCAGGCTGTATGGTCAAGGCTATCTGTGATCCCAGCAGCCTGTAGGGTCAAGGTTAACTGTGATCCTAGCAACCTTTAGGGTCAAGGTTAACTGTGATCTCTGTAGGCTGTAGTGTCAAGGTTAACTGTGATCCCAACAGCATGTAGGGTCAATGTCAACTGTGATCCCAACAGTATATATGGTCACGGTTACATGTGATCCCAGCAGCATGTAGGGTCAATGTCAGCTGTGATCCCAACAGCATGTAGGGTCATGGTTATGTGTGCTCCCAGCAGTTTGTTTGGTCATGGTTAACTGTGATCCTAGCAACATGTAGGGTCATGGTTACATGTGATCCCAGTAGTCTGTTGGGTCAAGGTTAACTATGATCCCAGCAGCATATAGGGTCATGGTTACGTGTGATCCAAGCAGTCTGTTGGGTCAAGGTCAACTGTGATCCCCGCAGCATGTAGGGTTATGGTTACGTGTGATCCAAGCAGCATGAAGGGTCAAGGTTACTTGTGATCTCAGCATTCCACAAAAACAAACTGGTTTTTAAATTAGTCAGAATTCTTATTGTTGTACAGTCAAACCTGTGTAAGCAGTCACCTCTATTAAGCAGCCACCTGTCTTAAGCAACCATATTTTGTAATTCCCATTTCTATGCTTTCATAGTAAATTAACCTGTATTAAGCAACAACCTGTCTTAAAAGGCCACTTTTGTTTGTTCCCTTGACTGGCTGCTTAAGACAGGTTTGACTGTATACAAAATAACCATGTTTGATAACATGAGGCACAAGAGGGCCTAAGGATGCTCTACTGGAGCGTATATTACAAGATATCAGTTGAACCAATGAATGCTTCCAGAATAAGTGCTTGATCGAGTAGTAGCTGCATTGTTTGTAAACGGAAAATAATCTTTGGAAAAAATCAATAGATTAGTTCTTCACTCTGCACTTCCACACATTGATCTCTTTTCATGTTCCTAGTCTCACTGGATTCCATTCCATACTGATTAAAACAAATATATGTGGTATGGGCAGAATCAAAGGGCCATAATTCTGTGAAAAATCCTAAAAACAAAACACAAAGACAATATGCACATTTCCACTTTGTAGTGATACATCCTAGAAAGTTTCATAAATTTCCAGTAAAATGTTGTTGTTGTTGTTGTATGGTGTTTAGCGTCGCTTTCAACAATTTTTCAGTCATATCGCGACGGTGTTTGCTTGAGACAGTATTCTAAGTGCTGTCACACTGGAGTATCATGCCGCAGACACATGGTATGATACCCCACCCAGTCACATTATACTGACACCGGGCCGACCAGACCTAGAACTCTCCTCTAAATGCTGAGCGTTAAGCGAGGAAGCTTCTAGTACCATTTTTAAAGTCTTTGGTATGACCTGGCCGGGGATTGAACCCACAACCTTCCGCATGCGAGGCGGACACCCTACTACTAGACCACGCCGCGGTCTTCCAGTAAAAGGTTTTAGACAAATAACTAAAACACAATTACCATATACACATCTCCACTTGGTAGTGATGCATCTTTTATTTAAGTTTCATAAAATTCGAACAAATGGTTAAATCTGGTTAAAAAAAAATAGCACGGACAAGGATTTGTAATGGAGATATTCAAAGGGTCATAATTCAGTAAAAAACCATTGAACATAAACATAAAGACACAATTCACATCTCCATTTATTAGTGATGTTTCATTAATTTCCAACAATTGGTCAAAGAGAAATAGCGCAGACAAGGATCCACTAGTGTTAAATACTGCGAAATCATTAATTTTCATTGGGTACTAATTTTCTTGGATTTCATGGGGAGGCTAGACAATGAAATCAAATACCTACGAACTTAGTTTATGGTATGTAATGCTGTCAACATATAAATTACCTCTGTGTTCATATGCCTAGGTGCATCGCACTGTGGTAAATAATCCATCCTTTATTTATATATTTTCTTTCGTCATATTGCATCAATATTTACATTGATAATTTTGTAAACAGTGTAAGAATTTTTTAATACTCATATCAGCTTTAATTCTACGTTCATCCACTGATAGATGTGTGTGCTTAGATATGTGTTATAATTTACCCCACTGCGCGTGTATTTCAATCAAATGTCAGAGGTACTAAAAATAGACCGTCACCTTGTAGCTAAATGTTATCGAGTTGAAACAGTTTGAAACAATGTGACGTATAGAACTACGGTAAACATTGTAAAAACAGTATAAAACATTGTAAAGGGACAGTATGCGTGCGTACAAAGAAAACTAAAACACAAGTTTCTAGTGAAGTAATATCTTTTATTAAGTGGTATTTTTTATTTCATTCTATTGTTTCTCTTTATGATCATTTTTAATGAATAAAACAAACAAATCTCTTAAAAGTCGTAGCACATTCATTTACTGTTCATTATCACAGTCACGTGATGTGGCATGTACTATTGTTATTTACTGCAGGGCTGCCTTCTGAAACCCTTTCTGGATTAGATCTCGTACTTCTCCTTTCCTCTCCTCTGGTTTGCATAACAATAAGTTCAATATCGTACTTGTATATTAGGGTACTACAGACCCTAATCCGCTCAAGTACCCCAAATGCAAGCAAATGGGGTGCACTCAGAGCATAAACGAAAAGTGAATGGAGTGCGAATAGAACGCAGATTGAGCGCTGACGGAGCGGACCTGGACCATTAGCGAACGCTGAATTTTGAATAATTAACGCACTCCTGAACGCATGTTATAAATTGAGTGCATATACGCTAGACACAGTAAGATAACTATTCGTGTGCTACTGAGTGCACTCATTCATTCGGATACACTTTTTATTTCATTATTTGAGTCGATAATCAAAATCGAGATAAAAACAAAATTTTCTTTTCACAAAGTTATAAACTACGTAGTAAATTTTCTTAGGTATAATGCATTATAAAACTAATTTTTGTCAACAATTTTTCATTATATCATAAATACCAATATTTAGCTAATCAATATATGTTTAAAAGACCTTTTATACAACAGACGATGCATCAATGGTTAACTACGGTCTCAAGGCCAATTCAGTTGCATATTTAAACATGTTTTGTTTGCGCAGCTAAAATATAAATAATTTTATATATACTGTAAATAACAATTTGATAAAATATGAATTCACTATATGCCTTGCTATTTCGATATAAATTAGTTATAGAATATACAGAACATGTATGTTTCAACATCACACATAACTAACACAGAAAGCAGGACTTTCTATATATATTTATTTCTTACATTATTACAACTGTCATTTTAACTTTAATAAATTCTATCAACACATATGCACACTTCTAAACATCGTTCAAACACATTTCCCATTTTAGAATAACAGTTCCTATTTAAAACTCAACTGCATTTTAACCCGCATATCTACAACAACCAAACCATACTAAAAACGCGTCTTTTCATCTCCCCTCCCAAAGTAAAACTCTCCCCCAAAACTCATCTAACTTGTCCTATTTAAAAGCCTCGCTAGAATCCTATACAGTCACACCTGGACCATTAAAAATACATAAGTCAGGGTTGCATCTCTGAATGCATACATTTGCCTTATTATCAACATGTAAAAGTCTCCGGAATTGATCACCCTGTCACTCGTTAATTGTATACACCCAGTCACAAGGAGTACCATATATTTTTAACATGACGTTTGTATTTGGTGAATACACTTTATCTCGTTTAACAAGTACTCGCCGTCAATCATCTGGACATCTCATAAGAGTGTGTCCATTTTAGCTTTCTTGTAAAAGTTATATATATATATATATATATCAAATCATGGTTCCAATATTAAACCTATTAAACTAATTTAATAAAAATATGATAATTACTGAGTGACTGACTATAATACATATACTTTATTTCGATTTAAGCATATACAGTTTCAAATACAAAAAAAAATCAATACATGCATGAAAACAAAACATAGATATGCAGAAAATTATATGATTATTATTCTATTTGTTTAAGTATTTTGGCAAAATAAATACCCATTTTCAATTAAATTTGGAGTTTAGTTTTATATTTTTCCCAAACATAGTTACACCAACGAGTCTGTGCTTAGTTGTGAAAAAATGTACGTATAACTGTTATATTGCAATTAAAGTAAAAACAGTATACTTGTGCACATCTCATTCAATAATGCAAATAATAGTACCAAATTAATTGTATTCTTAAATATAAAGTGGGTCAGTAGTGCAGCGGATAGAGTGCTGGCTTCAGATGGCAGAGGTCGCGAGTTTGACCCAGGCTCTATCCTATGACCTCTCAAAACAAAATTCAGTACCAGATCTATTAAGGGATTGCACTGGAGAATGATATGCATAAGCTCCGAGTTTACTTCACATCAAGCTAAATTAAATTAATGTAGAATAAATGTATGTATGCCAAAATAACACGACAGGTCAAAATAACACGCTAGACACAGGAAATAAAAAAAATAGTAAATGTAAATATTTAGGTGACCTTTTGTCATTTTGTGATTTGAGGTTGTGATTTTATATTGACTAAAGAACCTAAGAAAAGGAACAGCTTTTGATCATGCGGAAGATTTAAATCAACAAAACAAAACATGAATTCACTGTCTATAAAATAGTAATTTTTTTCCCCTACAAAATCCATACGCCTAATCATGTGCACGTAAGCACGTAACGATTTATCCCATATAAAAGCTGTGACAAGGGGCAACAAATAAGAAATGACATCACTAATAATAATGAAGCAAAAATACTCAGATAATAATAATAATGATAATAATAATAATAATATGATTATAATTATAATAAAAAGTATAAAAAGTAATAATTATAATAATGATAATAATGATAAAAGCAAAATACTACGATAATAATAATAATAAACAAAAAAGTAATAAAATAATAATAATGACAGTTATAGTAATAATAAAATACTACAATAATAATAATAATATTATTAATAATTAATTATAATAGTAATGATAATAATAATATTATAAAAAATATTGCACTTTTTTAGTATTGATTTTGACTATATATTTCTTATTCAATTACATGCTGCGGGTTAAATTAAGATTCTTTCATCTGGCACAAATTATAATCAAAATGAAAATTAAACACCGGTAGGGTTCTTTCGTGGTCAATGGACCGATAAATCAATAATTAACTTTTTATTGACACACATGTGAGTCTCACCATGGGTGTCGATTTGATGATTGCCATGCAACTCTGCCTACATAATAGTAAATAAATTGTTTTATCAATTATGAATGACTGGCCACATGCATTCACGCACGTATCCAATATAAAAGCTGTGACAAATCAAGAAGTCAATATATATATTATAATAATAGATCCAATGACAATAATATTTAAAAAAATGAAACAAATAATAATTAAAATTAAAATACATTTTCATTAGTTTTAAAATTGTAGAATTGTTTTATCTTGTGAAATTAACAATTCCGATGTTTAGTTTTATCTGTTTTTTATACGATATCGCTATCGAATCATGAATTCATTAAGCACAGTTCTTTAAATAAAAAATATATGATATATATGTTTTTTCTAATGTGCAATAAAATGTGTTATTGATGCAAAAGATATGCTGACATTCATCTTCTGCAAATTGGGAATGTACTTGACTTGTTTATTTTACTAACGGGACTAATGACAGTTAATAAACGGACAAAAACTGCAAATTGTCAAAACTGTGTTAATTATCACTTAAATAAGCATACCTCCTATGCAGAGTTTCGAACTAATAATTTCAAACTGCAAATAGGTTCGAAATGTATAATAACTGCATTTGTTATGTAAAATAAAACCACTAAATCGTAAGAATAATGACCATAAATAAATAATAAATGCACGTCTATTTTTTTTTTTTAAATTCATTTATTTTACATCAAAAGTCAATATCCAGAATGCTAGTTGTGGTAAATTGTCAGCCCTGAATACACATCCCTTAATACGCATATGTCACACTTTCTACCATTCACTCAGTACTGGTTATATTTTATTATTTAATTAAATTAACGAAACGAAAACCCCACGTAATAAAATATATTATATTAACATCATGGGTTTACATGCAAAAGTATTGTTCTGAAACCTCGAATAACCAATATCTTAAATGAATTTGTTTGATTTGTTGTTAATTGGCTGGCAGTTTTTCTTACATATTTTCTTTTCAATCATATACTGCGGGTTCAATTAAGAATCATCCATCTGGCACTAATTACAATCAAATGAAACCATACATATCAGCAGGGTTCTTCAGTGGTCCGATAAGTCACCACTTTAGCATATAATTTAATTGATATGGCTCTTACTGGCATGTGACATAACGTAATTAACACCACGGGTGGGTGCCTATGTTGCTGCGTGTCATATAAGTAGCAGTATAGCACAGTGGGTATATTTTCAAACAAGTTTCATATAGTTCGTCATTTTAAACAATATATTAACATAAGTCATACTACATGTATCAGTAAAAATAATGAAGCCACATTTGCAACCAATTTGAGAAACACACTGAAAAGTTCATATCAGGTACATAATGATAACAAAAATATTTATAAAATCTTATAATATCAGAATATTTTTTTTAAGTTTAGTGAAGCCACATTTGGAGCCAAATCGAGAAAAACACTACAAGTTTTCTTCCCTCAAAAATCATTTATTATATGTCAAAATCTATCGCACGGATTATAATAAATTTTTCATCACCCACGCAATGCATATTATAGATTATAAAGCTGATTTTAGTTTGAACATTAATAAAACCAGTGACATATCCACATGTTGTTAAGTCACTGCTTAAACTGATCAAATTAATGGATTACTGTTAAGCCAAACATGTATAAACGGTATGGAATTATTAATAACAAATACAAAATATTTAGTTTATGTTGATAATGTATCTGTAAATTTTGTGGACAACCTTTTTTGCTTTCCTGTTACAAATGGCTTACTGTATATCAAAGAAGTTACTGACGCATACACATTTCGGTCTGGATAATAGAAGTCGATTGAACTTGCAGTATTCTTTGATCACACAGACCACTGATCACATATCAAAATATAGACTCTTCCATTTAACTTCCCTACTACCTGTAATGGTTTATCCGAAAGTGACAACCTTTTGCCCAACGGGTGACAAAATATATAGAAAAACAATCGGATTATGAATCCAAATACCATGACTAAATCCCATCGCTGCATTTTGTTTATTGCTCCATTGGAACAACTTCAATTAAAAAATGAATCAATTTAAGAGTTGAGATGTTGCGATTGGTTAACAGCCGGAAACCGAACTAAGCAGACTGAACGTTGAGTGAACGCTGAACCAACGAAGCGAACGCTGAGAGGAGTATTAAATAAAGATAGTATAGAACACACTGATATACATCGCTCGTGAGCGAATACATGAGTTTGTGAGTGCATTAAATTAAACGCTCTTAATCAAGTGCACACAAATGGAGCGTAAACGGAGCGCAAACTGAGCCCGAACGGATTGCAATTATGGGGTACTTGGGTGGTTTAGGGTCTGTAATTGGCATGTGTCAACTCTTATTGGCACAGCGGGATGCGATAAACCCTGATGAGCGACGTGTGTATTACAGCAGAGGTTAATTACTGGAACGCACTATGCGAAAGTGTAAACTTTATTTTTTTTTTAGAAATTGGATTTCAACGAATTTAAGACCCCACGAATATGTCTTTGAAGTGGAAACCATGAAATTTAATACCCACGAAAATAAATGATTTCACAGTAGATGCACTTGCAAGACACTATTAGTTCTATCAATCAAGTAATACTTTGAAATATATATCTCTATACATTTATATGTTAATAGTTATACTGATTTGATATGTGTAACATTGCCGTCCCATTAAAGTAATAGTTCAGCTTGAAACAGCCGCGTTTGTACAAACCTCCTGAGATGGAAGACAATCCGCGCTCTTCAAAGTTTTCACAGCACATGGAACTTTCTTCCCGTCTCTTAATGTACACATGCCTTTACATACAGAGCCAAACTGTCCAGAACCTTACAGGTGAAATATGGAAATATATATCACTGCTATTATGTACACATTAATTCACGATATGGATGGATGGATGGTGGCAGTTATTTTCACTTATTTTTAAGCCCATAAACCGATTTATAGCCCATAAATTGAGGGTTTTAGGAGGGTTCCTTCTATTCCTAACCCTAAACCCTATAGTCCACACCATATTTACCATGTTTTGTTATTGGAAGCCGTTTATGGAACACTATAGGAAAAATATAGTGTTGCTAAGGAAATGAATAAAAGATTCTTGTTAAGAGATTCAAACTCGGCAGATACAACCACTATCCTATGGTGGAATATACCAAGATCAGTTGCATAAATCTATGTTGAAACATAACCACTTGCCGGAATTTAATTGATGATGCCAGGAAATTTCCAGATGTTTACAGATATAAGTACTAAAATCATTAATGATATTCCATAGGTTCGGTTCGATTAAAATATTTATGATAATATAAATTAGTTTAAAGATAGTTCAAATTTGCATTGGGGGGTGGGGGGGGGGGGGGGGGGGGGGGGGGGGGGGGGGGGGTTAAGATAAACAAACAGTATTTTGCACTAGACATGATAAAGATAATCACAACTTTATGAAATATTACTATTTTACCAGTATTCAATTGAATTGAAAGGACATAAATAATAGTAATGCCACTTTAAAAATTGAATAAAATCTGATAAGTTCATGTAAACCATGTGAAATATCTCATATACTAATGATTACCTAGAGTTTCTTGAAGGTCAATCTGCTCCTTCTTCAAGTCAAACTGAGCAAGTGTTCTAGGAATGCTTCCATACACACTCTCCAGACCCTCTGCATCCATTTCCAGTCCTCGTATTGAAACTTGCCGACTGTCAAAACCACCTGCTGTAAATATTACAACAGATTGTAGATAAACCTTAATAAAACTGCAAAAAGGTGGAGACATTTAAAAACTTACATAGTATGGCAATTTTATATTCTGCAAAATCAAATCATTTCGAAAATAACAGGTAAAAATTTTAGAAGTTTATGTTTCATAGAACACTTTTATATGCAAATTAGAAATGTTCTTTGTAAAATCAATAAAAAGAAACCCATCTCCGCCTTCATATGGATGTTTCCTCATGCATGTTAGACTGTACAAAAGATATGTTTTCAATCTAAATTTCAAGATGGTTGCCATAAATAAACCTTTTAAAAAATTGCTCAACAGATAAAAAATCCATATCATTACAAATAGTCTTTGCAGTACACGTATCGGGAACAGTGGACAAGTAGCTAAATATGTAATTATTAAAATAACCTTTGAATATGTGGAGAAATAGTCAGTGACTTGTAATGGTTAGGTATGCTGAATGTTGTTAAATGACTGAATTATTGTTGAGAAAAGGTGAAACCCTTGAACAAACAAAAATATTAAGATTATTGCAGTTATCTATGTTGTCGCTGATGTAACTGTTAATACTTACTTCTGTTACCTTCCCAGTCTCCATCAGCCAACCATCGACTTCTCGATCCCTCTGGTGTTGGGGGCAGGGCTCGATGATGATTCTTACTTCCCCCAGTAAGGTTGCTTAATTTCTCTTTGAGACTTGGACGTTTGTTTGTTGATGGGAGTGGTGGTGGAGTACCCTGACCCTATCATAACAATCAAATGGCTCAGTTAACAGAAACTAGTATATCAAGCAATAATATATGATAAAAGGATTGCTTGCAGGCACGAAAACAGCAGACTCAGTTTTATTGAGCCTGTTCTATTGGGGAACAAGAATTTGCCACTAACGTGGTCATATCCTCCGCTACCTCGTTAACCCACGAGTGAATGAAATAAGGTGAAAGTAAATGCAAGGTCTCTAAGGCCCAATGACATAAAATTGCCTGTATAGCTTTTGAGCAATCGAGTAGAGCAAAAATATATGTATGGCAAAGTGATCCATGTACTTGCTTTTATTGTCGAGAAATAACTGGAAAGTACAGTACACCTGTACAAGTAATGGTGACTGCTGATAACATGACACAAGGGAGGTAATAACGAAAGTTAAAGCATTTGTAGTAAATTTTTACATAATTTATACTCTTTTATTATTGCATCAACAAAATGAAAGAAACATTTTGGTCTAATTTGCATGACATATCGTCTTGGGCTGGTTAGCATTTGTGCCATTTTATTAAAAAATCCAATCACAACTAAAGAAGATAAGGTCCGGACAGCACTAGACGGACGGACGGAGCTGTGACCTTGACCTTTGAAGAACAGACCCAAGTCATTCGCATGACACATCATCTTGTCCTAGTAAACATTTGTTCTGAGTTATTTAAAAATCCAATAACAATTAAAGAAGATAAGGTCTGGACAGCAGCGGACGGACGGACGGAGCTGTGACCTTGACCTTTAACGAACAGACCCAAGTCAGCCACATGACACATCCTCTTGTCATAGTGAACATTTGTGATAAGTTATTTAAAAATACAATCACAACTAAAGAAGATTCTGTCCGGACAGGACGGAGCACAGTGTATACATTGGATTTTCAAATACTTGACCTTGAGCTATGACCTTGACCTTTGACAAACAGACCCAAGGCCTTTAGCATGACACATTATCTTGTCCTAGTGAACATTTGTGCAAAGTTATTTAAAATTCCAATAACAACTAAAGAAGACAAGGTCCAGATAGCAGCGGACGGACGAGCTGTGACATTGACCTTGGACAAACAGACCCAAGACAGCCGCATGACACATCGTCTTGTCCTAGTGAATATTTGTGCCAAGTTATTTAAAATTCCAATTACAACTAAAGAAGATACTGTCCGGACAAGAGGAAACACAGTGTATACATTGGATTTTCAAACACTTGACCTTAACCTTTGACGAACAGACCCAAGTCATTCGCATGACACATCGTCTTGTCCTGGTGAACATTTGTGACAAGTTATTTAAAATTCCAATCACAACTAAAGAAGATACAGTCCCGACAAGAGGAAACACAGTGTATACATTTGATTTTCAAACACCTGACCTTGAGCTATGACCTTGACCTTTGACGAACAAACCCAAGTCATTCGCATGACACATCGTCTTGTCCTGGTGAACATTTGTGCCAAGTTATTTAAATTCCAATCACAACTAAGGAGATACAGTGCAGACAGCAGGGGATGCACAAATGCATAGACACACGGTTGCACACACAGACGGACGGGCACAGCCCATTTCTATATCCCCCGCTCCGCTCTATGAGCAGCACCAGTCACTCATTACAAGAGTAAGCAGTATTCTAGTTCCAAGCAACACTGAATAATGGTTCCAAGCAACACTGAATAATGGTTCCATGGTTCCAAACAACACTGAATAATGGTTCCAAGCAACATTAAATAATGGTTCCATGGTTCCAAGCAACACTGAATAATGGTTCCAAGCAACACTGAATAATGGTTCCATGGTTCCAGGCAACACTGAATAATGGTTCCAAGCAACACTGAATAATGGTTCCAAGGAACTAGGAATAATAACAATCTAGAGTAAATAATCCTGGCAACTTTTTATGCCCACTACTAGCATACAGTATGTGTATTTTTTACTTAAATGTTGACAAATATAACTAGAGCTATCACTGAAGGTGATGAATACCCCCGAACGCCGCTATGACAGAAAATGGTTTACCATTGTATGAAGTTTTATTAAATTATTTCCAATAGTTTTAAAGTTATGCTCCAGACAAAAAAAAAATACTTAATAAAAGAGAATGTTATGGATTGAGTTTTTTGTATTGTTAATTTTTTTATGGTTTTGTTAAAATTAAAAACGGTCTTTTTAATTATTGTGCAGTGTACAAGCTTTCATGGCAATCAATAAATGTTATGTTTCCTGTACACTGCATTTCCTGTCATTATATTCTACCATTGTATGAAGTTTGATGAAATTCCATCCAGTACTTTAAAAGTAATGCTCCAGACAAGGGAAATATATCAAAGGGCAATAACTCTGTTATAGTAAGAATAGAGTTATGTTTCCTGTACATTGCACTTCCTGTCATTATATTCTACCATTGTATGAAGTTTGATGAAATTCCATCCAGGCATAGTGCCACCATTGCAAAAAGGAAGTGCTTCCGTGGGGTAGTTGCATAATGGCGGTTATAAATAATCCTCAATTCTTCTTCTTTAAAAATGCATTTTCCTTATTTTAATGCTCATTTTTTTATTTGAATGGCATTATTGATGTATTTTGAACATTTTGATAGCATTGTCATGTTTGAATTGTGAATTTAGAAAAAAAAATTGATGCTTGGAAATTGGGGTATGAATTCATGATTTCGGAAGTCTACTTTCACTTTGTCAACAGTGTACACACTGAGCAGAAAAAAAATCTCTTATATGACACATGACCCCTACTTTTCTCATCATATTTTGATAGTGCAGAGGTTGACAAACAGTAAAATGTAGGTTTCACTTCTTTCATTTGGGACCCTCTATGAATGACAAGCCTTCAAACTTTTATTATTTACTATAGAATAAAGAACAAAAATCAATGGTGGGGTTACACCTCCAGTACTTTAAAAGTAATGCTCCAGACAAGGGAAATATATCAAAGGGCAATAACTCTGTAATTAGCAAGAATAGAGTTATGTTTCTTGTACACTGCAATTCCTCTCATTATATACTACCACTGTATGAAGCTTGATGAAATTCCATCCATTACTTTTCAAGTTATGCTCCGGACAAGAAAAAATATCAAAGGGCAATAACTCTGTAATTAGCAAGAATAGAGTTATGTTTCTTGTACACTGCACTTCCTCTCATTATATTCTACCATTGTATGACGTTTGATGAAATTCCATCTAGTACTTTTCAAGTGGTGCTCCGGACAAGGAAAATTGCAACGGACAGACCGACTGACCGACAGACCAACAGACCGACCACAGGGTGACTCCAATATACCCCCTCAAACTTCGTTTGCCGGGGGTATAATTAAAAGAGATCTAATATTAAATTTCTAGCACCAAATTAATATACTATAAACAAATAAAGGTGACAAATTTATGTATAGCAACTATGAGTTGCTTATAACGAAATCCTATCTACAAGTTTTAATATGTGAAAGATTCTTTTATATATTAACATTATACCAATCCTAAAATTACACAGATGGACATAAGCACCACAAACAAGACGGTGGATAAAAAAACTCTTACCCCTGGAACAGGAGGCGCTGGTCCCAACTTCACACTCAGTGCTCTCCCTGGGGCACCATTCCGTGACTGTCCGACTCGCAAATACACCAAGTTCTCAACATTACAATCTTTATATCCTACAAATGAAATGTATAAAAGTAAAGGATATAACACCAGGTTCTCAACATGACAATCTTTATATCCTACAAATGAAATGTATGAAAGTATAGGATACAACACCAGGTTCTCAACATGACAATCTTTATATCCTGCAAATGAAATGTATGAAAGTATAGGATATAACACCAGGCTCTCAACATGACAATCTTTATATCCTACAAATGAAATTTATGAAAGTATAGGATACAACACCAGGTTCTCAACATGACAATCTTTATATCCTGCAAATGAAATGTATGAAAGTATAGGAAACAACACCAGGTTCTCAACATGACAATCTTTATATCCTGCAAATGAAATGTATGAAAGTATAGGATATAACACCAGGTTCTCAACATGACAATCTTTATATCCTGCAAATGAAATGTATAAAAGTATATGATATAACACCAGGTTCTCAACATGACAATCTTTATATCCTGCAAATGAAATGTATAAAAGTATAGGATACAACAATAGGTTCTCAACATGACAATCTTTATATCCTACAAATGAAATGTATGAAAGTATAGGATACAACACCAGGTTCTCAACATGACAATCTTTAAATCCTGCAAATGAAATGTATAAAAGTATAGGATACAACACCAGGTTCTCAACATGACAATCTTTATATCATACAAATGAAATGTATAAAAGTATAGGATATAACACCAGGTTCTCAACATGACAATCTTTATATCCTGCAAATGAAATGTATAAAAGTATAGGATATAACACCAGGTTCTCAACATGACAATCTTTATATCCTGCAAATGAAATGTATAAAAGTATAGGATACAACACCAGGTTCTCAACATGACAATCTTTATATCCTGCAAATGAAATGTATAAAAGTATAGGATACAACACCAGGTTCTCAACATGACAATCTTTATATCCTACAAATGAAATGTATGAAAGTATAGGATACAACACCAGGTTCTAAACATGACAATCTTTATATCCTGCAAATGAAATGTATGAAAGTATAGGATACAACACCAGGTTCTCAACATGACAATCTTTATATCCTGCAAATGAGATGTATGAAAGTATAGGATACAACACCAGGTTCTCAACATGACAATCTTTATATCATACAAATGAAATGTATAAAAGTATATGATATAACACCAGGTTCTCAACATGACAATCTTTATATCCTGCAAATGAAATGTATAAGAGTATAGGATACAACACCAGGTTCTCAACATGACAATGAAATGTATGAAAGTATAGGATATAACACCAGGTTTTCAACATGACAATCTTTATATCCTACAAATGAAATGTATGAAAGTATAGGATAAAACACCAGGTTCTCAACATGACAATCTTTATATCCTGCAAATGAAATGTATAAAAGTATAGGATACAACACCAGGTTCTCAACATGACAATCTTTATATCCTGCGAATGAAATGTATGAAAGTATAGGATACAACACCAGGTTCTCAACATGACAATCTTTATATCCTACAAATGAAATGTATGAAAGTATAGGATATAACACCAGGTTCTCAACATGACAATCTTTATATCCTACAAATGAAATGTATGAAAGTATAGAATACAACACCAGGTTCTCAACATGACAATCTTTATATCCTACAAATGAAATGTATGAAAGTATAGGATACAACACCAGGCTCTCAACATGACAATCTTTATATCCTGCAAATGAAATTTATGAAAGTATAGGATACAACACCAAGTTCTCAACATGACAATCTTTATGTCCTGCAAATGAAATGTATGAAAGTATAGGATATAATACCAGGTTCTCAACATGACAATCTTTATATCCTGCAAATGAAATGTATGAAAGTATAGGATACAACACCAGGTTCTCAACATGACAATCTTTATATCCTTCAAATGAAATGTATGAAAGTATAGGATACAACACCAGGTTCTCAACATGACAATCTTTATATCCTACAAATGAAATGTATGAAAGTATAGGATACAACACCAGGCTCTCAACATGACAATCTTTATATCCTAAAAATGAAATGTATGAAAGTATAGGATACAACACCAGGTTCTCAACATGACAATCTTTATATCCAACAAATGAAATGTACGAAAGTATAGGATATAATACCAGGTTCTCAACATGACAATCTTTATATCCTACAAATGAAATGTATGAAAGTATATGATAAAACACCAGGTTCTCAACATGACAATCTTTATATCCTGCAAATGAAATGTATGAAAGTAAAGGATATAACACCAGGTTCTCAACATGACAATCTTTATATCCTACAAATGAAATGTATGAAAGTATAGGATAAAACACCAGGTTCTCAACATGACAATCTTTATATCCTACAAATGAAATGTATGAAAGTATAGGATACAACACCAGGCTCTCAACATGACAATCTTTATATCCTAAAAATGAAATGTATGAAAGTATAGGATACAACACCAGGTTCTCAACATGACAATCTTTATATCCTACAAATGAAATGTATGAAAGTATAGGATACAACACCAGGTTCTCAACATGACAATCTTTATATCCTACAAATGAAATGTATGAAAGTATAGGATAAAACACCAGGTTCTCAACATGACAATCTTTATATCCTGCAAATGAAACGTATGAAAGTATATGATAAAACACCAGGTTCTCAACATGACAATCTTTATATCCTACAAATGAAACGTATGAAAGTATAGGATACAACACCAGGTTCTCAACATGACAATCTTTATATCCTACAAATGAAATGTATGAAAGTATAGGATAAAACACCAGGTTCTCAACATGACAATCTTTATATCCTACAAATGAAATGTATGAAAGTATAGGATATAATACCAGGCTCTCAACATGACAATCTTTATATCCTGCAAATGAAATGTATGAAAGTATAGGATACAACACCAGGTTCTCAACATGACAATCTTTATATCCTACGAATGAAATGTATAAAAGTATAGGATATAACACCAGGCTCTGAACATGTCAATCGTTATATCCTACAAATGAAATGTATGAAAGTATAGGATAAAACACCAGGTTCTCAACATGACAATCTTTATATCCTACAAATGAAATGTACGAAAGTATAGGATATAACACCAGGTTCTCAACATGACAATCTTTATATCCTACAAATGAAATGTATGAAAGTATATGATAAAACACCAGGTTCTCAACATGACAATCTTTATATCCTGCAAATGAAATGTATGAAAGTAAAGGATATAACATCAGGTTCTCAACATGACAATCTTTATATCCTGCAAATGAAATGTATGAAAGTATAGGATAAAACACCAGGTTCTCAACATGACAATCTTTATATCCTACAAATGAAATGTATGAAAGTATAGGATACAACACCAGGTTCTCAACATGACAATCTTTATATCCTACAAATGAAATGTATGAAAGTATAGGATACAACACCAGGTTCTCAACATGACAATCTTTATATCCTACAAATGAAATGTATGAAAGTATAGGATAAAACACCAGGTTCTCAACATGACAATCTTTGTATCCTACAAATGAAATGTATGAAAGTATAGGATAAAACACCAGGTTCTCAACATGACAATCTTTGTATCCTGCAAATGAAATGTATGAAAGTATAGGATATAATACCAGGTTCTCAACATTACAATCTTTATATCCTGCAAATGAAATGTATGAAAGTATAGGATACAACACCAGGTTCTCAACATGACAATCTTTATATCCTACAAATGAAATGTATGAAAGTATAGGATACAACACCAGGTTCTCAACATGACAATCTTTATATCCTACAAATGAAATGTATGAAAGTATAGGATATAACACCAGGTTCTCAACATGACAATCTTTATATCCTACAAATGAAATGTATGAAAGTATAGGATATAACACCAGGTTCTCAACATGACAATCTTTATATCCTACAAATGAAATGTATGAAAGTATAGGATAAAACACCAGGTTCTCAACATGACAATCTTTATATCCTGCAAATGAAATGTATGAAAGTATAGGATATAACACCAGGTTCTCAACATGACAATCTTTATATCCTGCAAATGAAATGTATGAAAGTATAGGATACAACACCAGGTTCTCAACATGACAATCTTTATATCCTGAAATGAAATGTATGAAAGTATAGGATACAACACCAGGTTCTCCATATGACAATCTTTATATCCTGCAAATGAAATGTATGAAAGTATAGGATACAACACCAGGTTCTCCACATGACAATCTTTATATCCTGCAAATGAAATGTATGAAAGTATAGGATACAACACCAGGCTCTCAA
This sequence comes from Panopea generosa, assembly GCA_029582155.1. Classification (NCBI taxonomy): domain Eukaryota; kingdom Metazoa; phylum Mollusca; class Bivalvia; order Adapedonta; family Hiatellidae; genus Panopea; species Panopea generosa. The sequence continues at coordinate 37,518,150 of CM055901.1, read as the reverse complement.
CATGACAATCTTTATATCCTGTAAATGAAATGTATGAAAGTATAGGATATAACACCAGGCTCTCAACATGACAATCTTTATATCCTGCAAATGAAATGTATGAAAGTATAGGATATAACACCAGGCTCTCAACATGACAATCTTTCTATCCTACAAATGAAATGTATGAAAGTATAGGATACAACACCAGGCTCTCAACATGACAATCTTTATATCCTGCAAATGAAATGTATGAAAGTATAGGATACAACACCTGGTTCTCAACATGACAATCTTTATATCCTGCAAATGAAATGTATGAAAGTATAGGATATAACACCAGGTTCTCAACATGACAATCTTTATATCCTACAAATGAAATGTATGAAAGTATAGGATATAACACCAGGTTCTCAACATGACAATCTTTATATCCTTCAAATGAAATGTATGAAAGTATAGGATACAACACCAGGTTCTCAACATGACAATCTTTATATCCTACAAATGAAATGTATGAAAGTATAGGATAAAACACCAGGTTCTCAACATGACAATCTTTATATCCTACAAATGAAATGTATGAAAGTATAGGATATATCACCAGGTTCTCAACATGACAATCTTTATATCCTACAAATGAAATGTATGAAAGTATAGGATAAACACCAGGTTCTCAACATGACAATCTTTATATCCTACAAATGAAATGTATAAAAGTATAGGATATAATACCAGGTTCTCAACATGACAACCTTTATATCCTACAAATGAAATGTATAAAAGTATAGGATATAACACCAGGTTCTCAACATGACAATCTTTATATCCTACAAATGAAATGTATAAAAGTATAGGATATAACACCAGGCTCTCAACATGACAATCTTTATATCCTACAAATGAAATGTATGAAAGTATAGGATATAACACCAGGTTCTCAACATGACAATCTTTATATCCTACAAATGAAATGTATGAAAGTATAGGATATAACACCAGGTTCTCAACATGACAATCTTTATATCCTACAAATGAAATGTATGAAAGTATAGGATATAACACCAGGTTCTCAACATGACAATCTTTATATCCTACAAATGAAATGTATGAAAGTATAGGATATAACACCAGGTTCTCAACATGACAATCTTTATTATCCTACAAATGAAATGTATGAAAGTATAGGATAAAACACCAGGTTCTCAACATGACAATCTTTATATCCTGCAAATGAAATGTATGAAAGTATAGGATATAACACCAGGTTCTCAACATGACAATCTTTATATCCTGCAAATGAAATGTATGAAAGTATAGGATACAACACCAGGTTCTCAACATGACAATCTTTATATCCTGCAAATGAAATGTATGAAAGTATAGGATACAACAACAGGTTCTCAACATGACAATCTTTATATCCTGCAAATGAAATGTATGAAAGTATAGGATATAACACCAGGCTCTCAACATGACAATCTTTATATCCTGCAAATGAAATGTATGAAAGTATAGGATATAACACCAGGCTCTCAACATGACAATCTTTATATCCTGCAAATGAAATGTATGAAAGTATAGGATGTAACACCAGGCTCTCAACATGACAATCTTTATATCTTACAAATGAAATGTATGAAAGTATAGGATATAACACCAGGTTCTTAACATGACAATCTTTATATCCTGCAAATGAAATGTATGAAAGTATAGGATATAACACCAGGTTCTCAACATGACAATCTTTATATCCTACAAATGAAATGTATAAAAGTATAGGATACAACACCAGGCTCTCAACATGACAATCTTAATATTCTACAAATGAAATGTATGAAAGTATAAGATATAACACCAGGTTCTTAACATGACAATCTTTATATCCTGCAAATGAAATGTATGAAAGTATAGGATATAACACCAGGTTCTCAACATGACAATCTTTATATCCTGCAATGAAATGTATGAAAGTATAGGATACAACACCAGGTTCTCAACATGACAATCTTTATATCCTACAAATGAAATGTATGAAAGTATAGGATAAAACACCAGGTTCTCAACATGACAATCTTTATATCCTGCAAATGAAATGTATGAAAGTATAGGATACAACAACAGGTTCTCAACATGACAATCTTTATATCCTGCAAATGAAATGTATGAAAGTATAGGATACAACACCAGGTTCTCAACATGACAATCTTTATATCCTGCAAATGAAATGTATGAAAGTATAGGATACAACACCAGGTTCTCAACATGACAATCTTTATATCCTGCAAATGAAATGTATGAAAGTATAGGATACAATACCAGGTTCTCAACATGACAATCTTTATATCCTGCAAATGAAATGTATGAAAGTATAGGATACAACAACAGGTTCTCAACATGACAATCTTTATATCCTGCAAATGAAATGTATGAAAGTATAGGATACAACACCAGGTTCTCAACATGACAATCTTTATATCCTGCAAATGAAATGTATGAAAGTATAGGATAAAACACCAGGTTCTCAACATGACAATCTTTATATCCTGCAAATGAAATGTATGAAAGTATAGGATACAACACCAGGTTCTCAACATGACAATCTTTATATCCTGCAAATGAAATGTATGAAAGTATAGGATATAACACCAGGTTCTCAACATGACAATCTTTATATCCTGCAAATGAATGTATGAAAGTATAGGATAAAACACCAGGATCTCAACATGACAATCTTTATATCCTACAAATGAAATGTATGAAAGTATAGGATACAACACCAGGCTCTCAACATGACAATCTTTATATCCTACAAATGAAATGTATGAAAGTATAGGATATAATACCATGTTCTCAACATGACAATCTTTATATCCTACAAATGAAATGTATGAAAGTATAGGATAAAACACCAGGTTCTCAACATGACAATCTTTATATCCTACAAATGAAATGTATGAAAGTATAGGATATAATACCAGGTTCTCAACATGACAATCTTTATATCCTACAAATGAAATGTATGAAATTATAGGATATTACACCAGGCTCTCAACATGACAATCTTTATATCCTGCAAATGAAATGTATAAAAGTATAGGATACAACACCAGGCTCTCAACATGACAATCTTTATATCCTACAAATGAAATGTATGAAAGTATAGGATACAACACCAGGTTCTCAACATGACAATCTTTATATCCTGCAAATGAAATGTATGAAAGTATAGGATAAATACCAGGCTCTCAACATGACAATCTTTATATCCTACAAATGAAATGTAGAAGTATAAGATATCAACCCAGGCTCTCAACATGACAATCTTTATATCCTCAAATGAAATGTATGAAAGGATAGGATACAAACACCAAGGTTCTCATCATGACAATCTTTATATCCTGCAAATGAATGTATGAAAGTATAGGATACAACACATAGGCTCTCAACATAACAATCTTTATTCCTACAAATGAAATGTATGAAAGTATAGGATACAACACCAGAGGTTCTCAACATGACAATCTGTATGTCCTGCAAATGAAATGTATGAAAGTATAGGATACAACACTAGGCTCTCACATGACAATCTTATATCCTCAAATGAAATGTATGAAAGTATAGGATACAACACCAGGTTCTCAACATGACAATCTTTATATCCTGCAAATGAAAATGTATGAAAGTAATAGGATACAACACCAGGCTCTCAACATGACAATCTTTATATCCTACAAATGAAATGTATGAAGTATAGGATACAACACCAGGTTCTCAACATGACAATCTTTATATCCTACAAATGAAATGTATGAAAGTATAGGATATAACACCAGGTTCTCAACATGACAATCTTTATATCCTACAAATGAAATGTATGAAAGTATAGGATACAACACCAGGTTCTCTAACATGACAATCTTTATATCCTACAAATGAAATGTATGAAAGTATAGGATACAACACCAGGCTCTCAACATGACAATCTTTATATCCTACAAATGAAATGTATGAAAGTATAGGATACAACACCAGGCTCTCAACATGACAATCTTTATATCCTACAAATGAAATGTATGAAAGTATAGGATATAACACCAGGTTCTCAACATGACAATCTTTATATCCTACAAATGAAATGTATGAAAGTATAGGATACAACACTAGGCTCTTCAACATGACAATCTTTATATCCTACAAATGAAATGTATGAACAGTATAGGATATACAACACCAGGCTCTCAACATGACAATCTTTATATCCTTCAAATGAAACATGTATGAAAGTATAGGATACAATACCAGGTTCTCAACCATGACAACTTATATCCTACAAATGACAATGGGTTATGACAGTATAGGGATACAACACTAGGTTCTCAACATGACAATCTTTATATCCTACAAATGAAAATGTATGAAAGTATAGGATCCTAGACAAAGGTTCTCAACATGACAATCTTTATATCCCTACAAATGAAATGTATCATAAAGTATAGGATATCACAACACCGGTTCTCAACATTGACAATCTCTATATCCCCTGCAAATGAAGATGTATGGAAAGTATAGGATAAAACCACCAGGTTCTCAACATGACAATCTTATCATCCTGCAAATGAATGATGTATGAAAGTATAGAGATACAACACCAGGATCTCAACAGACAATCTATATCCTGCATGACTGTAGAAGTATATATCTTTATATCCTACAAATGAAATGTATGAAAGTATAGGATACAACACCAGGTTCTCAACATGACAATCTTTATATCCTGCAAATGAAATGTATGAAAGTATAGGATATAACACCAGGTTCTCAACATGACAATCTTTATATCCTACAAATGAAATGTATGAAAGTATAGGATACAACACTAGGCTCTTAACATGACAATCTTTATATCCTACAAATGAAATGTATGAAAGTATAGGATACAACACCAGGCTCTCAACATGACAATCTTTATATCCTACAAATGAAATGTATGAAAGTATAGGATACAACACCAGGTTCTCAACATGACAATCTTTATATCCTACAAATGAAATGTATGAAAGTATAGGATATAACACCAGGTTCTCAACATGACAATCTTTATATCCTACAAATGAAATGTATGAAAGTATAGGATACAACACTAGGCTCTTAACATGACAATCTTTATATCCTACAAATGAAATGTATGAAAGTATAGGATACAACACCAGGCTCTCAACATGACAATCTTTATATCCTACAAATGAAATGTATGAAAGTATAGGATACAACACCAGGCTCTCAACATGACAATCTTTATATCCTACAAATGAAATGTATGAAAGTATAGGATATAACACCAGGCTCTCAACATGACAATTTTTATATCCTACAAATGAAATGTATAAAAGTATAGGATACAACACCAGGTTCTCAACATGACAATCTTTATATCCTGCAAATGAAATGTATGAAAGTATAGGATAAAACACCAGGTTCTCAACATGACAATCTTTATATCCTGCAAATGAAATGTATGAAAGTATAGGATAAAACACCAGGTTCTCAACATGACAATCTTTATATCCTACAAATGAAATGTATGAAAGTATAGGATACAACACCAGGTTCTCAACATGACAATCTTTATATCCTACAAATGAAATGTATGAAAGTATAGGATACAACACCAGGTTCTCAACATGACAATCTTTATATCCTACAAATGAAATGTATGAAAGTATAGGATACAACACCAGGTTCTCAACATGACAATCTTTATATCCTACAAATGAAATGTATGAAAGTATAGGATACAACACCAGGTTCTCAACATGACAATCTTTATATCCTACAAATGAAATGTATGAAAGTATAGGATACAACACCAGGTTCTCAACATGACAATCTTTATATCCTACAAATGAAATGTATGAAAGTATAGGATACAATACTAGGCTCTCAACATGACAATCTTTATATCCTACAAATGAAATGTATGAAAGTATAGGATATAACACCAGGCTCTCAACATGACAATATTTATATCCTACAAAAGAAATGTATAAAAGTATAGGATACAACACCAGGTTCTCAACATGACAATCTTTATATCCTGCAAATGAAATGTATGAAAGTATAGGATACAACACCAGGCTCTCAACATAACAATCTTTATATCCTACAAATGAAATGTATGAAAGTATAGGATACAACACCAGGTTCTCAACATGACAATCTTTATATCCTGCAAATGAAATGTATGAAAGTATAGGATACAACACCAGGTTCTCAACATGACAATCTTTATATCCTACAAATGAATTGTATGAAAGTATAGGATAAAACACCAGGCTCTCAACATGACAATCTTTATATCCTACAAATGAAATGTATGAAAGTATAGGATATAACACCAGGTTCTCAACATGACAATCTTTATATCCTACAAATGAAATGTATGAATATCAAAGTAAAGGATATAACACCAAGTTCTAAACATTACAATCTTTATATCCTACAAATGAAATGTATAAAAGTATAGGATATAACACCAAGTTCTCAACATGACAATCTTTATATCATACAAAGAAAATGTATAAAAGTATAGGATATAACACCAAGTTTTCTTTTATACAAAGAGAAAACTATAAATTTGGTAATAAATGAGCCTATTGGGCAAGGTGAAAATTACTCACTTTGGAGCTGTTCTGGATTAAATCCTGGACTCGGACACGGCTCTGTCAGCTTACACAGGAGGCCATCTTGTTTGTTGTGGTAATGGTCCACCAACTGAAACATAACTCGAATTATCATCCAGATCTATAAAATACTCAAATTACCATTCAAACTAGAAATACAGTATGTGTATATATATATATACATATACATAAAGGGAGATAATTAAATTCAATACAACAGAATTTATGATTTTTGGGATCTTTTTTTAGATGCTCATTCACAATGTATGATATATGTATGGAGATAATTATTTGTGATTATATAAACTTAAATCATCATTCATATTTATAATTACTCAAATTATCATCTATATGATCAAATAAACACTGTATTCTCAAATCAATATCAATATCTATAAACACCCTGTCAACATTTTCTGCATGTAATACATGAAACAGGCATGACCAATACCAAGTCTACAGGCATGTCATGGTACTTGGACACATCAAGCATGTCTACAGGCACGTCAAGGTACTTGGACACACCAAGCAAGTCTATAGGCATGTCAAGGTACTTGAACACACCAAGCAAGTCTACAGGCATGTCAAGTTACTTAGACACACCAAGCAAGTCTACAGGCATGTCAAGGTACTTGGACACACCAAGCAAGTCTACAGGCATGTCAAGGTACTTGGACACACCAAGCAAGTCTACAAGCATATCAAGGTACTTGGACACAACAAGGAAGTCTACAGGCATGTCAAGGTACTTGGACACACCAAGCAAGTCTACAGGCATGTCAAGGTACTTGGACACACCAAGCAAGTCTACAGACATGTCAAGGTACTTGGACACATCAAGCAACTCTACAGACATGTCAAGGTACTTGAACACACCAAGCAAGTCTACAGGCATGTCAAGGTACTTGGACACACCAAGCAAGTCTACAGGCATATCAAGGTACTTGGACACAACAAGGAAGTCTACAGGCATGTCAAGGTACTTGAACACACCAAGCAAGTCTACAGGCATGTCAAGGTACTTAGACACACCGAGCAAGTCTACAGGCATGTCAAGGTACTTGGACACACCAAGCAAGTCTACAGACATGTCAAGGTACTTGGACACACCAAGCAAGTCTACAGACATGTCAAGGTACTTGAACACACCAAGCAAGTCTACAGGCATGTCAAGGTACTTAGACACACCAAGCAAGTCTACAGGCATGTCAAGGTACTTGGTCACATCAAGCATGTCTACAGGCATGTCAAGGTACTTGGACACACCAAGCAAGTATACAGGCATGTCAAGGTACTTAGACACACCAAGCAAGTCTACAGGCATGTCTAGGTACTTGAACACACCAAGAAAATCTACAGGCATGTCAAGCTACTTGGACACACCAAGCAAGTCTACAGTCATGTCAAAGTACATGAACACACCAAGCAAGTCTACAGGCATGTCAAGGTACTTGGACACATAAAGCATGTGTTAATGTAAGTTTTAAGAACATGGTGTATGTGATGTTTTAAACCAACAATGAACATGAATAATAACCAGGCCTAAGAGACTTAGTTGAAGGATACCGTCTTATATACAGTTGGCGAACTAGGCATAATCATAAACAACACTTAGAAAAACATTAAACTAAACTAACTCATGGCAAAGTGGTAGAGCATCAGACCCAGGATCCGTTGGTCCGATAGTCCAACTGTACACCAGAGTCAAGAGTTGTGTCTTTCAGCAAGACACTTTATTTACATGTGCTAAGTACCTCTTAAACCAAGAAAAATCTGGAGCTTAATGTTTATACATTGTAGGACCTTGCACAATTGTCGATGTATGCCAGGACATACCAACTGTAGATAACAGAGCATGTACTCACCATCATAATGCAGTCAAACTTTGGACCATCCTGAATGCCAAACTTATTGGCTTGGTTTTTATCGATTAGGTAGTGCCTTGTGTCTCTCTGAAAACTTATACAAATAGCAAATGTCTTCTTATCATCTCTCATCCGAACTCTGAAATTCACATTGACATCACATTGTATGTAATTTTAAGGTATTAGATCTGTTATGCTTTTCGTAGAAAATGATTAAACACCATGATCAATCAACACAAAGCAATAAAATTCAGCCAGCCGGAAAACCATTCTTGGTAGCTAAATTTAGTAAAATTGTCACATGACAAGGTGTTTTCTCACATGCAGTGATGTCACATTACATTTTCTATCATATCTGAAAGAAGCTAAAATAAGTCGTGATCGGCAAGGTTGTTCAAAATAAAAAGAAAACAGATCAGAATAACGACTATGGTATCGATGTTGACCACATATATCATGCGGGTAAAAAACTGATGGGAATTCATACACCAAAATGGAAAATAACATTTGTTTTCGTCATTTTGATATTGATAGAAGCGAAACCATAATGTCACTTTACGTGACACAATTTGTTACGTTAAGTTCATGTAAACTAATCGTAGCACATTGGACGTTGCAGACTTGTTGGTAGAGAGGTTAGTGCACTGATTATCAGTCCAGAGGTAGCGGGTTCTATCCCCACCACTGCTAAAATTCTTTTATATTTTTTTTTTGTTTACAGAAATGGTTTGCTCAGCACATTCAATTGTAATAGATAACAGGCCTGTCACAAACACACACACAAAAAATAGTAACTCAAAACCTGATTTCACAGGATTTGTAACCCCAAAAAATAAACTTTATTGTTGCAGCTACTAGTTCTAGTTTTTTATACTATTTGCCAAATCAAACCAATAGATACACAATTATTACTAAAGATAAAAGACAAAGTTTAAGTGAAATATTTCTATTAGCAACTATCTGCATCTAGCAATAAAAGTTTTCAATAAAAAGTATCCAGTGTTTGATGAAACAGTAGATCCCTGATTACTGGTTGTAATTTTTTATAAAATATTTCACCCTTTAACAAAGATTATTGCAAAGGTTGTTTTTTTTTTTTTTTAAATATTCCATTCAAGATATATGGAATATAAACATAGTTTCATATGTGTCATTACATCCAGCAATATTATTTTACTAAAAGCATTTGCCTAAATACAATATTCAACAAGTGCATATTATCTGTTTGCTGGTAATAGATGTGGGAAAAAACACTATGTCACCAAATTTGCTGCCTTTTATTTCGACACTTATCTTATAAATACCATATAAAGTGAAAACCAGATGGTAAAGTTGTTTATGTTTATGTATTTCTCACTTCTAACAATGTGGAAAATATTGGCATAAAACATGTGTGGTTAATTATAGTAGTAATGGTGCTAGAACATTAGTGGTTAATTATAGTAGTTATGGTGCTAGAACATTAGTGGTTAATTATAGTAGTTATAGTGCTAGAACATGAGTGGTTAATTATAGTTGTAATGGTGCTAGAACATAAGTGGTTAATTATAGTAGTTATGGTGCTAGAACATTAGTGGTTAATTATAGTAGTTATGAAGCTAGAACATTAGTGGTTAATAATAGTAGTTATGGTGCTAGAACATTAGTGGTTAATTACAGTAGTAATGGTGCTACAACATTAGTGGTTAATTATAGTAGTTATGGTGCTAGAACATTAGTAGATAATTATAGTAGTTATGGTGCTAGAACAATAGTGGTTAATTACAGTAGTAATGGTGCTAGAACATTAGTGGTTAATTATAGTAGCTATGGTGCTAGAACATTAGTGGTTAATTACAGTAGTAATGGTGATAGAACATTTGTGGTTAATTATAGGTATTATGGTGCTAGAACATTAGTGATTAATAATAGTAGTAATGGTGCTAGAACATTAGTGGTTAATTATAGTAGTTATGGTGCTAGAACATTTGTGGTTAATTATAGTAGTTATAGTGCTAGAACATTAGTAGTTAATTATAGTCGTAATGGTGCTAGAACATAAGTGGTTAATTATAGTAGTTATGGTGCTAGAACATTAGTGGTTAATTATAGGTGTAATGGTGCTTGGACATTAGTGGTTAATTATAGGTGTAATGGTGTTAGAACATTAGTGGTTAATTATAGTAGTTATGGTGCTAGAACATTAGTGGATAATTATAGTAGTTATGGTGTTAGAACAATAGTGGTTAATTATAGTAGAAATGGTGCTAGAACATTAGTGGTTAATTATAGCAGTAATGGTGCTAGAACATTAGTGGTTAATTATAGTAGCTATGGTGCTAGAACATTAGTGGTTTATTATAGTAGTTATGGTGCTAGAATATTAGTGGATAATTATAGTAGTTATGGTGCTAGAACAATAGTGGTTAAGTATAGTAGTTATGGTGCTAAAACATTAGTGGTTAATTATAGTAGTTATGGTGCTAGAACATTAATGGTTAATTATAGTAGTTATGGTGCTAGAACATAATTTGTTAATTATAGTAGTTATGGTGCTAGAAAATTAGTGGATAATTATAGTAGTTATGGTGCTAGAACAATAGTGGTTAATTACAGTAGTAATGGTGCTAGAACATTAGTGGTTAATTATAGTAGCTAAGGTGCTAGAACATTAGTGGTTAATTATAGTAGTAATGGTGCTAGAACATTAGTGGTTTAGTATAGTAGTCATGGTGCTAGAACATTAGTGGTTAATTATAGGTGTTATGGTGCTAGAACATTAGTGGTTAATTACAGTAGTAAAAGTGATAGAACATTTGTGGTTAATTATAGGTATTATGGTGCTAGAACATTAGTGATTAATAATAGTAGTAATGGTGCTAGAACATTAGTGGTTAATTATAGTAGTTATGGTGCTAGAATATTAGTGGTTAATTATAGTAGTAATGGTGCTAGAACATTAGTGGTTAATTATAGGTGTAATGGTGCTTGGACATTAGTGGTTAATTATAGGTGTAATGGTGTTAGAACATTAGTGGCTAATTATAGTAGTTATGGTGCTATAACATAAGTGGATAATTATAGTAGTTATGGTGCTAGAACAATAGTGGTTAATTATAGTAGAAATGGTGCTAGAACATTAGTGGTTAATTATAGCAGTAATGGTGCTAGAACATTAGTGGTTAATTATAGTAGCTATGGTGCTAGAACATTAGTGGTTAATTATAGTAGTTATGGTGCTAGAACATTAGTGGATAATTATAGTAGTTATGGTGCTAGAACAATAGTGGTTAATTATAGTAGTTATGGTGCTAAAACATTAGTGGTTAATTATAGTAGTAATGGTGCTAGAACATTAGTGGTTAATTATAGTAGTTATGGTGCTAGAACATAAGTGGTTAATTATAGTAGTTATGGTGCTAGAACATTAGTGGTTAATTATAGTAGCTATGGTGCTAGAGCATTAGTGGTTAATAATAGTAGCTATGGTGCTAGAACATTATGGTTAATCATAGTTGTTATGGTGCTAGAACATTAGTGGTTAATTACAGTAGTTATGATGCTAGAACATTAGTGGTTAATTATAGTAGTTATGGTGCTAGAACATTAGTGGTTAATTATAGTAGTTGTGGTGCTAGAACATTTGTGGTTAATTAGAGTAGTAATGGTGCTAGAACATTAGTGGTTAATTATAGTAGTAATGGTGCTAGAACATTAGTGGTTTATTATAGTAGTTATGGTGCTAGAACATTTTAAAATATGAAATTTTAGTATATTTTGTGAAAAATAACAATTCAAAAGTGGGAGTAGGTTTAGATCTTTTAAGATCTAATAAAAAATAGAGAATATATGTTAGTTTCTTTAGCATAATTCCATTCAGTAATGTTGATGTGAAGTAAAAATGCCTTTTATATATCATTTATAGTATATATATATATTTGAAAATTATTACTATTTCATTGTGTTTTGTAGTTCATTTTTGCCATCTCGAGGTTATAGACACTTAAAATTTAAATAATTTCTATTCTTGTTGGTAAAATTTCAGAAATAATTATCCCTCAAAGGATGATGATAACTAGAAAAACAAGTTAAGGCAAGGTTGTGATATTGACCATAATAAATTAATTGCTAGATTATCATCCCCGCCAGCCCCCTAATGTTCATGTTCATGTTCGCCGCGACCCATCTTATTTTCATAAAAAAAAAAATAATATAAAAAAAAAAAAAAATTAAAAAAATAAAATCTTGTTGTAAGGATATACTTTAATATAAACAAGAGCTGTCAGGGGGACAGCGCGCTCGACTATTTTGATGCTGTTTTAAAACAACAGCTTTTTCAGGAAATAAGTACCAAACTAAATGAAAGACAATTAAAACTCAGAGGTGGTAAAATTAAGCTATAACTATTACTTGTCTGTAAAAAAAAATAAATTAGCGAAATAATTCATCAAAACTATTTATTTTCACTATCAACAGTTATATTTTTTTGAAAACAACAAAGTGAATGGATGGTTTGTATTGCCTTAATATTATTTAATTTAGCATTTGTCATTTGTTACATCTGTCTTCCAAACTTTAAAATTGCTTTATAAATTCATTAACCATTGCTGACAAACAACCCCAATAGGTGTGCCAATACCTAACTTAAGGCACACCATGTACTTATAATAACCCTAAATACTCCAATTGCATGACTAGAATAATATATATTGGTCAAGCAAATCAAGAAATACTAATTAAACATTACTTGAAATAATTCCATCAAGAATTTAAAATATAGTGTAAGCTATAGTTGAGAAGATCTTTTGTTTCAAGATTAGTTATTAATGTTTTACATATGCGATACAATTATGCGCTACCTTCAAATCATATGGTAATATACCAGTTCTTGTTAATGGATCTATAGTCTTGTACCAACACATACAGTTTATCAATGCTGGATATCCTTCTACATTCTAAGTTGTTCAGCTTTATACATATATACAATATAGGTCTATGCACTAACTTTACCTCAGAAGGCAATATATCGGTAGCAGTTCATGAAAATGGATCTATATTGAAATAATCTTGTACTAGCATGCACAGTTTATCACAGCTGGATACCCTTTCACGAAAATGAAGAAAATAATTGACAGAAAAAAAAAAAGAGTAAAAAAAAAAAAGTGAAATATTTTTACTCCCCCCCCCCACCCCCACCCCCATTTTGCCCTCAGGGTCATGGTTTTGAACAAATTTGAGAGAGGACCAAAAACTGACCCTATTTGTCAAACATCTAACCTCAATAATTCTGCCCTAAGTTTCATTTATATTAAATGAGTGGTTGCATAGATATCTTATCTGATAAAAAACTTTAACCTGAAAAACCAAGTCCAAAAAGGGCCATAACTCTGCCAAAATGCAACCCAGAGTTATGGTTTTCTGTGTGTCTGTGTGTTCCATGGGTGATGGTGGACACACATGTGAAATTTTATTCAAATTGAATGAATAGTTGCATAGAAATCTTACCTGATAAAAAACTTTAACCTGGGCAAGTATAATAGCCCCTCTATTCTATGAATAGTCTAGCTAAAAATAAACAGTCAATGTGCATATTCACTCATACTGTTTATACAATAAGCATATAATTATGTTACGTACACAGTCACTATAGTTCATACACAAATTCTAAAATTGGCAATTATATCTGTAATAAAATAAAAAAAAAAGTATAAGAAATATGACGTTGTAATTTACTGAAGTTTATTGAACACATTAAAAACAAACTTCTGTTCCAATATTAAACAAAGTTATCATTTAAAGTGCCTAATTGATTTTTCCCTAAATATGTAAATATATATATATATATATATACAATGGATTTAATTGATGTGTCTATATAAAAAGCAGGGTAAAAAAGGCTCTGTTCAAGACATGTGGCTTTTTAAAAGTAACTTGTCCTAGACAAGTGCTTCCAACAATGCAAATAAAATCCTCTCGTAATTACTCATATGTTATAACATTATATTCATTTGCGCGTGACAACAAATAAGGAAGTATATTACAATGTATGACCTAAACAATATAACAGATACTTGACATGTTGATATTTCAGTTTATATGTACACAACTTACAAAAACTTTCCATCCTGGTGTCCGGATTTTCTGAGTCTATTTTCTGACTCTACCCTGCCAATCTTCCCGTGATACCACGGCTGCTTGTTGTGAAGGTCCTTTGCCACCATTATCACAAGATGATCCCTTTGTGCCTCAAGTACATCCTTTTTTGCACCCTGCAAAGAAATAATAACTTAAACTACTGGCAAAACTTCCGTTAAATGATGTTGGTTAACAAGTCAGTTGTAAATTACCCATTTATGACACTTCTTTCATCTCACAGAAGCAACATTGCTGTAGTTCTTCATAGAAGTGTATGGTTCAGGAGTCATTTCAAGCAATCTCCTAATCAAAGTCACCTCCAAATCTAACATATTTCTCTCTCTCTGCATAAGCAATACTGCTGTAAAGTTTGTGCAATAGTTCATTAATTATCACACGGAACCAGATATTACACTCCAATTATTATGAAACATTACTGGGACATGTGCAAGAATATCGGACACTGTCAAATCATTATGTGAGCGGCATACCCTGATTGATTCTGCCTTTCTAACCAGCTCCTGTTCCAGGTCACTGTATGTCATGCCACGGAAGGCCACGGGCATCTGTCCTGGTGCCCGGTCACAGGCTTGTGACAGCTGGGTGATGATTCCATCTTTCTCCTGCTGATGATGCATGATTAACTCTATCGGCCCCAGAAACTTCCTTCCTGCTGGGATCATGTACATGCCATCTGTTTGTTTCTCAATGGAATAATGATGAACTCTGTAATGTAAAGACAGTTAGGAAAACACAAATATCTTCACTACTAATCATTGTCCTGCTAAATATTACATCTAGGTTCACTGTGACCACTGAGGCTGAGATAACAATATCTAACATTTCTAACACATCTTGTATCACTTCATTCACTTATAATTACATATATAACTGATATTTCATCTTGTATCCCTTCATTCACTTATAATTACATATATAAATGACATCTCATCTTGTATCCCTTCATTCACTTATAATTACATATATAACTGACATCTCATCTTGTATCCCTTCATTCACTTATAATTACATACATAACTGACATTTCATATTGTATCCCTTCATTCACTTATAATTACATACATAACTGACATTTTATACTGTATCTCTTCATTCACTTATAATTACATACATAACTGACATTTCATCTTGTATCCCTTCATTCACTTATAATTACATACATAACTGACATTTCATATTGTATCCCTTCATTCACTTATAATAACATACATAACTGACATTTCATACTGTATCTCTTCATTCCCTTATAATTACATACATAACTGACATTTCATCTTGTATCCCTTCATTCACTTATAATTACATACATAACTGACATTTCATCTTGTATCCCTTCATTCACTTATAATTACATACATAACTGACATTTCATCTTGTATCCCTTCATTCACTTATAATTACATACATAACTGACATTTCATCTTGTATCCCTTCATTCACTTATAATTACATATATAACTGACATTTCTTCTTGTATCCCTTCATTCACTTATAATTACATATATACTGATATTTCATCTTGTATCCCTTCATTCACTTATAATTACATATATAACTGACATTTCATCTTGTATCCCTTCATTCACTTATAATTACATATATAACTGATATTTCTTCTTGTATCCCTGCATTCATTTATAATTACATATATAACTGATATTTCATATTGTATCTCTTCACTCACTTATAATTACATACATTACTGACATTTGATATTGTATCTCTTCATTCACTTATAATTACATACATAACTGACATTTCATCTGGTATCCCTTCATTCACTTATAATTACATACATAACTGACATTTCATATTGTATCCCTTCATTCACTTATAATTACATACATAACTGACATTTCATACTGTATCTCTTCATTCCCTTATAATTACATACATAACTTACATTTCATCTTGTATCCCTTCATTCACTTATAATTACATACATAACTGACATTTCATCTTGTATCCCTTCATTCACTTATAATTACATACATAACTGACATTTCATCTTGTATCCCTTCATTCACTTATAATTACATATATAACTGACATTTCATCTTGTATCCCTTCATTCACTTATAATTACATATATAACTGACATTTCTTCTTGTATCCCTTCATTCACTTATAATTACATATATACTGATATTTCATCTTGTATCCCTTCATTCACTTATAATTACATATATAACTGACATTTCATCTTGTATCCCTTCATTCACTTATAATTACATATATAACTGACATCTCATCTTGTATCCCTTCATTCACTTATAATTACATACATAACTGACATTTCATCTTGTATCCCTTCATTCATTTATAATTACATACATAACTGATATTTCTTCTTGTATCCCTTCATTCACTTATAATTACATACATAACTGACATTTCATCATGTATACCTTCATCAACTTATAATTACATATAGTTCTGACATTTCATCTTGTATCCCTTCATTCGGTAATAATTATATATATTTCTGACATTTCATCATGTATCTCTTCATCCACTTATAATTACATATATTTCTGACATTTCATCTTGTATCCCTTCATTCACTTATAATTACAAATATTTCTGACATTTCATATAGTATCCCTTCATTCGCTTATAATTACTTATATTTCTGACATTTCATCATGTATCTCTTCATCCACTTAAATTTACATATAGTTCTGACATTTCATCTTGTATCCCTTCATTTACTTATAATTACATGTATTTCTGACATTTCATCTTGTATCCCTTCATTCACTTATAATTACATGTATTTCTGACATTACATCTTGTATCCCTTCGTTCACTTATAATAACATATATAACTGACATTTCATCTTGTATCCCATCATTCACTTATAATTACATACATAACTGACATTTCATCTTGTATCCCTTCATTCACTTATAATTACATACATAACTGACATTTCATCTTGTATCCGTTCATTCACTTATAATTACATACATGACTGACATTTCATCTTGTATCCCTTCATTCACTTATAATTTCATACATAACTGACATTTCATCTTGTATCCCTTCATTCACTTATAATTTCATATATTTCTGACATAATGACCGTGGAACATTGAGAACATGGCCGACAGACATAGTCTAGTGATGACACAGTGGGACATTTATATAATAATCATTCGGATGTTAAAAACATGCATATTCAATCTAATTTTTTGCGAGAAATATTACAATCATGGACAAAATTAAATTATTCGGAAATTGATCACAAAACTGAAACTATTTCAAGACAGATAATATGGAATAATTCCTGCATTAAAAATCACGGGAAAATGTTGTTTTATAAAAATTGGTTTGATAAAGGTGTAACATTTATAGAACACATTTATGACTATAGAAAAAAATCTTTTCTATCGTTTCATGATTTTAAATTGTATTTCAATATTGAAAATACTGACTTCTTTAAATATCACATTCTAATTAATAGTTTACCTGCGCAGTGGAAAAATAAACTTAAGGATGAAAATATAAATGCAAATAATAATCCACAATATCTCATAAATACAATTAATGACAATAAAACAAAAAATAACATTTTGTATTCGAAGCAAATTCAAAAAGAAGGGATAAGTATAGAAATAAAACCTCAGAAAAAATGGGAAGCTATATTCTCCGAAATAAATTGGAAGAAAACGTATAATATAGCAATAAATTGCACAATTGATACACAGTTAAGGTATTTTCAGTATAAATATTTAATGAAAATTCTACCTTCAAACCGTTTCTTATTAAAATGTAAAATAGTAAATTCTAGTTTATGTGATTTTTGTAATATGCACGAGGAAACAATTATTCATTTATTTTGGGAATGTCCAGTAAGTCGAAACTTCTGGAATAGAATCGAAAATCTTTTGAGAGCAAAAGGCCTTCCGTTAACTCTGGATTACAAAAGCGTTTCGCTTGGTATCACAAAACTAAAAAAAAAAGATTATAAAATTGTTAACTTTATATTAATTATAGCAAAATATTTCATATTCTCTAATAAATATAACAAAACCATCCCAAACTACAAATGCTTTTTACAATATCTACAAAAAAGAATAGAGATAGAAAAAATCATAGCTTTTAAAAAGGATAAATTAGATGTCCACAACGAAAAATGGAAAGATTTTGATAATTCTGAATCCATTTTTGTCCAGTGACCCACTGTGTTATTGGTTCATAGATAAAAGGAAAAAAAATATACACAACAGCGCATGTATTTAAATAGTAGGATAGATTCTGTCTCTAATTCTTTTTTTTTTCTTCTTTTCCTTTCTATCCTCCTTTCATTCTATATTTACACTCATCTCTATGATCAAAAACTTTTTTTGGGATGCATAAATGTATTATAAACATGTATTATATTATTCTGTCACTTAGATATCATTTGATCATTTATTGAATGTATGTATTATGTTTGTGTATTGTAAAAAAAAATAAACTTAATAATAAAAAAAAATAATCATTTTTCCATATGTTACTGGCATTCTATCTCACACAAAGTGTGTAAACTATACTGGACTCCAACCTATGTAGTGCCCATTAAAAGATAAGTGATCTTGAAACAGCGCCTAAAACCTAGTTTAAACATATTTTATTTCTATATATCATGAAATGGGGTCGGGCCACAAATTTGCAAACATTAGATCCGGCGTTTCCCCTACAGATAAACATAAACATTATGGCAATACAACGGTTTAAACAAGAATTCCACGGAATGAAATGTCTTGCTCTGTCTGCTATGACTGTTAATACACACATGGGAGAGAAAAATAAAATACAATGACAAAAATGGCTGCATATATATGTAAAGCTCAAAAATTAATGTTTTAATCCAGTGGTAACAGAGAAATGACATAACAACTTCCATAATATATTAAAGAGTGATTATTTACAATAGTTATTTGATTTGATTTGATGAATTTATCAACAGCCACAATTTGCAAAAATATGACACATGAATTTGCATTATATTCATGCAAGAGTAATCTAACTTGGTTAATGACTAAGAAATATTGTAGGAAGTATTTTGTGAAGTTTCGATCAAATACATTAAGTGACTTTTGAGAAATGAACTTGATGATAGATTCACACAAAACTTTAACCAGTATTTCTAAGTAAAACATATTTAAAAAAATAAAAACTTTAAACAGCATTTCTAAGTAAAACATATTAAAAACAAAAACTGAATGAAATTTTTTTTTAAATAAATTAAAAAAAAAAGTACTCAGCATCTGCATAATATTATGTAATGCAGGTTGTTAGTTGTAACTATGATCCAAGTATGAGTGTCCTAGCACTAGTACTTATTGAGAAATAGTGTAAAAATGAAAACTTAACGTTGGAGGTAAATGCAAAATTCAGCATCACACAATGTCAATAGACCATGAAATGTAGGTCAAATTCAGCATCTGCAGTGTATAATGTGATGCAGGATGCTAGTTGTAATGATCCAAATATGAGTGTCCTAGCACTTGTACTTGTTGTTAAAAATAGTGTTAAAACAAAAACTTAACGTTGGAGCAAAATATAAATGTTTGACGCCACCGCCGCCGTCGACGGAAGAGCAATACCTAAATCTCACTTTTGCTCCTTCATCTCGTCGAGACAAAAACCCTCCGCAACTGAGGATCCCATTTTATGATATATATGTAAATGGTATTTTATGATATATATGTAAATGGTATTTTATGATATATATGTAAATGGTATTTTATGACATATATGTAAATGGTATTTTATGATATATATGTAAATGGTATTTTGCTAAAATGAAATAGTAGCATTGGATACTCACTTTCCATCATGGCACAAACTGATTGCGTAGTTTCCCAATGGATTGATGCTCTCCCGTAGTAAAAATGAACCCTCAAAACAGCCGTGTTCTGTGAGTATTATCTCAGCTTCATCTCGGGTTATTCTTCCATAAAAGTATGGCACAGCAGACGGCTTTAACTGCTGCCTTCCCCCACTCCACGATGCCATTGTAATGTTAGCCTTTATGCAGCATGTTGTCTTCAGAACCTGCAGGTTGTGATGCACAAACTTTTATTTAAAAATACCAATTTAAAATTTAATCAGTTCAAATTGACAATCCAACTTTTAACATTTCAAATAAATCAAGTCACTAACAATGCCTCTCTTTCAACGACAAACTTGATAATATTTTTTAATTAAGGAAAATAAAATGCAGTTGAATGTAAGTGTTTTGTCATGTCCTCTTTGATCCTCAGATAATATTTACCGGGAACATTTCATAATGTCAGCTGCAAGCCAATAGTAAAACAATATAAGAACAAAATCCAAAGAGGGAAAAAATTGTCTCTGCTTAATATAATTCTTAGTTTTAATAGCTTTTTTATATTGATATGAAAAGCCCAGTCTAGTCAGCTGTCTCAATGGTATTCATCTCTCACTGCTGATTCAAGTGGGAAAATTATGAGTCACTTGCAGAGATGGGTGTGGTCAAGTACTGGTTAACCTTTAAGGATCCCAGGAAAGAGTGGTTAGGTTAGTTGACCATCTGTTAGCCCTTGATGGCATAAAAATGACACTAAATAATCAATAAATTATGAGAATACAATTATTTTCTTTTAATCTAATGAAAACTAGATTGTTGTTTTTGTCACAAAAACATACACACCTCTATACGCCCACAAACAGATGGATCTATGCATGATCGCACATAGTCTTGATATGTATATATTTTTAGCAAGGAAGTGCAAAATCCTTTGAGCGGTTAAAAAGATATGTAGTATGTGTCAAATACTGCCTATTTGTCCTCTTAGTGCAAACTTGACCTTGAACTGACATCATGTGACATGGCTGGAAGTTTTGCTATGCACATCATCATGTTTGTGCCATGTTATTTGAAAGTCTCTCAAATGAATTAAATAATATGGAATGGAAACAAAATATCATATTCTATCTATTTTACATTTGACCTCCCAAAGCCTTGACATTGAACTGACATACTGGTAGCTGAATGTTGGGCTCTGGCCCAGAGAGCACACAATATCAAATAGTGCAATTTTTTATGATTCAAGGGCACAAATTCTGCCACTAATTATCCAATTTGGCCAGTTCAAGAACATGTCCGAGCTATAATGGCTATAGAACTACTGTGTAGGTTGGATGACGATCAGATGAAACATGCTAGAGTGCACAATGTCAAATAATGCATTTTTTTATGTTTCAAGGGCCATAACTCTAGCATCAATTATCTGGCCAGTTTAATAACTTGAGATAGCATAACTACTACGTAAAATTGTTGAAGATCCAAGTGCACACAACAAAAAGTTCACAGACGAATGGACGGACAGACAACGGACACAGTTGGATCAATGTTTGTGTGGGGAGAGTTATGCCAAGTGTGTGTAAAGGTCTCACAAACTTCTACATTAATAATGATTCAAATGCCTGTAAACATCCTGAAAATGAGGTTTCCTATGATAAAATAATCAAATGAGCAGCAAAAATAGATTTTTTAAAAACAAGTCTTTTAAATATAAAAACGGGACAAAATTGTCCAAAAAGCAAATAACAATAACATAAATTGATGTTGGAACTAACTATTTTGTCATTCTGCAGTCATAAATTTTGATTTGTATAACTGGGTTGAACAATATAAACAATTATGTCACTGGATGAACGGAAGTTAAAATAATTAAAAACAATATTGTTAATACACGTGTTGTATTTCTTTAGAACTATACAAGTCCTTTACAGTGAGTTGTGGTGGTATAGTGGTTAGCATGCTTGCTCCAAGACCCAGAGGTTCTAGGATTGATTCCTGGTGTGGTTTCATCTGGGGGTTTCAAATGCACTCCGACAATGCCCTAGTCGGCATGGTACAGTGAAAGCATGGAAATCATTTGGAGGTGATTTAAAGCAGTTGATCTCATGTACAGGTAGAGTCATACCCATTGCACTTTAAATTTCTCACTGAACCAGGGTTTTCCCCAGAGTCATAACACATGTCGCATGAGACATCCCTTCAAAAGATTTGGTTGATTAGCAACATCTCTTAATTGCCCCGACATACCATACCTCCCGGTGCAACTACCATTAAATAATCCAATTATGCAAGCCTATCAGTAAGTAAACAAGTGACAGGTGTGATCAACCAATGACAAATTGACCTATTTCACAGACTTGTCAATCACTCATAAGTTTCTCAGATCAAGACAACTAGAAATAAATCGCAGTGTATAAATAAGGGCATTATGCAAGTAAACAAATCAATGCAATTGTACATGGTTTTCTCAGCATCTTATTTCAACAAAGCTAGAATAAAAAACCCACTTAAATTGGTTTATTTTTTAACATAAATTAAAGCATTTTCATTCATTGTAAATATGAAAATACCCAGATGAGAACCCGGATGCGGTGATGTCCTAAAAGTCGGCGCCATCAAAAATTTGTTGCAGTTCATTTATACGGGACATGTAGAGGTTAGTGAAAAAATATTTTTTAAGAATAAGCTATTCGTGTTTTCTTTTATAAAATTGGTATTCATTTGGAAATAGACAAATATAGTTACTATATGAAAAATAAAATTTTCTTCTATATAGAATCAAACATTAAAAGTACAAACATATAAACTGTAACTTTTAAATAACACTAGTCATCAATTAAAAATTTAAATTTCTTTGTATTCATTTTATGGCATCAATATTTAAAATAGAAAAAAATATTTGAAAATACACCATTCATGAATGTCAAACTTAATATTTTTTCAACACAGGAGGGGATACCCCTCCCATACCCACCACTCGCATTTTTTGCAACATGCCTTCAGAAATTCCTGGGGAAAACCCTCCTGAACTTCTATGTGAATCAGTGATTCAAATGCCCATAAACCGGTGCACTTGTGTCTGTACATAATCCTTGAAAGAGGGTGTTTCACTATCAGTAAAATAGGTAATATAACTAGATACCAGTTGTCTGGACTTCCTGGATCTGTTTGTAGGTACTTTAACTTTAAATAAACATAAAAATAGTCATTTTGGAAACACAACTCCAACATTTGTTCCAAACCTTCATTATGGAAACGTTACTGGTGTTGTAAATGCACGCGTCTGACAGATTTTTGTAATTTCAACAATCAAGGAAAAAAAATATCAAAATAACGTCACACCACAATACATTTCAAAAAGTCCTAGTTCTGCTTTTGGCAAAGTAACGATGAATAATTCATCAAATTCTGAAAAAAAGCAATGACAAATTGTGAGAGCTGAGTACATTATAATTTAATCTATTTACCTAATGTTGTCAATTTTAAAAAATATTTCAAACACGGAAGTATCTCAATATTAGATCGCTTGTGTTCATAAAAAAAAAATAGTTACGGTGACTCGTGCAAACTACACAAAATGTATAAATCAGCAGTGCTGTTCAGTTAAAGTAGACATGTAAAATTAAGTCACTAGTAACAGGTTCATATCGTTAAGGTAGGTATGTAATAAATAATTGAACATAATATATTATTTTAGAAGTGTAAACTTCCGGTAAATAATACATTTGGGTGAACGTGGCAATCAACAAATATACATTCATATTAATACGATCATTATAAAGATATTTTCAATAGAGGTTGGATGTAGGTCTAATGCGAAAAAAGTGTTTACTTACTGACTTTTCTATCATTTTGCTCATGGATAGTGTTTATCAAATTAATTCAAGGCATTATGTTTCAGCTCGGTGATAACAGTGACCTAATTGGTTCACTGACGATAGAGAGTTATTTTAATTAAACATAACAAATAAACTTTGCCCAATTTTGAATGATCTTGTAAGAATTGGTTATGCTCATTAAATTGTAAAGTACATAAACATTGTTATAGTTGTGGGTAATTAGTTATTAACATCAGTAAGATATTGGTTACGTACATGTACGTCACTGTAAAAGACGTATGTCATGTCAACGTGGAATTCGTCGTCATTTTTTTAAGGAGAATTGCATAACACACATAAGTTACCAACATTAGCAACATTTACAGGACTTCTTGCTTCAACAAACAATGAATGCATTGAACAACGAATGGCAATCTTATATTTAAAACCCTTTTCAAAGTAAGGTGTTTCTCAACGTTCAGTTGCGTTTTTTAAGTGCTTGTAATCAGTACCCTGATAACAGATATGTCACTGTTGTAATAAATGACCTTTTTTGATCGATTGATATCACCGTGCACACAGTTGGGGTGTGTCTATTTTGTTTACCAGACTGAACTGACCAGTTGACCATTGACCAATGACCAGTATAGTGCCTATTTTGTTGACTGGGGATATTATTTACCACTATGAAAAACTGAAGGCAGTAAATTGGATGAATTAATTATGCACTAGCCTGATATTGTGTGGTTTTAATGGTTGATAATTTATATTAAAAAAATAACTATGCAAATTAATATTGTATTTTTACCTTGATGCCGGATTATTCAAGTGTGCAAGCGGAGGAGTTATTTATATTTACAACACTGTATCACTGTATGTGTATATGCTACTACTGCTAACTACGTATGATGTATGGACCAGCTAAAGTAATGGAAAGTCGAAGAAGATGAAAAAATGTTATGCTACATTGTACTTTTTACGAAGATTTAAGAGTTGAGCTATTTAATACGGCATCTGTGATAAATTTCGATTTTAATACACTTACAGATTGTGAAAAAAAATACATTCCTAATCTCCAACGAAAGTATAATACGTCAATGTTCCAAAGCCTGCTATTTTATTTTGCAAATGCGATCAGCCTATGAGTACAAATGTTGGTAGAGAAAATGTTTAAACATAAGAAGCAAGTTACCAATCGAGACAGCATTTTAGTTTAGTTTATACACCATTTCTAGTCCAGAGTCGTAGTAGTTATATATTATTTTATGTTATGGTAAGAGGTGGTATGTAAATATAGTCATTAATGCTTCAGTCACATTTGCTCCGGCCACAGGAGAGAAGAAGGAATCGACCGGCTTCCCGACGTCCCGGGCGCCGGGGACTTTTTTCCGATGTCTGGGATTACCGTGAAAGTAGTATAGTGACCATTTTAGGGTCACGGACTGCGCTTGTGCGGCGGCCTTCTTATTTCTATTATATGTGCATGCGAGGCGGCCATTTTGGATGTGTGTTGGTTTGCGCGGCGGCCATTTTGAATGCGTGTCGGAATGCAAGGCGGCCATCTTGGATGACTATTTTAGATAAAGTCGTATGTGTAGCCATATTGGATTCTTAATATAGAAGCCGACTTAAATCATATCTTAGTTTAGAACGATAGTCATGCGTTATATAAAAACGTCTTAAAAGTATACAGAGCTCTCTTGTATACTCGATCTAGAGCGTTGTCGCGGACATTAGGGGGGTCAGGCCTTCAGCCCTGGACGGCGACGTTTTAGTGACAACCGTTTCTTAAAAAACTGAACATGACCTACATCTATTTTATATAACAACTACTACTGTAATCAATTTAAAAATAAATAAATAATAATAAATAATTAAAACTAACTGTAATAAATAAATAACTGAATAAATAATTAAAAATAAATAAATAAGTATGAACAAATAACTGAATAAATAATTTAAAGTAAATATAGACTCTGTATTATAAATAACTTACATGTTTCTTCTGCGTGGTGGCCAATTTGGATGACATTGTGCAATATACGATAGTTGTGAAATAGTTTGATATGACAAACGGTGGCAGTTTCTAGCAGGTGCGCGGTGGCCATTTTTAATGACTAGGTACGTCATGATTAATTATAGAAGGGACGGTTTATTTATAGAGAATGACCGTTCATTTTTAGATTACATGTGAAGGTCATTTAGAGCTGTATTGTAGCGAGTAAACTTCCCACCAATAAAGATGATTTACAATAGAGCATGTGTTCAGAAGCACCCTTTAGGCGAGACCACCAACTTTTGTCTCTAGCCTACTACCATTAGCGGGCATTAGGTTTTTGGATCCCTCGAATCTAATGGTGGAGAAATTCAACTGAACATTTAACACACTGTTTCGGGACACCATACATGTAACATATATTATATTATCTATTATGTCGTATAGTCGGGAGTTAGCGGCAGTTGGCACGTATGGCAAAGCAATACTAGACATCTTTTAAAATAGTATAATACAGTAACAATTCACTAACTTACTTTAGGCGATGTTAACACCCTGGTGTCAAACAGCTAAATGAATCATGAGGTATGAGCGTACATTGATTACGCATGTGCTGGTTTTGCACACGACACAGAATCACGTGATGCACACGACACTTATAATATAATCATGATCTATTTATAAGAAATGTAAGATGCATGCTATCAACCCACGCGGTGTCACACAGGTGTGCGGATAATGGGCTTTTGATACATTTAAGTTAATCCCCTTAAAGTCTCCGTAGTGTCTGGAGTGTGTTTACTTAAGAATGGACACAATCACAATAGGCTTTTGATATGTTTCAAGTTAATCTCCTGAACATCGCCAGTATGTCTAGCGTTTATTGATTTAAATCCTAATGGCAGACAATGACCATTCAGTACATGATCATAATCACCGGACATGTTAACAATAGATGAAAAGATCCTTTGTTTACACATTCTATTGAAAGTCAACGACCATTCAGTACATGTCCCCAATCACCGGATGTATTAACAATAGATAAAAAGATCCTTTGTGTACACGTCCTATTGAAAGTCAACAATCGTTCAGTACATGGCCCCACTTGTCGAGGGGTATGCTTTGTGTGACCAAAGCTAGTGGAACTATTTTGAACAAAAGATCAATAGGTTCTTTGTGTGCATGTTCTATTCATGCTTGTACGGGTCTGGACAGGTACGAACTAGTTGAAACCGATGGACTAAATAACTTGAATAAAGTTAGTTGTATCGGTATATCTTAGTCCACAGTGTATGTATTGGATTTTTATAGAAAGAGTTAAATATTTTATTTAAATATGATAAATGATATTTTTTAGTAACATAGATGTGGCATTCACTGTGTAACAAGAATTTTACGCAAAATTAAGGTATTCGATCCTAAAACCGGAAGCTGAAAATAATTGTTTCGAAGTAGGGCAAGTTATATATTTAAGAAAAGGTATGACTGAGTACATTACGAAAAATATGGTTTTCACCGGAAATGACGTCATTAAATCAACTTTTTATGCATGATTATAGCATATTGAACTAGGTATCGTTGGATAAGTATGGAAAAGCAGATTTCAAATATACTAGATTTATGTGTATAGCTGAAATTATTTTCGATTTATGTCAGATAATTAAAATGAAAACTTTAAAAGCAAACCGAGTAAGGTACCATATGAAAGAAAATGACGCGCAGTTTTCAAATATGTAACTTTTATGGGTATAGGACGAACCTAAGCTGAGATATAGATGTTTGAATAAACCGGAAGTGACGTCATAAATTATAGAATTTTTATACATGTCCGTAACTTATCGAGCGTATCGTTGGAAAGGTATTGAAAAGACGAATTTAAAGGTCTAATTAGTATAGGTCTAGGACGAGTCATAGCTGAGATACGGTCGTTTAAATAAAATTAAACTTCATCGTAGAATATTCGTTTTGGTAACATTTGAAAGCTCTCGACACGCCGATTACGAAAATGTTATACGTATAATTCTCTCACTGGCATGATTCTCCTATCATTTTCAAGACATCAGTATTGAAAAAGTTATGTGACGTCACATAATTTAACGCGCCGAAATTTCAAACGATCATAACCGACTCAATTTTTTTACTAAATATAGCCGTGTCTGGTATCATACGAAATTACTTTTTAGGCTCTATCAGTTGATATAATCAACTTGGAGTTTAGATACATCAGCTTTTTTCAGATTCCAATCAAAGATGAAATTAAATGAAATGTGTAAAATGTCGATACATCACATTATAAAACATTTATAAGGGGAAGAAGTTAAACTGTTTAATTGAGAAAGGCAAAACGGATGTAGAGAAATGGACTCGTCATTTCCGTTTGATGGCTGAGATTAACTACGAAAGGATCAAAGATGATTATATGTTGTAAATCATACAAGTGTGTAAATCATATAAGTGGCAAAGAAAAGTCAATGCTGAAACCGAATGAAATACTAAAGACAGTGCCAATTCGTTATAAATCCAACGTTGGTTCTATAATGTCTCATATGATAAAAGATCCGAAAAAAAATATTAACGTGGAGTGATGAAGGTGAACTAATTTATGAAGGGACAACCATACCAGTATCCCGAATAACAGACTTGCTGACAGACAGCCAATACCAGTATAAGGGTAATGACATCATGGGAGCTTTCGAGTTTTATAGTGGATTAAAAGAGTTAGGCGTATCGGCCAGGGTGTACAAAACACCATAGAGAAAATAATTAAAGAGACCATTTCCACCAGGGATCCCCAAAAATAGAAAATTTCAAAAGAATTCAGAAGAAAACGCCGACTATTGTTAAGTCAACACAAACTTATCCCGAGAATACTACGAGCATTCTATTTAAGATATACAATACGAGAAGAAATAAGTACAATAGAAGAATAAACAAAAAAACTGACACCACCACCGCAATAGCCACCACCACTATAGCCACCACAGCCACAACTACGACCAACACCACCACCACCGTAGCCCAACCACCACCACCACAACCACCACAATAGTCACCACCATCACCATCATCATCACCACCACCACCACCACCACCACCACCGCCACCACAACCACCACCACACAAAACGACATTTCCAAAAACAAAATTATTAGAAGGGCAAACAAGACATAATCCTCGACAGTCAATATGCAAAATCCTATACGTGTCCACAGTGTTAAACTACATTTTCAAGACGAGATGCAATGTTAAGACACAAGTGTAACAAACACTTTCTACAAAATTAGTCGAAGATAACTGAAGCGTGTCCACCAGGGATACCATGTTCACGAGAAATGATACAAGCTCCATCAGGAATAAGATTATTTAATGAATCTCAATTTAAATTTCAACATCCCTGTTCTATGGTAGTGACAGGTCCAAGCGGAAGTGGTAGAAATTGCAGAAATTGTATCATTTTGGATGATTTAATGGGAGATGCAAAGAAACAAGAATCAAAGGATCACATCATCACAATTTAACAGCGTTATATTTAACACAGAATTTGTTTCTTCAAGGAAAATAATCGAGAGATATTAGTTTAAATACCAAATATTTGATTTTGTTCAATAACCCTGTGGACAGAATGCAAGTTTCCAATCTCACTAGACGGATCTACCCTACCAATAGTCATCTCTTTATGAACACGTACAAGCGAGGTATCGAGAGACCGTATGAACATTAAGTGGTTGATCTACAGGCAAACACAGTGGAACAAAATAGATTAAGATCCAACGTGTTTGGAGAATCGGATAGAACACCAACTCCTCATATGTTCCGATCTACGTTGCTTGATAGAAGTCATAATGGTACACCCGGTCATAGAGAAGCTATGTTTTGAGAGGATTCTCAATACTCTGATGGAAGTGTTTATTCAGAAGATTGTGACAAAGATATGCCTATCTGTGACGACTGCTGAATTATGTTTGGGAATTCCCTTAATTTACAAAAACCATGTGAAGCAATGGTGTGTTGTGAAAAAAGGAAACTGGAAAGTGATGATGCGCTCCCGCAATGGGCAGAAGAGTCAGCGAAGAAGAAAAGGATGATATTACCGGGGGATGATTCCAGTGATGATGAGGAATCTTACAAAGAAGTAGGGAATACGATCAACGGTTGGCATACAGAGAGACAGAAGCATTTGAAAGATATGAACAAGGAAATATATTTTAACTGGACCAGTCCTAGAGTAAAGAACGTGTGGAAAAATAAAATCGATGAAATAGTAGAAGAACTTGGATCTGGAGATAAAGTAGTTAACAGTATATTGCCAGAGGTCAGAAAACCATTCGTCAAACTGTCGCTGATCTACTTATTGATATTACAAAGATGAATACAGGTGTGTTCTATCAGACCATCATGACAACGGCAGAAAATCTCACAAAAATAACAAGTTGGATCTCGAAAATGCTATTCGTCAAGCAGTCAACATGTACAAGGAGCCAATTAACTAACTTTTCATGCCAGTGAGAGAAGAGTCTGAAGACGAATCTGAAGGTGAAGATACCGAAGCAGAATCTAAAGAAGAAGAGTCTGAAGAAGAAAATAAAGGGGAAGACATCAAAATAGTATAAATATTCACAGTGTGGTAGTTGTTTGACCTTGACATTTACTTGGATGACGCAAACGGCAATAAAATACAGTCACGTGATAGAAACTGAAAGCGAATCGGAAGAAGAAGAAAAAGTGGAGAGTGATGATGACATTTAATTGTTGGATAATTTCGGAAACATTTATTTAATGAACTCTATGAAAATGTATTTTGTTTGATGATGTATTAGGATGTAAATAAAATATTAAAAAAATACACTTTAGACTTGTTGTTTATTCGTTTAACATTGAAAACACGACACATTTGTTCAGTATTTTTTTATTTATTAATCCCGCTCAATGCAATATATCAGGAATTAGGTCAGTCCCCTATAGTTTCCAATATAATAATACAACATGTATAACAGTGTTCTAAAATATCCGACCTTAATGCAGTTCAGGTTTGTGTCTTCCTTTGTTATTTACCAATTTCTATTAACGTGGTGATCACAAAACATCTTTAGTACGTCTACTTTGATATTGTCGGGTTGATCAATTTTGGGTTCCGCGCATATAATAATGGTTTTTGTTAAAACTATGTACGCACCCCTGAAATTCAATGTCACTATGATATTTACACATATACTTTGTAATCATATATATCCATTTACACTAACTAATATCTAGATTGTTCTTGCGTCCGGTAAATCTGTATATGCCACCACACGACAATTCGTTCCTTAAATGAAATCGCGAAAAACGCACTCTATATCCACCAAACATTGAGCGTATGGTTCTATATTTTTATACATTGCAAAGTAAGATTCACAATGCGGATGTTCCGTGTAACATTTTGAAAAATCTACTCGGATTGCGATTCTCATCACTATATAGTTTTTCAATAGCTTCATCCAAGCTTCCTCAGAAAAGCTGAGATGAACTTTACTGTAATGTGCTTCATCTATAATTACACTGTGGTGCTGTTTATACTCGACATTCATATTTTCCAATGTTGCGCAAACAAGTCAAATGTCACTCAGGTTTAACCTTTCTGAAGACATACTTGTGAAGACATATCCATCAGCAATCAAATGCTACTTTTATATTGACCTCTTGTTTATGATAAGCTTGTTATTTATATCCGTATATATCTATTTTTATGTACGACATGTTTAGATACGCAATCGTTAGAAATAGAAATAGTTAAATGATATGCTTACTATAGCGTAGCCAGGTATTGGTTCATCCGTATATATGGGCTCCTGTGACTTAAAATGTAATCTAATGATCAATACCTATCAAACAATACCTCGTTCGATACGCTATGATCACACTTAAAAAAGTTGATTTTATGATGTCATTTCCGGTGAAAACCATAATATTTTTTCGTAATGTATTCAGTCATACCTTTTCAAAAAAATATAACTTGCCTTACTACGACACAAATATTTTCAACTTCCGGTTTTAGGATCTAACCCCTTAATTTTGCGTAAATTTCTTGTTACACAGTGAATGCAACATATTTGTTACTAAAAAACATCATATTTCATCTTTAAATAAAATATTTACCTCTTTCTATAAAAATCCAATACACACACTGTGGACAGCTATACCAATACAACTAACTTTATTCGAGTTATTTAGTCTACCAGTTAGTACCTGTCCAGACCCATACAAGCATGAATAGAACGTGCACACAAAGAACCTATCCTTTGTTCAAAATAGTTCCACTAGTTTTGGTCACATAAAGCATACCCCTCGACAAGCCAAGTCATGTACTGAGCGGTTGTTGACTTTCAATAGAACGTATAGATAAAGGATCTTATCATCTATTGTTAAGATATCCGGTGATTGGGGTCATGTAGTGAATGGTTGTTGACTTTCAATAGAACGTGTAAACAAAGGATCTTTTCATCTATTGTTAACACGTCCGGTGATAAGGATCATGTACTGAATATTCATTGTCTGCCATTAGGATTTAAATCAATAAACGCTAAACATACTTGCGACGTTGATGAGATTAACTTAAACATATCAAAAGCCTATTGTGATCGTGTCCAGTCTTAAGTAAACACACTCCAGACACTACGGAGACTTTAAGGGGATTAACTTAAACGTATCAAAAGCCCATTGTCCACACACCTGTGTGACACCACATGGGTTGATAGCATGCGTCCTACATTTCTTATAAATAGATCATGAGTGTATCATTAGTGTATGCATCACGTGACTCTGTGTGGTGTGCAAAACCAGCGCATGCTTAGTCAATGTATGCTCATACCTCATGAATTTATTTAGCTGATTGACACCAGGGTGGTAACATCGCCTAAAGTAAGTTAGTGAATTGTTACTGTATTGATTTATTATACTATTTTAAAAGATGTCGTGTATTGCTTTGCCATACGTGCCAACTGCGGCTAACGCCCGACAATACGGCATAATAAAATAATATATATGGCATATAGATGTTACATGTATGGTGTCCCGAAACAGTATAGCAAATGTTTAGTTGAATTTCTCCGCCATTAGATTCGAGGAATCCAAAAACCCAATGCCCATTGAACTCTAATGGTAGTAGTCTAGTTACAAAAGTTGGTGGTCTCAAGGGTGCTTCTGAACACGTGCTCCTTTGTAAATCATCTTTATTTTGGGGGAAGGTTACTTGCTATAATACAGCTCTAAAAGACCTTCACATCTTATCTAAAAATAAACGGTCATTCTCTATAAATAAACCGTCCCTTCTATAAATAATCATGACGTACCTAAGTCATTAAAAATGACCACCACGCACCTGCTAGAAACTGCCACCATTTGTCGTATCAAACTATTTCATAACTATCGCGTATTGCATAATGTCATCCAAAAATGGCCACCGCGCAGAAGAAACATGTAAGTTATTTATAAAATAGAGTCTATATTTTACTTTAAATTATTTATTCAGTTATTTGTTCAGGCTTATTTATTTGTTTTTAATTATTTATTCAGTTATTTATTTATAACAGTTAGTTTACATTATTTATTATTATTTATTTATTTTTTAATTTATTACAGTAGTAGTTGTTATATAAAATAGATGTAGTTCATGTTTAGTTTTTTAAGAAACGGTTGTCACTAAAACGTCTCCATCTAGGGCTGAAGGCCTGACACCCCTAATGTCCGCGACCACGCCCTAGATGGAGTATACAAGTCAGCTCTGTATACTTTTGAGACGTTCTTATATAACGCATGACTATCGTTCTAAACTTAGATATGATGTCAGTCGGCTTCTTTATTAAGAATCCAAAATGGCCGCACTTACGACTTTATCTAAAATGGCTGCCGCGCATGTGCAACCGTGTTACCATCAGTAGTCATCCAACATGTCCGCATGGAATTCCGACACGCATTCAAAATGGCCGCCGTGCATACCAACACACATCCAATATGGCCGCCTCGCATGCGCATATAATAAAAACAAGATGGCCGCCGCACAGGCGCAACACGTGACCATAAAATGGCCCCTATACTACTCGTGAGTATGGTCACATTAGATACGGGCACCGCAATTTGCCGGATTAAATTGAACGAACATCTGAAGGATACCGAAGGGAGCCCGTAAGACTATCGCAAAGATACTGCAAAGCTATCTGACGATTGTCGGGCTGTCGTACGGTAGGCGGAAGATGCTTGTGCGGCCTTCGGCCGTGTGACGGGTGGGATACGGGCGGGATACATACATACAGGATACGTACGTAGTCCGTACGTTATTTTGCATTTTACATAGGGTGTATATATAGGGACGCACACAAGTTAATACCAAAATCGGGGGGACACCGGCAACTTTTATCTCCGCGCTAAAAGCTCCCGGCGACCCGTGCGGCCTCTAAAAATCAGTCAATAGTGGCCGATTATCTCCCGCAGCCTTAAGGTTCCCCGATTTTGGTAAAAAAAACTCATTGCCCAGGCGCTTTTTCGGAAATAGGCGCAAATGTGACTGAAGCATAGCTACGAATTTATTTGATATGTATATATGCGTATATATATATATATATATATATATAAATTAAGAGGCACAGAGATGAGATAATTTGTTGTAAGCCGTTGAAGACATCGCATGTTTGGTTCAAGGAATTAGAGAGCAGTATATACAAATCCTTTTTAAATACAACAAAAAGTGTAAAGTGAATTTCAATTCCATCATTAAAGTATAATTTTATGTATGATAGAAAAAAATAAATAAAAAGTATTTTAAAGAAGTTTGTGACACCAATAGTTTGATATTTCACTATAAAAACAACATTTTTTTCAGCAAGGATTACTTGGAGATTGATATTTACACACGATTATATACGTCCACCAGTGAAAATATTGGTTTGCTGTGTGAACATTTTCTTATTTCTTTATTTCAGTCTCTTTTCTTACTTTTTACATTATAATTTTTTAAAATACAATCACAAGACTAAAGCAGCGAGATCATTTACATGTGTATTATAATTTGCAATTTAATTGTTGTTTTCCTCTTTTTTCAGTATTTCCAACTAAACGTGAGCATCAATTTGTATAAAAGATGACAAGCAGGAATTACAACTCTTCCTGGTTTACAATAACAAGATTTTAGTTGTTATTCTCCTTTACATATTCATATATTAAATGTGCTGAATCTTACAAATACATTGGTGTAAATGTTCGATGAAGCTTAAACAAAAGTAGAAAAAAATTCAATTTGTTTCAAACCGATATGATCTATAAGGTGGGCAACAAAGGGAACGTCGTTTAGACGCCCACAGTCGTGATGCGGTCCCTGATAAATCACGCGAGATCAAGGTTGACTTTAAACACTTTAGCAAACAGACTGAGCGCGTATTTGTTTATATTTAGTTCAAGTTTTAAAGGTAAGATTACAACACGAACCATTGTTCAATTAACCTCGTGTCTTCATATAAATGGTAGCATGGCAATAAAATGTAATACCATTTTATGATTGTAACGTAATTATTTGTTTAAAGTTTTCAAGCTCAGATGTTAGTCAATTGTGGCTACCCTGCTTGTGTCGCCGGTTATATTTTGTTTAAACACCACCCGAGAAAGTAAGATAACATTGTGGATTTGTGGATTTACAGAAAAATTAATTTTATTCTAGATCATTCGGGTAGGCATATCTCCGGCCTAATCTGCTGCTCAGCTATTTAAAGATAATTCAGCGTGGGTTGTTTGTTTTACGTGTTACCCGGATTCAAGAAAAGATTGATATAATATTTGAGTGTTTAAGTGGATTAGTGAAAGCAAGGTAAGTTGCTGTTTAATTCAACACACATATCACATATACAAGCAATATATTAATGTCTGTCACGTGTCATTGACAATAATGTTGTCTATATAAATATCATGAGATTAAATATTTTACTCTTATAACTGCTTCTGTCACTTGTCCTATACTAAACGTCTATACATGCTATAAATAGTGTTGTTTTGTGTTGCAATAACGTCCATTCTTGGTATAAATAGTGTTTAATTCAATAACGTCCATACATGCTATAAATAGTGTTTAATGCAATAACGTCCACTCCTGGTATAAATAGTGATTAATTCAGTAACGTCCATACATGCTATAAATAGTGTTTAATGCAATAACGTCCACTCCTGGTATAAATAGTGTTTAATGCAATAACGTCCATATATGATATAAATAGTGCTTGATGCAATAACGTCCATATATGATATAAATAGTGCTTGATGCAAATAACGTCCATACATGGTATAAATAGTGTTTAATGCTAAACGTCCACTCATGGTATAAAGAGTGTTTAATGCTTAACGTCCACTCATGGTATAAATAGTGTTTAGTTCAATAACGCCCATACAATGTATAAATATTGTTTAATGAAATAATGTCCATATATGATATAAATAGTGTTTAATGCAATAACGCTAATACATACATGGTATAAATATTGTTTAATGAAATAACGTCCATACATGATATAAATATTGTTTAATGCAATAACATCAATACATACATGGTATAAATAGTGTTTGATGAAATAACGTCCATACATGGTATAAATATTGTTTAATGAAATAACGTTCATACATGGTATAAATAGTGTTTAATACAATAACGTCAATAAATACATGGTATAAATAGTGTTTAAGCCAATCACGTCCGTACATGGTATAACTAGTGTTAAAGGCAATCACGTCCGTACATAGTATAAATTGTGTTTAAGGTAATCACGTCCGTACATAGTATGCATAGTGTTTAAGACAATCACGTCTGTAAATGGTATAAATATTGTTTAATGAAATGACGTACATACATGGTATGAATAGTGTTTATTGCAATAACATCCATACATGGTATGAATAGTGTTTTTAATACAATAACGTCCATACATGGTATAAATAGTGTCTAATGCAATAACGTCCACTCAGGGTATAAATAGTGGTTGATGCAGTAACGTCCATACATGGTATGAATAGTGTTTAATACAATAACGTCCATACATGGTATAAATAGTGTCTAATGCAATAACGTCCACTCAGGGTATAAATAGTGCTTGATGCAATAACGTCCATACATGGTATAATAGTGTTTAATGCAAAAACGTCCACTCAGGGTATAAATAATGCTTGATGCAATAACGTCCATACATGGTATAATAGTGTTTAATACAATAACGTCCATACATGGAATAAATAGTTTAATGAAATAACGCCCATATATGATATAAATAGTGTTTAACGAAATAACCCATACATGGTAAAAAAAGTGTTTAATACAATAAAGCACGTACATGATATAAATAGTTTAATGAAATAACGTCCATACATGGTAAAAATAGTGTTTAATACAAGAACTTTCATACATGGTATAAATAGTTTAATGAAATAATGAACATACATGCTATAACTAGTGTTTAATGCTATAACGTCCATACATGGTATATATAGTGTTTAATGAAATGACGTCCACACACAGTATAACTAGTGTTTAATGCAATAACACCCATACATGGTATAACTAGTGTTTAATGCAATAACACCCATACATGGTATAAATAGTGTTTAATGCAATAACGTTCATACATGGTATTAAAAGTGTTTAATGAAATAACGTTCATACATGGTATAAATAGTGTTTAATGAAATAACGTTCATACATGGTATAAATAATGTGTAATACAATAACGTACATACATGGTATAAATAGTTTTAATACAATAACGTTCGTACATTGTATAAATAGTGTTTAATACAATAACGCCCGTATATGGTATAAATAGTGTTGAATACAACAACAACACTAAAATAGATTTACTTGTATGCAAACTTTAAAAAGTACAATAAAGTCAGTAGAACCCAGTTTTCAGCCTCTGCTGGTACATCCTTGACCTCTCCGAAAAAGTATAATTATGTATGTGGATATGATAATAGCATATATAAGCATACTAATCTAATATGTTCGATATGCTAACGAGTGCCATGTTTCTTTCTACCAGCTCCAACCTGAGATGGTTTTGTACAGGGTCAAATACGATGTTTATGTATTATTTTATATGAGCGCAAGTGTCGCTATTCTAGATATTTTGAATGTTTTGTTTGATACCAGTAAGTGTTGGGCACATTTTTAAGAATGGCGAAGAATGTGCTCTATGTAAAAATAGCAATAAAGAAAGGTTAAATATCCATGAAAATCAATGAATCCTAAATCCAACCCTTCGCAAGTGCAATGTCTTAAACAACCAAAAACAAGCTAATATACAGTCAAACCTGTGTAAGCGGTCATCTCTGTTAAGCAGCCACTTGTCTTAAGCAGCCACATTAGCTATTTCCAATGTCTATGCTTTTAGAGCAAATTAACCTGCATTAAGCAACAACCTGTCTTAAAAGGCAACTTTTGCTCCTTCCCTTGACAGGCTGATTAAGACAGGTTTGACTGTATATCCAACAGGAGACATAACATTCAAAGGAAAAACTCACAACAACCGGCAGTATAAACGCACGCACACACATACACGCGCGCACGCGGCAAATGACAACCGGAGTTCAACGTCTCTGATTACCAACTCCAGTCTGAGATTTTTGAGTGCGTGTACAAGCGAGTTTCCCGTCACTAACTACAAACTCCAATCTGAGATTTTTAGTGCGTTTACAAGCGAGTTCTCCGTCTCTAACTACCAATTCCAGTCTGAGATCTTTGAGTGCGTATGCAAGCAAGTTCACCGTTTCTAACTATCAACTTTCGTCTGAGATTTTTTGAGTGCGTATACAAGCGAGTTTCCCGTCTCTAGCTACTAACTCCAGTCTTAGAATTCTGAGTACAAGTGAGTTCCACGTCTCTAACTACCAACTCCAGTCTGATATTTTTGTTTTGAGTGCATATACAAGCGAGTTCCCCGTCTCTAACTACAAACTCCAGTCTGAGATTTTTGAGTGCGTATACAGGTGTGTTCCCCGTCTCCCATCTCTAACTATCAAATCCAGTCAGAGATTTTTTAGTGCTTGTACAAGCCTGTTCCTCGTCTTTAACTATCAACTCCAGTCTGAGATTTTCGTATCCATGTAAAAGCGAGTTTCCCATCTCTAACTACAAACTCCAGTCTGAGATTTTTGAGTGCATATACAAGCGAGTCCCCCGTCTCTAACTACAAACTCCAGTCTGAGATTTTTGAGTGCGTATACAGGTGTGTTTCCCGTCTCCCGTCTCTAGCTATCAAATTCAGTCAGAGATTTTTTAGTGCGTGTACAAGCGTGTTCCTCGTCTCTAACTATCAACTCCAGTCTGAGATTTTCGAATTCATGTAAAAGCGAGTTCCCCATCTCTAACTACAAACTCCAGTCTGAGATTTTTGAGTGCATATACAAGTGAGTTCCCCGTCTGTAACTATCAACTCCAGTTTGAGATTGTTTAGTGCGTATACAAACGAGACCCTCAATCTAACTACAAACTCCAGTCTGAGATTTTTGAGTGCGTATACAAGCGAATTCCCCGTCTTTAATTATCAACTCCAATCGGATATTTTTTAGTGCCTATACAAGACAGTTACCTGTCTCTAACTATCAACTTCAGTCTGAGATTTTTGAGTGCATGACCAAGCGAGTTCCCCTTCTCTTACTATCAACTCAGCCTGGGATTTTTGAGTGCATATTACAAGCGAGATACCCGTCTCTAACTACCAACTTCAGTCTGCATATTACAAGCGAGTTCCCCGTCTCTAACTACTAACTCCAGTCTGAGATTTTTGGGTGCATGTTACAAGCGAGTTCCCCGTCCCTAACTACCATACTTCTCGAACTAACGTTACTTGTGCTCAAGGTTATTTCTAGTATTTTAGCTTTGTTTGATTTTCTTTATAATTTTGTAACCGATGGTATCGAAAATACTACTAACACCGTCAGAAATACAAATTACATGTACTAAATCAAGTTTGAAAACAATCAATTTAAAATACGCGTTCTTCCTCCGTACTTCCAACTAATGACCTGTAACCAATTACGCATTCGTGTATATAATTTATGGAAATGTAATAGTTTGAACAGGTATGTAAATCGTGGGAAATTTGATCTACCTGGTACGAAGGACTTATTCATCAAATATTTATGTTTTATTTATCGTCTATCATAAAATAAGGTTTTGTAATACTGTAGTTCAGATGTCTGTGTTTTTTAATGGTAATGTGCGTGTGTGCGTGCGTTCGTTCGTTACCCATGCATGTGTGAGTGTGTGCAAACGAGCTCTATCGAGAATGTATATAATTACAGAGACATAATACACATTATGTATTATGTCTCTGATAATTACATGTGTTTAAAAGAAAAAATATATACTGATAAAGCTAGGTTAAAATAAGGCACTCGTGGTTCCGTATATGAATATATATGTGCATAATTATGTTGGTGTTGTGAAAATATTCAATGTTTCATAACTTTGATAACCCTGGTGTTGAAACATTGCAAACACATTTCAAGTCATATAACACAAATATATACAATTTTGTGACTACTGCATATCTGGCGTGTTTGCATAGCAGCGGAGTCGTTTACACGATTGATGCTATGGTTTGGGTCCAGCTTGGTCCATACACTTTTGTGAAAACCCACTTAACGGGAGGACGGGTTCTTCTAAAAAACATGTACATGTCTTTCTAAACCAACAACACTGGTTGCAATACATAACATGCAATTCGTCATAAATGGCGTTAAACCCCACCCAGATAGGCCCACCCAGATCGAGCCCCGGTACGTCCTTTTTTGAGGAACCGACACAACTTAATATTCCAAAGTAGGCGGTTACTTACAACTGTCTGATGTGATTAAGCGGCGACCAATATGTAGTAAAATATTCGAACATTTCCAGCTCTCCCATATAAACATATCCTAATAAATACGTTATAGGCCGTATTTTGCTTTTTTCGAAGAAGCACCTCCATCATAACAACCGAACTTAATTCTCTGACACAGTTGTTATTTGTTTCTTGAAAATTAAATGCGCAAATGGCAACGATATAGTTGTTGTTTTTCCCCCTTATCTATAGGCTCGAAGCAAAACAAGTGAGACGTAAGGGAAAAAAAGAAAACTTTCACGTGACACGTAATAATTGATTTCCAGGATTGTTAAAAAGTTCTTGATTGTTTTTGTAAGTTTTGTACACAAGTGAACCCCGGGCGGGATGCTGTTGGGTCAGCAAGATATTGGCGCGCTATGAGGAATAGACAAAGAGTAGTTTGAAAAACAAATACCATGTATAGGTTAGAAGTCACATGGAATTGTGATTCGCGTAGACAGTTTGTCACGGATTCACGCCGATCTGATGGGAGAAAACACGACATACTTTGATGTATAACGTCAATTATTTACTGGATACAGCTAAAAGTTTTAAACTTTTTACATGATTGAGTTTCACCTAATATTAATTAGTATTTTCAATGTTCCAATCAATCATGTGTGAATTAGTAAATGTTTAAAACGCAAGAATTAATAAATCCTCGCTAGATATGTATGCAAAACGAAAGTAGAGATGAAATTGTCAATAAAAACATTAATCAGTGCAGAATATCATTTATGACTGTTGTTTAAGTAATTTTGTTTTAAAAAAGAATAATTTTGGTTAAAAAAAGAGTTATAACTAATTAATTTTTTACTTATGATCACTTATACCATGTGAGAATTTCCGTTTGAAAAAAGCGTCATGTGTCACAGGTTTGTGTCGATGTTGATTTAAATGTCACGGATTCTTTCATACAGGGTCACAGCTTCTAGTCGACACTATTGGCAGGACTAGACATACCTTTTGTCGAAGATTCCTCGCTGTATTGTGATCTGGATGAAGGCCTATTATTAGATGTCCTTTCTCAGCCACCAATGAAACCGCTCAGATTTTTGAAAATAAAACATTTAATTTTACATTGAATGTCATGACTGTCAGTTGTTGACTTCTTTCCTCTGCCGATGATGACATCATTCCAGGAACGAGAAAGTAGATCAACTAAGCCGGCTAGAAGTTACGTGGAATTGTTCTACTAGTCAAATAATGTCTTACCTATGCATGTGTCTTTGGACGAAAATGGAAATGAGGCATGTACCAAAACCGTTCATTCATTTGCTGATTGATATCATTTCGCTAAATCTGGCTAGCACGAACATTTTCATAGTGATACCATGGGGAAGTCAGTGTGTCTGTGTGTGTGTGTGTGTGTGGGGGGGGGGGGGGGGGGGGGGGGGGTTGTCAATATAAAAAAACAACTATCAGACACTCGTTATGTAACGTTTAGGTCATCGTCATTTGCAGGTATGTATTCAATAATTGTATGGCGTCTTGACGTAACGTAACGCAAAACCAATGCATTTGTTTATGACCCAGATATTCTCAATTTTTTGCAAGGATCAAAGGAAACTTCCGGTCATCAGAAAACATTGACCTGTGTCAAGTATTGCCTAGTGAACATGGGCTGCCATTTAGATCCAGTTCAGATGACATCGTACATATAAAAGCATGGCAACGAGGTGACGTCGGATCATTATTTGACCAGTACTAGTGTATGGGCGCCGCCCTACTCTGATTAGTTAGGAGAAACGACGCAAACGGTAACGAATAGTCTGCACTGCGACGCCATGCTGCCTAGCAGCGGAGGTAGCTGGGAACAGACGCTGGCGTAAGTACGTCAACGTGTATCTCCATGTTTACCGTTTATCAGGTCGCTGCAGACTGTAAACAGTTCAAGTATGTCGGAAACGTGCCTCAATCCGCTCAATCTATTTGCGACAGCACCAGAACTGGAATGCGACCACCATGACCGTTACCCCACCCACTATCATTTTATTGCGTCCGTTTTCAGAAATCCGTAGCATGTTGAAAACTGTGAAAAACTAAACAAAAAATTCAAATCGGCCTCTATTGCATGAATCGTATGACGTGGTCTGAAAAACCTGTCGACCGCATATGCACGTGGAAAAAGTGGAAATGAATGTTCTGGGCACTAAGTGCTATGTAGACGGTGCATATGCGGTAAACTCCACATGATCTTATTTTCACATCGCCAAGGTAAAAATTACATGTACATTGGACATGAAACACAGACAAAGCTACTTCAGTTATAAAAAGAGGGGCGTTTCTGTTTTTGTTGAGTAGGGCCTATATATAAGATATCATTACTACATCTTTTTCCCTTCAAATGATCATATAAAACGTACAAAACACATAAATACAAGATTTATTTTTTGTGAGAGTTGGTCCAATGTACGACATATTGACATGTGTAAACAAGCACATCTCCAGAACCCCAAGTATACTTGCGAGTATTCGCGTTCCCTAACTTGTCGTTCGTGTTTTCCCCTGCAGATTATTATAGTTTTTGTGTACATTTTGTTTTATTATTTCATAAAAAAAAAACAACGAATAGAACGTTTCCATATGTGTTTTGTTTAATTAATCCCGATAAGTTTGAAAAGGTTCCAAGTTCAAATCTTAATTAAATTTCTTATTTCTTAGATAAAAGAAAACGAATAATGGAGAATAGTGGAAGATTTTAATCCGAGTCTCAAACTTGGGCAGTTTATTGAGAACAAGACATGCATCAATAAATACATCACTCAAAACGTAAATACGGAAATACGTATAAAAAGTGGCAATTTTCTCCTAAAGTGATTCGTTATATGTAGAGTTTTAACCTATCAGTGGAAGTCTCACGAAACATGACTATTGCTTTTTGGTTGTAAGTACCGAGGTATTATTTTGCATCCGTGCGTCGGTTCTAACTTTCACCGACAATATGCCGGACAGCCTCCGTGCGAGACCCGAAGTGTAAATGGCAGTTTTTGCGTAGAGTTGCACTATTCTACAATGTTAAAACTATCGACACTGAATCCGTGACATTAAAATAAAGATCGACATGCCTCCTTTACCCTGTCATCACGAACCTGTGACATTTTAAAACATTTAAACTTATAGAAATATTCATAATCTGATGTTTAATTTGATCGCTTTTAACTTATGATGTACTACATTACCCCGGATGTCAAATATATACTTCATACATTTGATTATATTAACATATCAGCGATTATGTCCCCGCTATCGACTGGCAACTGTGACAGAATTTACAAAATAACAATACTGTCGACGTGAATCTGTGACAAACTGTCGACGCGTTGCAAAAAGTGTAACGTCATATTTTGCTCTGATACTTCAAAAACCATAATATTAACCTCATTAAACTGTATGCATTTTAAACTACCATATACACCATATGCTTTAATTTCTTTTTCTTTTTCTTTCTTGTTTTGCTTTATGTACCTAAACTTTGGCCTTTTTGGGATGGGATTGGAGAGATCTAATTAAAATATATGTAAACAATGTAATTATTCGGCAAATGGAAATGCAAATACCTCGAATGGTTTAAGATTACTTTCGCGCTGTTAACTGGTCATTTTGGCGAGCATGTGGAGAGGGCCTACACATACATGT
The DNA here is from genome assembly GCA_029582155.1 of Panopea generosa. Lineage (NCBI taxonomy): Eukaryota > Metazoa > Mollusca > Bivalvia > Adapedonta > Hiatellidae > Panopea > Panopea generosa. Next base: position 37,473,346 of record CM055901.1, on the reverse strand, counting down.
ATCAAGGAATTATATAATATTTATAATAGTCCTTGACTGTATTAAAAATAATTGCCCTACCAATTATCATAACCCCCCTCCCCACACCCGCACCCATCAACACCCCCACACCCCCTCCTCACACCAACACCCACCAAAACACTCACAAGTTGAAAGTTGGCGGACCAACAAAATCCAGGATCCGACAAAAGATGATCGAGAAATGCAAAGTGGCCAGTCCTGCCGAGGTAAGTGACAGCAGTAGCCCATTCGGAACACCTCGCTCAATTCTCCGAACTGCGTAAGCACAAATAGTGCGAGCAGTGCCCGAGGAGTTCCGAATGAGCAGTAGCCTTGTCAACGTCACAGTACACAAGTAGGTGACTGTCGTCATCGTTTGTACTTTACACTAACTGTTATTTGGTCAGCTGTGTGAAAATGTTTCATTTTTACATACTTGTTAAGATAACATTTTTCATGACAGGTTTATCACCAGGATACGCGCATTTTGATTAGATATAAATGAAGAAACGTATGTCCCCTCCCTAGATTTATCAAATATACTCAAACTGTCGGTGACAACAAAATTAATGTATATAGAATATAGAAGTGTAAGTAGGAACAGTGACTCTCTGCCTGGTAGGACATCTTATATCGGAGAAATCCAAGCAAGGGATTCAACTCTCAGGAGCGTAGCGTGACGACTTTGCAAGTTACTCAGGGTAGGGGGTGGTTGTGGGGGTGTTCCTTTTCTGCCGGTGGGAGTCCAGGGGAACTTATTTTAGAAATAGAAGTAGAAATGGTGACTTCTGTTATAAGTTTAGGCTTCATTTTGGCTAGAACCAGGGACATATAAGCAATATAAGCATGCAATTAAGTCACTGCTAGAACATATTAGGCCTACTTAAAAAATACCTATATTGGGAAATGTCGGCCTGAACTGCACACTCTAACTTAGGTCGCTGTTTTACATACAGGACACAGTGAACATTCTTGCGTTATGCATGTTAAAGTGTAATCCGAAATTTTAATGTTCCTGTTAGTAAAACCCTACAGTTACATTCCTATTGCTTCTGTCGACTTTGCAGTATTTTCAATAATTAGGTTTTAGTTTCATAAATTAGTATAGAGTACCCGAGTATACCACGTTACGCGCCTGACTCTGAAAGATAAACGTATTTTGCAATAATCCGAATAACCGTGAACTTCATATTTTCTTCCACCGAGTTGGACAGTTTTATTATTCTTATTCTTATATACATACATGATACCCCCCCCACACACACACACACATGTACATTCCCATTCTCCATCCCCAGCAGACAGACATATTCAGAATAATTTCATGAGTGCAGTTTGCTTGGCATTGAGACAATATATTAAACTACGACCGAATCCCTATCACACAATGAAATATGTTTAACCAAGGTGACATACGGCGCGAATTCAACACGTGTTTTACACCTGGATGCTGACTAGACTGTTCCTTGACAATCGCCAAATTGAACCAATCAGCGATGCGAAGACATGCTTTACTGGCGTTTCGCTTGATTGGTCAGAAACATCAATACCGAAAATAAGCTGTTCGGATGAGATGCTTCACCCACCACCGGCGGTGGTATAAGTTAAATTAAAGCAGGCGAAAACAACTGAATAACCATTAAATATTAACTTTCGGTAGCAGCTTGTGAATTTACAATGTCACTGATCGAGGAAGTGAAGACATTTACATAAATTATGATCTAATTACGATGTGTAAGCAGACACTACACGCGGACATGATGTCATTCATTGGGATCAGCCATATTGTGTAGTTGCAGGATTCTGTAGGAAAACATTCTCAGAACTATTTGTTGATTTTTCTGTAAATATTGGAGTTCACGGGTGATAACGAGTAGCCAGATGGTAAGGATGATAGTTCATTTATCGATACAGACCCTCACATTGACTGGCAAGTGATAAAAATATGCGTACACCGGCTTTATCGGCTGTCCATGTGTAAATTGATCATGAAGCGAAGTGTTCAATCAGGCGTGTACCCGACCACACAGTTTTACTGTGAAATATGGAAGTCGGGTTCATTCCAGAACATTTCGATTACATGTGTGTAGTAGTAGTATTGTGTTCATACGTGCTGTAACACACCGGCAGTCTATACTATAATTATCTTGTTTGTTACTTGTTGACAGTGCATGCTTCCCTCTGGCAAGTCTGAGGTGAATTGTGACACATTTGTGGATGTTGACTCATTAATGTCCTGTAATTTACAATATCTGGAATTGGGATCTCTAATAAGCGTGTAAAGATATTAAACAGACATTGTATTAATCTGAGACATATTTAGTGTTTCTCCAGCTCCAATTTTTTGCAGGTCGTTGATGACTCACTGACTAAAAATTTGGGGGTCATTTTCAAAATCTGGGGGTCATCAGTTGACTAGTTTTAAACTTAATCAACTTGAATAAATGGTGGTAAAAATACATAATTTACTTAAACAGTTTAACTTCCTGTTTCACACAAATTTCTCAATCAAAGCTGCAATTTAAGTAAATAACTTCAAAATAATTTAACTTCAAACAGAGACATAATACATGTATAATGTCTCTGCTTCAAACAAATGTTTCATTTTTGGCAACAAGTTACAACAACTACAAGCTAGTTGTTTTTATGATCATGGCACAGGGCCATAAACTTTTCAAATGTCATGGCCTCAGCATAACCATGGCCCTAACTATTTATAATGAAAAACACTAAAATTATTTCAACATTTTATATTTCAACTGAGCTTCATGTTTACCATTACTAAGCATTATACTCTTTGGAAAACAAAACTTTGTTGTTGTTTTCTTTTCTCCAAAACCATTTCTCTTCTGGCTCATAGCTAGACTCATTTTAGAGTAATGTTGCCTTAATATAAAAAATTATTTTAATGGTAGCTTAGTTAAATTTCTAAAATTATATAATCATTTTTCAAAATGAATATAATTTTCTAAAAGTGTATTTTCTTTTTTCCATAACCTTTTAAACGTCCGTTAAAGAAACATAAACGGTGCTGGGAATACAGCAGTAAAAACGTGGACCGGCCTATGTTTAAACTGGTATTAAAATGTCGCACATGCACGTCTCAAAAACTTATAGGAAACAAAATAAAAAGGTTTTCAGATAGAGGTTGTCTGTACATTTCAAACAACTTTCTTGGAAAGTTTCACGATCTCCACATTTCATCTTTATATACAAACAACCTAAAACTGGGTATATATGAGTGCTATTGTTGCATCATACGTTTGTTTTCACAAATAATGTCTTCAAACTTTAATATTGCTTCTCAGAAAATTATGTTTGTGATCATAATGCGATTGCATCAATAAATCGTTAATAACCAATTAAATTGTTTACATAACTTAGTAGAACCGCATGACCGGGGTTCCCTGAATCAGATGATCTGACAAAAAAATACTCCTAAATCTAAAAAGAGAAATACAGATTGAAACACTAGAGCCAATGAAGCCAAGTTGGCTCCAAAATCTTAAATTTTGCTCCAACTTTTCTCAGTTGGTGAATGTGTTGGCGACAAGATTTTTTCAGCCAGAGTAGGCCCTGGAATATATAAATGTACTTGAAACAAATATAAAAACGTCCTTCTTTTATAACTGCTGTAGTTCTGTCTGCATTACTTGTCCAATGTTCATTAATTTTTTACCCTGATGATGTTGAGAATACGATTATATGGAGTTTACCTCATATTCACTGTGTACATAGTGCTAGTGCCCAAAACATTCATTTCCACTTTTTCCACGTTAAGTAGATGCAGTCGAAAGATTTTTCAGTCCAGTTCGTACAATTCATGCACTAGAGGCCAACACATTACCAACATGCTTGGGCTGTTAATGGTCTGCAGCAATCTGGTAAATCCTGAGAGATGATAATTGGAGTCGACAATTACATCATTTTGACACACTTACATCAGCATCGGTTGTCAGTCACCTTAACCAGTGGGTGGCACATACTATTGGTAATTGTTTATGTCGTAACTCCCAATCAGTCAGAGCTCAGTGCACATACACTGGTCAAGTAATGACCTGACATCACTGCACTGCCATGCTTTTATTGGCGTGACTTCATCTGAACCAGAGAATGGCAGACCAAGTTCACCAAGTAATACTTGTCACAGATCAATGTATCCTGTGATTCTTACAAAAATTGAGAATATCTGGGTCATAAAGCGAGAGCAAACCACTTAAATGATAATCTTTCTGGTCCGACTCCGGTGTCGCAGTGGGAACTGAGGAATTTGCCAAAAGCAATGGTTTTTGCATTATGTAACATCAAGGCACTGTAAAATTATTGCATACTTACCTGCAAATGGTGATAACTCTCACTTTTAACGAAAATCAATGCAATGGACAAATTCTGACTCAAACTCAATCATCTTAATGTTACACGAGTGTCTGATATTTTGTGGTTTTTGATTTCGACCCCCATCGACTTCCCCATGGTAACATTATGAAATGAAATCAATCCGTAAATGAATAAACTTTATATTTGATAACTATAACTTTTTTGGCTTTCTGGAAAATGTTTCTCAAATAGGGAGGGAAGTTTCTTTATTTTGCTCAGTATATAAATATTTTTAATGACACTGAAAATACACGCAGAAAAACAATTTATAAAAGAATATCAGCATACAGAAATACAAAGAAAAATTATTTTACTCAGCTGCATTTAAAATCGCTGCATATTGCAAAGTAAAATGCTGCCGAGGTGAGTAAGCTGAAACAGCATCGTATCCGTAGACTGGTTCAATGGGAAGTCTTTCCTCCACGCTGACTGCTATTATCTGTGCATAGTAGAACTTTCTGTTCATTTAGGTCCGTTAGGGCGTATTTTCCTGAAATGTTGTAAAGCAGTCTCGGATACAATTTTCGGTTTCGGTAGAAATGGCTTCGCGGGAACAAAAAAAGTGACCGCAACCTATCCAAACAAATACACTGCTCGGTTATTTGGACAGACCAGTGGAAAGCAGCGATAATGTTTAGATGACCTGTTTGTGCAGATTGTGCATCTACCGCAACACATTGCAAGTGAAATTCTGGACGAAATTTTGTCCCGGGTCGTCTCGGTACCAAAGAAACACGATGGTAGTCAAGTAAATAAAAAAACTGTCACAGACTGGAAAAACAATTTCCATGGCTTGAACTTAATAAAACAAATTCTTAAAAAAGCAATTGCTGTCTATAAAAAAATTGAGCAAAATTTGATGGGTAAAAATAGAATTGTTAAGCAATAGAAAACCAAAATACGCAATTGCCTAAAACGTTAATGGGTAAATAGCCAATTACTACAAAAGCTTATCTGTAGCTCTCAGTCAGGACAGAGTTAAGCATAAGAAGAAACCTTCTTGTATGTCTTGATAGCTCAGTGGTAGTTGAAGGTTCCAGGACTGGTTGAGGTACCTAAGGTCTGTCTGGTATCATCCCTGAACCACTGGAAGTAGTTCTATTACGAATTCAATGACAAATTCAGTCAGGTATGGGTGTATGTAACTGGGTACAGGCATAAGGTGAAAAATCAATAGGTGACCATGTTTCTATGCTTCAGTAGTTAGAATACTGATGTTGTAAGCCAGACATTTTAGATCTTTACACTACCTGTCACAGCTATTCAGTCATGATGGTGTATCAAATCCATCCTTTGTTTAATGATTATAAGCTTTATTGTGTACAATCATGCTACCTACCAGTGGAGGACTTGTACCCCCTGCTAGACAGTTGGTATGATTCCAAGAAAACCAAGCTTATTCAAATAAAAGCCATCAAATTAAATCAAACTTGCTGGGCACAAAAGAAGACTAAATTAGCAATATGAACAACATCCTTCTGCAAAGAACATTTTCACTTTTTTTTGTTATTGAGATATTTTAAAATAAAAACATAGAAATTTTGCATTGGGAAGTCTGGTTGGGCAGTTGCCCTATACCAGCATCTGTTGTATTGAGTAAAATAAAAACATAGAAATTTTGCATTGGGAAGTCTGGTTGGACAGTTGCCCTATATCAGCATCTGTTGTATTGAGTAAAATAGAAAAATAGAAATTTTCATAAAAAAATTGTCAAGATTCAAAAATCTTCTTCTCAAGAACCAACCAGCCAAATTTGTTCATACTTGGCATTAGGGCTTCTAAAATTCCAAAATGCAAATCGGTCCAGGGTTTTTATTGCCATAAAATTCGCTGCCATAAGAATCACACTTTTTCCTTTTTGAAACCACTCTACATTATGCCCATGCATGTACAGTTGTTACTCACCAACTCAAACTCTTTTATTTCGAAATTCCGGTTATCTCAAATTTGAAATTCGGTCCCGTTTTTCTCCTTCTATTTCTATATTAATTAACTCTGGATATATCAAATTCCAGTAATTCCAATTATTCACTATTTGGAATTCGTTCTTTGGTCCCTCCATATTAAAATCTATTGATTTCTCACTCGTTATTTTGAATTTTTTATCACCGCATGAAGATGAAAGGCAAACTGTCGAAATTGATAATTGCTGATCATGTACACATATATTTTCAATGATTTATGAAGTGGGTAGGGTAACGGTGAAGAGACTCAAAGGAAGACTCCTGATAAATCAAAGTCCGGATAATTTGAGTTATTTTTACGGTCCCACGGAATTCGAAATAACGTGTTTCGACTGTATATATATCCCAATACCCCACCCGCCGCGCAACTTTATCAGTTTGTTTGTTTTTCATGCTATCTGTGTTTAATTTGACTAAATTTTTCTAAATATGTACAGAATGAACCAGTTTCAATCAATTTCACGCAAAAAATAGATTCAGGATGTAAACCGGAAGTATCGTGTATACGGATATAGCCTTGGCTCGTCTCGAGTCGATGCCACCACATTCAATGCTTTGAATATTGTCAGAAGCACTTTTTATTGAATGTGACATTTTAACAGACTAGCCAATAGCAGTTTTATTCTCGCTAAACTATATATGAATATATGTAAATTTGCGTACAACCTCTTTCAACTCTGTCTCCTATCATAGTATTATCAAACAAACTGCACAATTTCATTGCATGTATTGAATGAAACAACACATTTGCTGTCGTCTCTTTGATGACTGTGACGTCACTGTGCGTTGGCTAACATCAAAGGGATTTTATACAGGTGAAACGTACATGATTTCAAGTCCTTGAAAGTGACATGTTTATGTTGTTTCTTTTTGAAAATTGATGCATGTTTTTGGATTGCGAAGTTAGTAATATGGAGGAAATATATCAAATTAATGGATAAGATATATAAACGGTATGGAAATTTTATATTAATTATTTAGTTCAAGTTACGTTGATGATGCACAGATCTGTACTCTGTGGACAACTATTTTTCCAAACGTTTTGGCTAACGCAAACATTCCAGCCCAACATCAAATAAAATCGGTCCAGGTTTGATCACTTCCTAATTAATGTCATTAATATTATAACTTAAGTCATTGATAAAAATCTCACACAAATAAGTAATACTGCCTGTTTTTATTAAATATTTTTATGGCGCACGCAATTTTCAGTCCGAAAGTCCCAGCTATGACCACTTGGAAAAAAAAACATGACACAAGCAAACAAGTTAACGACAAGCAGTATATCAAAGAAATTACTGAAGCAAAACCATTTTGATGAACCGATATGGGATGCTGAAACTCCCCTACTATCCGTAATGGCATAGTCAAAATTGACCTCCTTTCGCACAGCGGGTTACAAAACAATCGAATATTATTGCTGCAGGGTGTATTTCACAGCTTAGTAAAGCATGATAAGGGTAATTTAAATGTCCGATAGAAAATATAGGGACCTATTTTTTATTAAATTTTGAAATGAAAACTGGTTTTGAACAGTAGAAATCAGTCCAAAAACTAAAAAAAACGGTGATTTTAGAAGCCCTGCTTGGCATAAATGATTCCTTTGAAAAGGGGTTTCACATTTGATCAAATAATGCTGCTAGTTACCACTGGGGCCCAATAAGGGGACTTTGATTTTTACATAGGAATATTATGGGAAAACAAGAAATTATTCCGTTTCTCATCTGTTTTTGGTATTTAATAATTTCAAATATCTTGATATTTTGAGTATTGTTTAGTCATTACATCAGAGATTTGGTCCTTTATGGGGATATTTAATACACATAATGGTCAGCAGTGGCCCAAAAAAGGATAAAAAACTGAAATTCTTTAAATCTTTTTCTCAAGAACAAAATCAGCCAAATTTGTTCATATTTGGTAAAAATGGTCCCTATGAGTAGTGGTTTGAAATTGTTTAAATAAAGGAGCGAAATCAATGTTCATTGGGGTCAAGTAAAGGGACTTTGATTACTATGTGAATACAGATAATTCACAAAATATGAAAAGAAGTGACATGTGAATCAGGTGAGTTGCTTATTCCCATTTCAGGCCATTTGTTTTGCAATCAAATTAAACCTTATTGATAACTTATTGTTTGCTTCCTGAAACTTTGGTACAGTTATATTTAGTTGTTTATATAAATCCTACTTGATGTTTTCCAGGGTAATTAAATGGATGCAGTAAAAGACTGTGCTCCAGGACAGACAAAACACCTGGATTGCATTTCACAAAAAAACTTACTATAAAAATCAATTGTAAATGTAAGGTAACAAATTTGCATAAAATTTTTCATAGTCATCCACATAAATTTACGATTGTATTTTCAGAAAATTTACTATTTTCTGAAATTTTCTATCAAGTTTGGTTTCATTTTGAGTAATATATAAAACTTTATGAACAATACTTACTTTACGTTTACAACCTATTTTAATTGTGAGTTTTTTTGTGAAATGTTACTCTGGTCGTGAGGCTAAACATTGTGGTATTGAACTCAAGACCCACTTCTGCTGGTTTGGACACTACCATGAGATCATGGGAATTCCTGACAATGATGCATGAAGCATTATATTATGAACGCTGTGTGGATCTGTGGCAGCTGTATTTCTTGGTGATGTGCAATGTTACATAGAATGTAAATTTACCTAGTTCAAATTGTTCTTTGGTGCATAAAACATAACATGTTGGCAGCATACTTTGGTTCAAATATCAAGTTCAGTTATCAAGGTCAGTTATAGATATGGGCCATTGTTGTTCAACCCAGGTACACTAACTTACTGATGGCATGTGGTGTTACAGTGTCCATTTGTTCGTCATTCAGTCACACTTTATTTTCAATTGGCAAAGAGATAATTTTTTTCGCTTTTGTGCCAAATTTGTAGTTGTAGGACCCTCCCTTCACTTGACTGGAATAGGGTCAGGCCACTCTGAGGGTAGAATTTTCATGCTGTTTTTGTGTTGCGTCGTATCTGTGGTTATACAGAAAAACTCATAATAAATTTATAACAAGCTAAAAAGGATGGACTACAGTATTTAACCAGTCGCACCCATAAGAGTACCAGTAATTTCAAAAAGAAAAAAAATTCAAGGAGGAATTTTCAGTAAAATTAGTGGAAAAAAGTATATTCTAGGGCAGGGGGTATTTGGCCAAAATAACGGCCAAAAAAGGGGCAAATGACTGTTCAGGTACAAAGGTAGTTCATACACAACAGCATTTTTCATAGAATTGATTCCAGAACTTTGAGGTTGAAGGTCATAGTTAATAAAAACAAAGGCCAGAAGGGCTTATGTGCACTGGCACTTAATCCGTTGGCTGTTGTTTGTCTTCTGTTGGCAGCACTTTCCCTAAAACTACTAGACCAGTTAAACTCTTCACATGGATGTTTCTATTGAACAGGAGACTTTAAACAAGATTTTTTTTATCTAAAATTCATTATTGCCACTGGTACTAAAAATAATATAAACTTAAAAAATCTTCTACTCATTAACTGCCAAAGAGATTTTGAAAATATGTATGTAATAATGATCAACTATAGTTCTGTTTGTACAAATGGTGAATCTGGGTTTAAAATAACCCTGCCCGAAGGCTCAATTAGGGGACACATGTGTTTATAATACACATTAATATATATGAATTTTTAAATGGAACTGATTTTGATAGACAGTTTTTAAAGGAAAATATCGTAATACATTGGTCCTGTATAACGATATATCACGATACGAAATTCTTTATTATAACCATCCCCAGACACAAGGGTCAAAATTGAAAATATTCAAATATATTCTTAATAACTGGTCTATCAAACTTGTTGATGTTTTATATATTATATACTTAGAGTTTTAAAAGGAATATTACAGGAATTTTTTTCATTTGTTCATCCATTTGTGCAAAATCAATATTCAGTTTGAGATCTGAAGCATTTTCTAGTCATAGTGAATAAAATTTTGTTCAATTAGGAAGATTGATTTTACATAAGGGGCCACAGGTGGGATCACAAAAGGGTTAAAATTAAAAATTTTCAAAAGTCTTCATCTTTATAACTGGTCTGTCAAATTGGTTCATATTTATTTAAAATTGTCCCTATCAGTAGGGGTTTGAGGTTGGTACCAATCAAAGGGCCTAGAGTTTATATGGGCCCTATTATGTTTGATTATTACATAGGAATTTTATGGGTAAAAAATGGAAAATTCTCATTTTCTCATTGATTTTTAGCTCAAATGCCAGAGGCTAGAAGTGCTTATGTGATGGTGTGCTGTCTATCATCTGTCGTCTGTCGTCTATTAGCAGCACTTTCTCTTAAACCACAAGGCCAATTAAACTGAAACTTCACGTGGGTGTTTCTATTGCATAGGAGACTATACAGAAGATTTTATTTTTTCGATCTGAAATTCAAGATGGCTGCTGTTACTAAAAATAGTCCAAACTAAACAAATGTTCATCTCATGAACGGCCCAACAGATTTTCAAAATGTAAATGTAGTAAGGATGACCACCTATAGTTTTGTTAGATTTGTTCAAATGGTGTCCCGAGGGTTAAAAATGACCCTGCCCTGAGAGTTCAATTAGGGGACACATGTCATTATAATATTCCATCGTCTGTTGTCTGTCGTCTATTAGCAGCACTTTCTCTGAAACCACTAGGCCAATTAAACTGAAACTTCACATGGATGTTTCTTTTGCATAGGAGACTTAGAAAGATTTATTTTTTCTATCTAAAATTCAAGATGGCCACTGTTACTAAAAATAGTCCAAAACTTAAAAAATCTTCTCATTAACGGTCCAGCAGATTTTCAAAATGTTTATGTTGTAATATTGACCAACTATAGTTTTGTTAGATTTGTTCAAATGGTGTCCCTAGAGTTAAACATGACCCCGCCCAGATGTTTCTATTTCATAGTAGAATTCAAAAAGTGCTATGGCCACTATGAGTCAATAGAGTGTCCTCAGGACCTCTTGGGCCTCTTGTTGTAAATATGATGTTCAATTGTAGATCCAAAGCATTGTCTAGTAAAGAAAAATAGATTGGCTCAATATTAAAAGAGGATTGAATTTTCTTAAAAAAGTCAGTATGATAAAAAATATTGTAAATCTTTTCATGTCATAAATGTTTTTTTCTTAACAACCAGTCATTGAAAGTTTATGTTCATAATTGATATGAATTTATCCGCTGTCAGTAATGCCTATGTATAATGTACATGCCAAGGACTTTGTAAGGGAAATTAGAGTGTTGCAATGAGTACTACGAGAAAATGAAAAATTCCTATACTCTTTTCGATTTGTTTCATACTAATTTATAGTTTGATATCTGAAGGATTGTATAGGAGAAAATTTGGGTCAATAAAGGTTGGAATTTCCTAAAATAGAGTAAAAGTGTTGAAATTGTGAAATTTTAAGTCTTCCTCTCAATATTTATTTTGTCAAACGTGTTCATATATGATTTAATCTATCCTTACATCAACAAGGAAGTTAATATTCTGCAAATCAAGGGACTGGGATGTATACTGGGTAGGGGCCAGGACTGTAAGTTTAGTTTACTTTTACTTTTACATAAGAATATTATAGGGAAAATGGTAATTTTTTATTTTTGCATCCGTGTGTACAAAAGAAAACTTAATTCTTATCCAAATCATAGCAAATCCCCATGAGTCGACTATTAAAGTTTTGAAAAAATAAAAGGGATGGGATGTACAAGAATCCTGTAAGGAGACATTACTTTTTCAGAGGAATGTTATGGGAATTTAAAGCATTTCCTTTTCATAGTTAGTAACTTTTTGTTCAGTAAGGGTGTGGCAGGGGTTAAAGTTAGGTTAAGATGACCCTGCCACAAAAGGGTTAATATTGTGAAATTTCAAAAAAGTACTATTGCAACTTTAAGCAAGAAGAGTGCCATCAGGCTCTCTTGTGCATCTTGTTTTAACCATATGTATTTGTGTAAACCTCATTGTCTTTATAATTTTCTTATTAACTAATATCTGGTCAAAAATGTTTTAAATACGTTATAATTTTACATGATGATAATTTTTGTCTCACCTTTTGACTTTTCATACAGCGGTAATGAGTAATGATGATTGATCATGAACTTTGGTTTACCGCCATGGGTCTCCCACCTCTAAATATGTGAGAAAGTTGTCACTCACTTCAAGGGATATGGTTTGTCTAGCGCTGGTTAACAGACTAGTGGTGCCAGTCTGCCATTAATAACTGAATTACAGTTGAAAAAAAAAAGGTGTTACACAAATGCAAATAACCACAGTAATCACCTATCCCTAAAGTTGTTAGAAAAATCTCTATTTGGCAGTGTTTTATTTATTTATTTTAAGTTTTATTTAGTAAACGGTAATCTAGATCTGTTAATTGATGTGAATATAATTGATATATGTATTTGTCACAGATTGACACGACAGATTGAATCAAGTTAACATTCTAAAAGTCTTTATGTTTTAACTAACAAATCAGCAACTGTATTGATATGTAAACACAGACAGGCTTTGTGTCTTGATAGATTATGCATGCTATGGTAATTGTATATATAATATATTGTTGAACTGTATTGCATTAGGATTTGATTGTCTAATATTGTGACATGCAGTTAGCTGAATTTGGTTGTGTTTTGCAGGCATTTTGTGAGGAAGACACAGATATGACAACTACACAGCTCAGTGACATCCACCAGTAACTGACAACATGTCCCACGACCCCGATTATTATTTCAAACAGTATGGGGTACCAACGTCTCCACTGTCCATCAGCATGTTACAGCTGGATCCTGCAGACCGGGCCGTTCACATGATAGCAGGTAAGGAGTTTGTTTTCAATCCTGACATTAAACTGAATTAGTGAGGTGGTAGTGGATGTAGTGTTTGCAACTCATGCCAGAGTTCATAGGTTGACACCCTCAATTTATATTGTGGCACAAGACCAGACTGACTTCAAAGAGCTACAGACATAGTGCGGTACAAGACCAGAGACCTGACTGACCTCAAATAACTACAGACATAGTGTGGTACAAGACCAGTGACCTGAATGACCTAATATAGCTACAGACATAGTGTGGTACAAAACCAGTGACCTGATGACCTCAAATAACTAGACATAGTGTGGTACAAGACCAGTGACTGACTGACCTCATAGAGCTACAGACATAGTGTGATACAAGACCAGTGACCTGACTGACCTCAAATAGCTAGACATAGTGTGTTACAAGACCAGTGACCTGACTGACCTCATAGAGCTACAGACAGTGTGGTACAAGACCAGCAACCTGACTGACCTCATAGAGAAACAGACATAGTGTAGTACAAGACCAGTGACCTGACTGACCTAATATATTTACAGACATAGTGTGGTACAAGACCAGTGACCTGACTGACTTCTTATAGCTACAGACATAGTGTGGTACAAGACCAGTGACCTGACTGACCTAATGTATTTACAGACATTATGGTACACGACCAGTGACCTTACTGACCTTATATAGCTACAGACATAGTGTGGTTCAAGACCAGTGACCTGACTGACCTCAAATAGCTAAATACATCGTGTGGTATAAGACCTGTTGACTGACCTCATATAGCTACAATCATAGTGTGGTACAAGACCAGTGACCTGACTGAAATCATATAGCTACATACATAGAGTGGAATGAGACCAGTACCCCGATTGATGTCATAGAGCTACAGGCATAGTGTGGTACAAGACCAGTGACCTGATTGACTTCAAATAGATACACATGTAATATTATGCACACTTAGTGACCCTCCCACTGAATTAATGATGTTCAAGATTTCATCATTTTATTGTTTTGCTCTGAACATGTTGAGAAAAGAATGCATGTTTTATGTCTGCTGTTTTATTGATTTGCTTGGATTTGCTGTCACTGGTGAGGATGTTAAGACTGGAGAATATTGTCATGTCATTCAAGTAGCATGTTCAGTTAGGAATATTGGGGGGAGATGTGCAGCATGTGTAGCAGGAGAAATCCTGGTTATGCTTCACCTGGAGACAATACACATCTACTGTAGTATTGGAACCATCACTGCAAGTGTGTACTTTATGTAAGGTATAATTTAATTAACTATGGAAGAACCACTTCTGACTGAGTGGTCCAAGTTACTCTTCAGGTTCGCCCCAAAACCCATGTTTGTGTGTCATCAATTAATGAATCTTGTTAGAAGGCCTGATGTTGAAGTAGGAATAATATTACACAAGCCTATAATTGATGTACAGTCAAACCTGTGTAGGCGGCCACCTCTATTAAGCAGCCATCTGTCATAAGCAACAATATTTTCTATTTCCCATTTTTATGCGTTCAGAGTAAATTAACCTGTATTAAGCAACAACCTGTCTTAAAAGGCCACTTTTGCTCCTTCCCTTGACTGGCTGCTTAAGACAGGTTTGACTGTATCTAGTCAGTTAGTTTGGAAGATACTTTGAAAGATTACTTGCACAAGTGACTAAAGCAGCAAAAGGATATGCATATCACATTGTCAATTTATACCTTCAAGTAACTGTGTTCTGTTGTTAACTAAAACATACATATTGTTATGTTTAAATGTTTAGTGTCATTTTTATGCCATCAAGGGCTAACAGATGATCATTTAACCCCATGACCCTTTCCTGGAATTCTGGAAGATAAACCAGTATTCGAGCACACCTGTCTCTACATGTAACTGATAACTTTACCACTTGAATCAGAGGTGAGAGATGACTGACAATGAAACACAATGCCGTATAACAATCAACATGCAAACTGGCCGGCTGTGGATTCAAACTCAAGACTCCTGGCATGATAACTAACTGGGCTGGCCATGCATATTGTAATACAAATTGGTATTGTCAGGTCTCTATAATTTATTAGGAAAACATTGTATGCACAGTGTCAAAGTCTGTCTCAAAGGTCAAGACATTTATAAAAGTAACGCAATATTGTATAGTGGTGTTGGGGTGTGTGTGTGGAGACATTTATAAAAGTAACGCAATATTGGGTAGTGGTGCTTGGGTGTGTGTGTGGAGACATTTATAAAAGTAAAGCAATATTGGGGGATGGTGCTGGGGTGTGTGTGGAGACATTTATAAAAGTAACGCAATATTGGGTAGTGGTGCTTGGGTGTGTGTGTGGAGACATTTATAAAAGTAACGCAATATTGGGTAGTGGTGCTTGGGTGTGTGTGTGGAGACATTTATAAAAGTAACGCAATATTGGGTGATGGTGCTGGGGTGTGTGTGGAACATTTATAAAAGTAAGCATTGTGTGGAGACATTTATAAAAGTAATGCAATATTGTATAGTGGTGCTGATGTGTGTGTGGAGACATTTATAAAAGTAACGCAATATTGGGTAGTGGTGCTGGGGTGTGGGTGGAGACATTTATAAAAGTAACGCAATATTGGGTAGTGGTGCTGGGGTGTGTGTGGAGACATTTATAAAAGAAACGCAATATTGGGTAGTGGTGCTGGGGTGTGGGTGGAGACATTTATAAAAGTAACGCAATATTGGGTAGTGGTGCTGGGGTGTGTGTGGAGACATTTATTAAAGTAAGCAGTGTGTGGAGACATTTATAAAAGTAATGCAATATTGTATAGTGGTGCTCGGGTGTGGGTGGAGACATTTATAAAAGTAACGCAATATTGGGTAGTGGTGCTGGGGTGTGTGTGTGGAGACATTTATAAAAGTAAAGCAATATTGGGTAGTGGTGCTGGGGTGTGTGTGGAGACATTTATTAAAGTAAGCAGTGTGTGGAGACATTTATAAAAGTAATTAATGCAATATTGTATAGTGGTGCTGGGGTGTGGGTGGAGACATTTATAAAAGTAACGCAATATTGGGTAGTGGTGCTTGGGTGTGTGTGTGGAGACATTTATAAAAGTAACGCAATATTGGGTAGTGGTGCTTGGGTGTGTGTGTGGAGACATTTATAAAAGTAAAGCAATATTGGGTGATGGTGGCTCTGGGGTGTGTGTGGAGACATTTATCAAAGTAAGCAGTGTGTGGAGACATTTATAAAAGTAATACAATATTGTATAGTGGTGCTGATGTGTGTGTGGAGACATTTATAAAAGTAACGCAATATTGGGTAGTGGTGCTGGGGTGTGTGTGGAGACATTTATAAAAGTAACGCAATATTGGGTAGTGGTGCTGGGGTATGGGTGGAGACATTTATAAAAGCAACAGGATGAGTTATATGGCAATATTTTATAGTGGTGCTGGGGTGCTGGTGGAGACATTTATCAAAGTAACATAATGAGTTACATGGCAATATTGGGTAGTGGTGCTGGGGTGTGGGTGGAGACATTTATGAAATTAACACAATGAGTTACATGGCAATATTGGGTAGTGGTGCTGGGGTGTGGATGGAGACATTTATTAAATTAACACAATGAGTTACATGACAATATTGGGTAGTGGTGTTGGGGTGTAGGTGGAGACATTTATAAAATTAACACAATGAGTTACATGGCAATATTGGGTAGTTGTGCTGGGGTGTGGGTGGAGACATTTATAAAAGTAACATAATGAGATACATGGCGATTGGGTAGTGGTGCTTGGGTGTGGGTGGAAACATGTATAGACGTAACATGATGAGTTATATGGCAATATTGGGTAGTGGTGCTGGGATGTGGGTGGAGACATTTATTAAAGTAATACAATGAGTTATATGGCGATATTGGGTAGTTGTGTTGGGGTGTGGGTGGAGACATTTATTAAAGTAACACAATGAGTTACATGGCAATATTGGGTAGTTGTGCTGAGGTGTGGGTTGTGGGTGGAGAAATTTATAAAAGTAACACAATGAGTTAAATGGCAATATTATATAGTGGCACTGGGTTGTGGGTGGAGACATTTATAAAAGTAACACAATGAGTTATATGGCAATATTGTATAGTGGTGCTGGGGGATGGGTAATGACATGTATAAAAGTAACATGATGAGTTATATGGCAATATTGAGTAGTGGTGCTGGGGTGTGGGTGGAGACATTTATTAAAGTAACACAATGAGTTATATGGCAATATTGTATAATGGCGCAGGGGTGTGGGTGGAGACATTTTATAAAAGTAACACAATGAGTTATATGGCAATATTGGGTAGTGGTGCTGGGGTTTGGGTGGAGACATTTATAAAAGTAACAGAATGAGTTATATGGCAATATTGTATAGTGGCGCTGGGTTGTGGGTAGAGACATTTATAAAAGTAACACAATGAGTTATATGTAAATATTGGATAGTGGGGCTGGGGTGTGGGTGGAGACATTTTATAAAAGTAACATGAGGAATTGTATATCAATATTATATAGTGGCGCTTTGGTGTGGGTGGAGACATTTATAAAAGTAACACAATGAGTTATATGGCAATATTGTATAGTGGCGCTGGGGTGTGGGGTGGAGACATTTTATAAAAGTAACACAATGAGTAATATGGCAATATTGAGTAGTAGTGTTGGGTTTTGGGTGGAGACATTTATAAAAGAAACATAATGAATTATATGGCAATATTTGGTAGTGGGGCTGGGGTGTGGGTGGAGACATTTATAAAAGTAACACAATGAGTTATATGGCAATATTGTATAGTGGCGCTGGGGTGTGGGTGGAGACATTTATAAAAGTAACATGAGTTATATGGCAATATTGGGTAGTTGTGCTGGGGTGTAGGTGGAGACATTTATTAAAGTAACATAATGAATTATATGGCAATATTGTATAGTGGCGCTGGGGTGTAGGTGGAGACATTTATAAAAGTAACATAATGAGTTATATGGCAATGTTTGGTAGTGATGCTGGGTTGTGGGTGGAGACATTTATAAAAGTAACATAATGAGTTATATGGCAATATTAGATAGTGGCTCTGGGGTGTAGGTGGAGACATTTATAAAAGTAACATAATGAGTTATATGGCAATATTTGGTAGTAGTGCTGGGATGTGGGTGGAGACATTTATAAAAGTAACACAATGAGTTATGGCAATATTGTATAGTGGCGCTGGGGTGAAGGTGGAGACATTTATAAAAGTAACATAATGAGTTATATGGCAATATTTGGTAGTGATGCTGGGTTGTGGATGGAGACATTTATAAAAGTAACATGATGAGTTATATGGCAATATTGGATAGTGGCTCTGGGGTGTGGGTGGAGACATTTATAAAAGTAACATGAGTTATATGGCAATATTGGGTAGTGGTGCTGGGGTGTGGGTGGAGACTTTTATAAAAGTAACATAATGAGTTATATGGCAATATTTGGTAGTGATGCTGGGTTGTGGGTGGAGACATTTATAAAAGTAATGTAATGAGTTATATGGCAATATTTGGTAGTGGGGCTGGGGTGTGGGTGGAGACATTTATAAAAGTAACATGATGAGTTATATGGCAATATTGGATAGTGGTGCTGGGTAGTAGGTGGAGACATTTATAAAAGTAACATAATGAGTTATATGGCAATATTTGGAAGTGGGGCTGGGGTGTGGGTGGAGACATTTATAAAAGTAACACAATGAGTTATATGGCAATATTGTATAGTGGCGCTGGGGTGTGGGTGGAGACATTTATAAAAGTAACATGATGAGTTATATGGCAATATTGGGTAGTTGTGCTGGGGTGTAGGTGGAGACATTTATTAAAGTAACATAATGAATTATATGGCAATATTGTATAGTGGCGCTGGGGTGTAGGTGGAGACATTTATAAAAGTAACATAATGAGTTATATGGCAATATTTAGTAGTGATGCTGGGTTGTGGGTGGAGACATTTATAAAAGTAACATAATGAGTTATATGGCAATATTGGATAGTGGTGCTGGGGTGTGGGTGGAGACATTTATAAAAGTAACATGATGAGTTATATGGCAATATTGGGTAGTGGTGATGGGGTGTGGGTGGAGACATTTATAAAAGTAACATAATGAGTTATATGGCAATATTGTATAGTGGCGCTGGGGTGTGGGTGGAGACATTTATAAAAGTAACATGAGTTATATGGCAACATTGTATAGTGGCGCTGGGGTGTGGGTGGAGACATTTATAAAAGTAAGAATGAGTTAAATGGCAATATTGCGTGGTGATGCTGGGGTGTTGGTGGAGACATTTATAAAAGTAACGTAATGAGTTAAATGGCAATATTGGGTAGTGGTGCTCGGGTGTGGTCGAAGACATTTATAAAATTGACATGATGAGTTACATGGCAATATTGGAAAGTGGTGCTCGGGTTTGGATAGAGACATTTATAAAAGTAATATAATGAGTTATATGGCAATATTGTATAGTGGTGCTGGGGTTTGGATGGAGACATTAATAAAAGTAACATAATGAGTTATATGACAATATTGTATAGTGGTGCTGGGGTGTGGGTGGAGACATTTATAAAAGTAGCATGAGTTATATGACAAAACTGTATAGTGGCGCTGGGGTGTAGGTGGAGATATTTATAAAAGTAACATAATGAGTTATATGATAATATTGGTTAGTGGTGCTGGGGTGTGGGTGGAGACATTTATAAAAGTAATGTAATGAGTTATATGGCAATATTGTATAGTGGTGCTGGGGTGTGGGTGGAGACATTTATAAAAGTAACATGATGAGTTACATGGCAATATTTGATAGTGGTGCTCAGGTGTGGTTGGAGATATTTATAAAAGTAACGAAATGAGTTATATGGCAATATTGGATAGTGGTGCTGGGGTGTGGGTTGAGATATTTATAAAAGTAACACAATGAGTTATATGGCAATATTGGGTAGTGGTGCTGGGGTGTGGGTGGAGGAATTTATAAAAGTAATGTAATGAGTTATATGGCAATATTGTATAATGGTGCTGGGGTGTGGGTAGAGACATTTATAAAAGTAATATGATGAGTTACATGGCAATATTGGATAGTGGTGCTCGGGTGTCGATGGAGACATTGATAAAAGTAACATAATAAGTTATATGATAATATTGGGTATTGGTTCTGGGGTGTGAGTGGAGACATTTATAAAAGTAATGTGATGAGTTATATGGCATTATTGGATAGTAGCGCTGTGGTGTGGGTAGAGACATTTATAAAAGTAACATGATGAGTTATATGGCAATATTGTATAGTGGTGCTGGGGTGTGGTTGGAGACATTTATAAAATTAACATGATGAGTTGTATGGCAATATTGGATAGTGGCGCTGGGGTGTGGGTAGAGACATTCATAAAAGTAACACAATGAGTTATATGGCAATATTGTATAGTGGTGCTGGAGTGTGGGTAGAAACATTTATAAAAGTAACAGAATGAGTTATATGGCAATGTAACACAATGAGTTATATGGCAATATTGTATAGTGGTGCTGGGGTGTGAGTGGAGACATTTATAAAAGTAACACAATGAGTTATATGGCAATATTGTATTGTAGTGCTGGATTGTGGGTAGAAACATTTATAAAAGTAACACAATGAGTTATATGGCAATGTAACACAATGAGTTATATGGCAATATTGTGTAGTGGTGTTGGGGTGTGAGTGGAGACATTTATAAAAGTAACACAATGAGTTATATGGCAATATTGTATAGTGGTGTTGGGGTGTGAGTGGAGACATTTATAAAAGTAACATAATGAGTTATATGGCAATATTTGGTAGTGGCGCTGGGGTGTGGGTTGAGACATTTATAAAAGTAACATAATGAGTTACATGGTAATATTGGATAGTGGTGCTGGAGTTTGGATGGAGACATTTATAAAAGTAACATAATGAGTTATATGGCAATATTGGATAGTGGCGCTGGGGTGTTGGTGGAGACATTAATAAAATTAACATGATGAGTTATATGGCAATATTGGGTAGTGGTGCTCGGGTTTGGATGGAGACATTTATAAAAGTAACATAATGAGTTATATGGCAATATTGTATAGTGGCGCTGGGGTTTGGTTGGAGACATTTATAAAAGTAACACAAAGAGTTATTTTGCAATATTGGGTAGTGGTGCTGGGGTGTGGGTACAGATATTTATAAAAGAAACATAATGAGTTATATGACAATATTGTATAGTGGCGCTGGGGTGTGGGTGGAGACATTTATAAAAGTAACATAACGAGTTACATGGCAATATTGTAAAGTGGCGCTGGGGTGTGGGTTGAGACATTTATAAAAGTAAAATGAGTTATATGATAATATTGTATAGTGGCGCTGGGGTGTGGGTAGAGACATTTATAAAAGTAACATGATGAGTTATATGGCAATATTGTATAATGGCGCTGGGGTGTGGATGGAGACATTTATAAAAGTAACACAATGAGTTATATGGCAATATTGTATAATGGCGCTGGGGTGTGGATGGAGACATTTATAAAAGTAACACAATGAGTTAAATGGCAATATTGTATAATGGCGCTGGGGTGTGGATGGAGACATTTATAAAAGTAACATAATGAGTTATATGGCAATATTGTATAGTGGCGCTGGGGTGTGGGTGGAGACATTTATAAAAGTAAAACAATGGGTTATATGGCAATATTGGGTAGTGGTGCTAAGGTGTGGGTGGAGACATTTATAAATGTAACATAATGAGTTATATGGCAATATTGTATAGTGGCGCTGGGGTGTGGGTGGAGACATTTATAAAAGTAACACAATGAGTTATATGGCAATATTGGGTAGTGGTGCTAAGGTGCGGGTGGAGACATTTATAAAAGTAACATAATGAGTTATATGGCAATATTGTATAGTGGCGCTGGGGTGTGGGTGGAGACATTTATAAAAGTAACACAATGAGTTATATGGCAATATTGGGTAGTGGTGCTGGGGTTTGGGTGGAGACATTTATAAAAGTAACAAAATGAGTTATATGGCAATATTGTATAGTGGCGCTGGGTTGTGGGTAGAGACATTTACAAAAGTAACACAATGAGTTATATGTAAATATTGGATAGTGGGGCTGGGGTGTGGGTGGAGACATTTTATAAAAGTAACATGAGGAATTGTATATCAATATTATATAGTGGCGCTTTGGTGTGGGTGGAGACATTTATAAAAGTAACACAATGAGTTATATGGCAATATTGTATAGTGGCGCTGGGGTGTGGGGTGGAGACATTTTATAAAAGTAACACAATGAGTAATATGGCAATATTGAGTAGTGGTGTTGGGTTGTGGGTGGAGACATTTATAAAAGAAACATAATGAATTATATGGCAATATTTGGTAGTGGGGCTGGGGTGTGGGTGGAGACATTTATAAAAGTAACACAATGAGTTATATGGCAATATTGTATAGTGGCGCTGGGGTGTGGGTGGAGACATTTATAAAAGTAACATGAGTTATATGGCAATATTGGGTAGTTGTGCTGGGGTGTAGGTGGAGACATTTATTAAAGTAACATAATGAATTATATGGCAATATTGTATAGTGGCGCTGGGGTGTAGGTGGAGACATTTATAAAAGTAGCATAATGAGTTATATGGCAATATTTGGTAGTAGTGCTGGGATGTGGGTGGAGACATTTATAAAAGTAACACAATGAGTTATGGCAATATTGTATAGTGGCTCTGGGGTGAAGGTGGAGACATTTATAAAAGTAACATAATGAGTTATATGGCAATATTTGGTAGTGATGCTGGGTTGTGGATGGAGACATTTATGAAAGTAACATGATGAGTTATATGGCAATATTGGATAGTGGCTCTGGGGTGTGGGTGGAGACATTTATAAAAGTAACATGAGTTATATGGCAATATTGGGTAACGGTGCTGGGGTGTGGGTGGAGACATTTATAAAAGTAACATAATGAGTTATATGGCAATATTTGGTAGTGATGCTGGGTTGTGGGTGGAGACATTTATAAAAGTAATGTAATGAGTTATATGGCAATATTTGGTAGTGGGGCTGGGGTGTGGGTGGAGACATTTATAAAAGTAACATGATGAGTTATATGGCAATATTGGATAGTGGTGCTGGGTAGTAGGTGGAGACATTTATAAAAGTAACATAATGAGTTATATGGCAATATTTGGTAGTGGGGCTGGGGTGTGGGTGGAGACATTTATAAAAGTAACACAATGAGTTATATGGCAATATTGTATAGTGGCGCTGGGGTGTGGGTGGAGACATTTATAAAAGTAACATGAGTTATATGGCAATATTGGGTAGTTGTGCTGGGGTGTAGGTGGAGACATTTATTAAAGTAACATAATGAATTATATGACAATATTGTATAGTGGCGCTGGGGTGTAGGTGGAGACATTTATAAAAGTAACATAATGAGTTATATGGCAATATTGTATAGTGATGCTGGGTTGTGGGTGGAGACATTTATAAAAGTAACATAATGAGTTATATGGCAATATTGGATAGTGGTGCTGGGGTGTGGGTGGAGACATTTATAAAAGTAACATGATGAGTTATATGGCAATATTGGGTAGTGGTGCTGGGGTGTGGGTGGAGACATTTATAAAAGTAACATAATGAGTTATATGGCAATATTGTATAGTGGTGCTGGGGTGTGGGTGGAGACATTTATAAAAGTAACATGAGTTATATGGCAACATTGTATAGTGGTGCTGGGGTGTGGGTGGAGACATTTATAAAAGTAAGAATGAGTTAAATGGCAATATTACGTAGTGGTGCTTGGGTGTTGGTGGAGACATTTATAAAAGTAATGTAATGAGTTAAATGGCAATATTGGGTAGTGGTGCTCGGGTGTGGTCGAAGACATTTATAAAATTGACATGATGAGTTACATGGCAATATTGGAAAGTGGTGCTCGGGTTTGGATAGAGACATTTATAAAAGTAACATAATGAGTTATATGGCAATATTGTATAGTGGTGCTGGGGTTTGGATGGAGACATTAATAAAAGTAACATAATGAGTTATATGACAATATTGTATAGTGGTGCTGGGGTGTGGGAGGAGACATTTATAAAAGTAGCATGAGTTATATGACAAAACTGTATAGTGGCGCTGGGGTGTAGGTGGAGATATTTATAAAAGTAACATAATGAGTTATATGATAATACTGGTTAGTGGTGCTGGGGTGTGGGTGGAGACATTTATAAAAGTAATGTAATGAGTTATATGGCAATATTGAATAGTGGTGCTGGGGTGTGGGTGGAGACATTTATAAAAGTAACATGATGAGTTACATGGCAATATTTGATAGTGGTGCTCAGGTGTGGGTGGAGATATTTATAAAAGTAACGAAATGAGTTATATGGCAATATTGGATAGTGGTGCTGGGGTGTGGGTTGAGATATTTATAAAAGTAACACAATGAGTTATATGGCAATATTGGGTAGTGGTGCTGGGATGTGGGTGGAGACATTTATAAAAGTAATGTAATGAGTTATATGGCAATATTATATAATGGTGCTGGGGTGTGGGTGGAGACATTTATAAAAGTAATATGATGAGTTACATGGCAATATTGGATAGTGGTGCTCGGGTGTCGATGGAGACATTTATAAAAGTAACATAATAAGTTATATGATAATATTGGGTATTGGTGCTGGGGTGTGAGTGGAGACATTTATAAAAGTGAACTGATGAGTTATATTGCATTATTGGATAGTAGCGCTGGGGTGTGGGTAGAGACATTTATAAAAGTAACATGATGAGTTATATGGCAATATTGTATAGTGGTGCTGGGGTGTGGTTGGAGACATTTATAAAATTAACATGATGAGTTGTATGGCAATATTGGATAGTGGCGCTGGGGTGTGGGTAGAAACAATTATAAAAGTAACAGAATGAGTTATATGGCAATGTAACACAATGAGTTATATGGCAATATTGTATAGTGGTGCTGGGGTGTGAGTGGAGACATTTATAAAAGTAACACAATGAGTTATATGGCAATATTGTATTGTAGTGCTGGATTGTGGGTAGAAACATTTATAAAAGTAACACAATGAGTTATATGGCAATGTAACACAATGAGTTATATGGCAATATTGTGTAGTGGTGTTGGGGTGTGAGTGGAGACATTTATAAAAGTAACATAATGAGTTATATGGCAATATTTGGTAGTGGCGCTGGGGTGTGGGTTGAGACATTTATAAAAATAACATAATGAGTTACATGGTAATATTGGATAGTGGTGCTGGAGTTTGGATGGAGACATTTATAAAAGTAACATAATGAGTTATATGGCAATATTGGATAGTGGCGCTGGGGTGTTGGTGGAGACATTAATAAAATTAACATGATGAGTTATATGGCAATATTGGGTAGTGGTGCTCGGGTTTGGATGGAGACATTTATAAAAGTAACATAATGAGTTATATGGCAATATTGTATAGTGGCGCTGGGGTTTGGTTGGAGACATTTATAAAAGTAACACAAAGAGTTATTTTGCCAGATTGGGTAGGTGTGCTGGGGTGTGGGTACAGACATTTATAAAAGAAACATAATGAGTTATGTGACAATATTGTATAGTGGCGCTGGGGTGTGGGTGGAGACATTTATAAAAGTAACATAACAAGTTACATGGCAATATTGTAAAGTGGTGCTGGGGTGTGGTTGGAGACATTTATAAAAGTAACATGAGTTATAAGGCAATATTGTATAGTGGCGCTGGGGTGTGGGTGAAGACATTTATAAAAGTATAATGAGTTATATGGCAATATTGTATAGTGGCGCTGGGGTGTGGGTAGAGACATTTATAAAAGTAACATGATGAGTTATATGGCAATATTGTATAATGGCGCTGGGGTGTGGATGGAGACATTTATAAAAGTAACACAATGAGTTATATGGCAATATTGTATAATGGCGCTGGGGTGTTGATGGAGACATTTATAAAAGTAACACAATGAGTTATATGGCAATATTGTATAATGGCGCTGGGGTGTGGATGGAGACATTTATAAAAGTAACATAATGAGTTATATGGCAATATTGTATAGTGGCGCTGGGGTGTGGGTGGAGACATTTATAAAAGTAAAACAATGGGTTATATGGCAATATTGGGTAGTGGTGCTAAGGTGCGGGTGGAGACATTTATAAATGTAACATAATGAGTTATATGGCAATATTGTATAGTGGCGCTGGGGTGTGGGTGGAGACATTTATAAAAGTAACACAATGAGTTATATGGCAATATTGGGTAGTGGTGCTAAGGTGCGGGTGGAGACATTTATAAAAGTAACATAATGAGTTATATGGCAATATTGTATAGTGGCTCTGGGGTGTGGGTGGAGACATTTATAAAAGTTACACAATGAGTTATATGGCAATATTGTATAATGGCGCTGGGGTGTGGGTGGAGACATTTATAAAAGTAACATAATGAGTTATATGGCAATGTTGAGTAGTGGCGCTGGAGTGTGGATGGAGATATTTATAAAAGTTACATAATGAGTTATATGGCAATATTGTATAGTTGCGCTGGGGTGTGGGTGGAGACATTTATAAAAGTAACATGAGGAGTTATATGGCAATATTGTATAATGGCACTGGGGTGTGGGTGGAGACATTTATAAAAGTAACATAATGAGTTATATGGCAATATTGTATAGTGTGCTGGGGTATGGGTGGAGACATTTATAAAAGTAACATGAGGAGTTATATGGCAATATTGTATAGTGGCGCTGGGATTTGGGTAGAGACATTGATGAAAGTAACGTAATTAGTTATATGGCAGTATTGTTTAGTGGTGCTGGGGTTTGGGTGGAGACATTTATAAAAGTAACATGAGGAGTTATATAGCAATATTGTATAGTGGCGCTGTGGTTTGGGTGCAGGAAATTAGTTAGGAAATTTGTAATCAGTTTGTATATGTTCATACTAATACACATTTGAAAAGCTGGTTAGATGCAATATGCATGACAAGTTTCACTTCTAACTGTGTCAGATACACGAGTACACTGGTATACAGTGTACTTGCTCTTTCACTTTCATTCTGATTTAGGGATGGTTATATCATGACCTTGACTCCAGCTTATCATAACAACATATAGTAGTTATTCATGTAATAATATTGATCCATCTAAGGATAGGCTGAAATTTTTAAGGATAACAGCCAGTCAATGAAATTTGGTTAGTTTCAGGTCTGATATTATGATACAGAAAAGTGTTGGGGGTCTGGCCACTCTCCAGTTACTGTTCCTGAAGACTGTCTGTAGTTTTCATGAGTTTATCCAGTCTCTGGTGTCTTCCCTGGTCAGGCTTTTTAACACTGGGGACAAATCCATGTTTTTTTCTTTATTGATTGTTAGAAGTTGTGGTGTTATGTCTATTTATTCAGGTTCGATGGCTGTGGACACAACCAGAATGTTATATAGCTTATAATTTTATTGTGCATGATTATAACACCATTTAAGATATTTAACACTATAATCAGTCCAAGTATAATTAGATTTCTCAAATTAGCCCAAATTATAAGTTCAGGGACTGGCAAAAGCACTTGTTTTTGTCTGCGGACGAGTGATTTTTTCAGTAATTAGTCTGTTGGACGAGTAATTTTTTTGGCGAGATCGAAAAATAAACAGTCTGAAAAGAAATGATCCAAAGTCGTTACGGTATTTATTCTTTCTATATTTCATTGCTGTTTAAATATCATTTGTAAATTTGACATTTTACATTAATCAACGATAACTTTATCATGCAGTTTCTTGATGAGCCTCCCAGGACACTTTTGATTACACAGTGTTCGGCATAGTTTTAAGCTCTACTGGCAAAGGCCAGAAGTGCTTATGCAATGGCGTGTTTTCCATCATCCGTCGTCCGTCTTCGTCTGTCGTCTCCAAAGTGTGTTAGCAGCACTTTCTCTGAAACCATTAGGCCAATTAAATTGAAACTTGACATGGATGTTTCTATTGCATAGGATACTATACAGAAGATTTTTTTTTTTTTCGATATGAAATTCAAAACTTAAAAAATCTTCTTCTCATGAATCGCCCAACAGATTTTCAAAAGGTTTATGTAGTAATGATAACCAATTATAGTTTTGTAAGATTTGTTCAAATGGTGTCCTTATTGTTAAAAATGACCCCGCCCGAGGTTTCAATTAGGGGACACGTGTCATTATAATTATTATTATTTTTTTTTTTTAAATGGAAATGATTTTGCTTATTCCTTCACAGAAGCATTGTTTGATGAAGGAGCTTCAGTTTTGTAAAAATGACTGGGTTCCTATGTCTTAAGGTGTCAGGAGGGGTCCCAAAAGGGTAAAAATTTGGAATTACAAAAATCATTTTCTTGAGAACAGTATGTCAGATTTGTTCATATTTGGCATAAATTATCCCTATGTGTAAGGGGTTTGCAGATAGGAATTTAGGGGCTAAATTTTATAGGGGCCCTGTAAGGGGCTTTTTTCATACGAATACTAAGGGAAAACAGAAAATTCTCTTTTTAGCTCGCTGGGACGAAGTCCAAGGAGAGTTATTGTCATGACCCTGGCGTTGTCGTCTGTAGACATCCAGGTTAAACTTTTGCGTTTAACTTAAAGATATCTATGCAACCTCTCATTTGAT
Source organism: Panopea generosa (assembly GCA_029582155.1). Taxonomy (NCBI): domain Eukaryota; kingdom Metazoa; phylum Mollusca; class Bivalvia; order Adapedonta; family Hiatellidae; genus Panopea; species Panopea generosa. Next base: position 37,444,548 of record CM055901.1, on the reverse strand, counting down.
GTGAAGGAAACTTTGCATGTGTATTAACCATCATCAATGGAACACACAGAGACAAGAACCATAACTCTGGATTGCATTTTGGCACAGTTATGGCCCTTTTTGGACTTAGACATCCGGAGGCGAGCTTTGTTGTCTTCTAACAACTCTTGTTTTTCATCTATTTAGGCAAAATTATTATTCAGCTGGAATTCTGAAGAATCATCTAGTCATAGAAAATAAGATTTGGCTCAATAGGGAGATTTGACTTTCCATAAGGGGCCAGGGTGGGTCAAAAAAGAGTTAAAATAGAAAATTTTCAAAAATCTTCTCAACAACCGGTCAGTTAAATTTGTTCATAGTTATTTGATATGGACTATCCGAATGAGCATGAGTTTAAAGTTTGTACAAATCAAGGAGCTTGTATTTATAGGGCCCTGTAAAGGGTTTTATATAGGAATACTATTGGAAAATGGAAAATTCTCTTTTTATGCCCCCTCAAAAATTTTATGGTGGCATATAGTAATCGCAGCGTACATCCGTCCTTCCGTCTGGTATTTCGTTTCCGGCCTGTATCTGTGTCATGCATAGATGGATTTTGTTGATACTTGGTACAAATGATCAACATAACATGAAGACATGTTGCAAATAAGACCCACCCCCGTACTTGTCTAATATTTAGGGATTTTAAAATAGCTTGATACTAGTGATCAGCATGTCATGATGATGTTTCAGGAGCATTTAACTGTTGAAATACCCAGACCATTACATCAGATGTCAATGTCAAGGTTACACAAAGGTCAAGTTCATGCTTTAATGTAAAAAATATGAAATTGCATGTCTAGTCTGAAACATCAGTCCATTATTCTTTATATTCATGGATACATCGCTACCTATTATAACATAATTATATTGTTATTTTTCAACGACCATTTAGGGGGCATGCGACACTTACCAGTGACATTTCTTGTTTATCATTCATTTATAAATGACTTTTTTATTCAGTTTGAGTTTTTAAGCAACTTCTAGTTATAACAAATATGATTTTGTTGGATACGAAGGATTGACTTTCTAATAGGAGCCATGTGGGGTCACAAAATGATTAAAATTGAACATTGTCATAAATCTTATTTTCAACAACTGGTCAGTCAGATTTGTTCATATTTGATATGAATTATCCCTATGCTTAAGAAATCTTAAGTTTGTACAAATCAAGGGACACTGGGATGTATAGAGGCCTTGTGAGGGTCTTCAAGTTTTACATAGGAATACTATGGGAAAATGGAAAATTCTCATTTTTTTGTCCATTTGGGTTAATATGTTGTTTAATTTGAGATCTAAAGCATTGTCTAGTAACAATTAATTTGATTTTGTTCAATAAAATGGATTGAATTTTCATAAGCGGCCAGAGGGCTGATTGGGCAATAAGGTTAAAATTGGGAATTTTCACAAATTTCCTCTCAATAACCTTTCAGTCAAACTAGTTCATATTTGATATAAATTATCCTTACATCAGCAAGGATTGAAGATTCTGCATATCAAGGGGTTTGGATATATTGGGGCCCTGTAATGTGAATTTTACATAGGAATATTATAGGGAAAACTGATTTTTTTCATTTTGCATACATATGTACAAAAAAACTTCTTTTTAAAATTTGAATCATTTCTGCTCATAACAAATCGCTAAAAGTAGGTGATTGAAGTTCTGATAAATTAAGGGGCTGGGTTGTATAAGGGTTCTGTACAGGGGACTATTTTTTTTTTTTTACAGATGAATGGTATAGGAATTTAAAGTATTTCCTTTTCTTAGCAATAAAGTTTTTGTTCAGTATGGGTGTGGCGGGGTTGTTTATCCATAAGTTGTAAAGACGACCCCCCACTCCCAAAAAGGGTAAATATTGTGGAATTTCAAAAAGTGCTATGGCCACTATGAGCCAGTAGAGCGTCCTAAGGCCCTCTTGGGCCTCTTGTTTTATAAGGTATCAAGATGCGCATGTGCAGCTTTATAATACCAGTTTAAAAATCGGACTATTAAAGGTCTTTGGAACATTTCCTGGTCTTTTTGCGTTTTACATGTTACGGAGGCTTGAATGTATTAACCTTTTTATGTTGACCCCGAGCTGTTTGTATTCAGAACAATTGTGCACAAGCAATATACAAACATCAACAAAATTAGTGTTTATTGCATGATCATAAGCTTTAAAGGTAGTGGTGTACTGTAAATTGAGTAAAAAATTATTTAAGGTAAAATAAGGTAACCACAACGTGCTTCAAAATAGACATTTTAGTAAAACATTTTTGGACTAGTGAATTTTCCCATCAGACAAGTACTTTCTACCAGTCCATTTGCCCGACGGATGAGTGCTTTTAAAAGTTTTTCCCGACCCCTGAAATTATCAGTCCTTAATTGAGATTGTACCAGCGAGCGATAGAACTGTTTCTACAATACATTTCAATAGTAGTTATTAGTAGTTATTGTTTTTAGATGTTCTGTCGCTGAATGTGGGCTGTCCCAAAATCTCTTACTTCACATTGCTGACAAATCAATCAAACATAAACAAAAATATGCATATACCAGTGTATAATTATCATCTATAAGTTTGGCTATATTAGAATTTGAAAGAAGTGACAGGTGAAATCAGGTGAGCGACTTATGCCCGATTGGGCGTCTTGTCTTGTTTAATTAAATTTTGTATGAAATTCAGTACTGTCCCTCTCCAACTTTGGTACTTGTCTAAGAATCCCTGCCTCCCCTCATCTCCTCTACCTTTCCTGTCTTAAAGTATGGTCATCTTAATGGTTGGTTTGTTCTTTTATAAAATGAGCAAGTAAAGATAGCGTTTTTTCTCCTTTTAAATATGCTCAAGGTGATATCTGTTTGAGGGGTGTATGTTTAAAGTGTTTTGCAGTGATCGCTTGTGTAAATATTAATTAATACTGTAGAGAAACTTTAAGATCACTCCCTCTTGTCCTGTTGTCATTATATACACATAACCGGTAGTATTCTTCAGTGTTTTTTGGAAGGCAAGTAAAGCTCTGACTTCCATAGCTGTCATGCAGCCCTAACAATCTGTTATAAAGGTAACGTATGACAGGAACCGCCATATTCATCCAACCGATAAAGTAGTTCAAAGGACGTATTGTACCATAGTTTTTTTATTTATTGCGGATTTTATTCTCTATAATCTCTAGTATATCCCTATGGATAGTTATATCCATCATAACTATTGAACTGGAGGTATTTAAATTGACCAGAGTTTTAGCACAAAATATATGATCGCCGGACTGAAGATGATTCATATGGATAGTTATATCCATCATAACTATTGAACTGGAGATATTTAAATTGACGGGAGTTGTAGCACAAAATATATGATCGTCAGACTGAAGATGATTCATATGGAAAGTTATATCCATCATAACTATTGAACTGGAGATATTTAAATTGACCGGAGTTGTAGCACAAAATATATGATCGCCAGACTGAAGATGATTCATATGGAAAGTTTTATCCATCATAACTATTGAACTGGAGATATTTAAATTGACCGGAGTTGTAGCACAAAATATATGATAGCCAGACTGAAGATGATTCATATGGATAGTTCTATCCATCATAACTATCGAACTGGAGATATTTAAATTGACCGGAGTTGTAGAACTGGAGATATTTAAATTGACCGGAGTTGTAGCACAAAATATATAATCGCCAGACTGAAGATGATTCATATGGATAGTTATATCCATCATAACTATTGAACTGGAGATATTTAAATTGACCGGAGTTGTAGAACTGGAGATATTTAAATTGATCAGAGTTGTAGCACAAAATATATGATCACCAGACTGAAGATGATTCATATGGATAGTTCTATCCATCATAACTATTGAACTGGAGATATTTAAATTGACCAGAGTTGTAGCACAAAATATATGATCGCCAGACTGAAGATGATTCATATGGATAGTTATATCCATCATAACTATTGAACTGGAGATATTTAAATTGACCGGAGTTGTAGCACAAAATATATGATCGTCAGACTGAAGATGATTCATATGGATAGTTATATCCATCATAACTATTGAACTGGAGATATTTAAATTGACCGGAGTTGTAGCACAAAATATATGATCGCCAGACTGAAGATGATTCATATGGATAGTTATATCCATCATAACTATTGAACTGGAGATATTTAAATTGACCGGAGTTGTAGCACAAAATATATGATAGCCAGACTGAAGATAATTCATATGGATAGTTATATCCATCATAACTATTGAACTGGAGATATTTAAATTGACCGGAGTTGTAGCACAAAATATATGATCGCCAGACTGAAGATGATTCATATGGATAGTTTTATCCATCATAACTATTGAACTGGAGATATTTAAATTGACCGGAGTTGTAGCACAAAATGTATGATCGCCAGACTGAAGATGATTCATGGAAAAACAAAATCTGGAGCTGAAGTTAAAACATAATCTATATCTGGAGCTGAATCGTTAAAATTCTTGCTTGAGGAGTTGGACAAGTTAAGAGTTCAGATGACTCATTTGAATAGCATATTTGTGTTTTTTTAAGAATTTAACTTTTTTTTAAATAAACAATAATTCATTCATTGTTGGTGATTGTTTGCACATTATTAAAAGGCACTTTAAAGCAGTACATTCTTTTTTTATGAAATAATAGGGATAGATATTGAGCAGTGGAGATGTAAAATTGGTAGTTTTTCTGGGAAGCATGTGTCGATCAATACTCTGTCAAAAAGTAAAACGTCAGAATATGAAGGTTTGTTTGTCAAGCTTTCATAAAGGTTTTTCATGTTGATTTTATGTGGAGATGTGGAAAGGAATCCTGCACCATCATGTTACCAGTTTGCAAAATTCCCTGTAAATGGCAATTTTCACCAGGGTCATCAAATATTTAGTAAATTTTCACAGGGAAGACAGTGTGTACCATGTTGTTAAGCATTTTTTGCAAATGCATTTTTAAAACAGTTGATAGGTACTGTTGGAAAAGTACTGATATGGACTCTGTATTGTATGCAGGAGATTATTTATATACAAAAGAAATATCAAACACACCACATTCTTTTCTGAATCCCAATGAACTGCCTTCTTAGTTAACATATCAGAAATCTTACTAAGTTTTCCAATATTCCGAACCTACATTTTTGAATTAACACAAGCAGCAAGCCTTCCCTCAGGCCTTTCAGGCATTTGATTCTTGTTTATGAATGGAGTTTAATGCCATTTTCAACATATATCAGGTTATATATATATAGCATAATAATCAAGTTTTATTCGGGGAATGAATCTGGGTTGAACCACCGTTCTTCAGCAAGTAACAGCAAAGTTTCTTACATAAAGTTTTTGGTGTGAGCAGGACTCGAACCAACAACCTCAACAGTGAGAATTAAGTGATCTTGAGCTCAACCACGGAGGACATAGTAAGTCTTAAAAAATCTGTTTTACTTGAATTTCTTAAATAAAGATAGCCGGGCCCGAATAGCTCAGTTGGTTACGCGTCTGACTATCAATCAAGGGGTCGTAAGTTTGAATCCCCCGCCCTGCGACAATCTCCGTGATGATTGATATACGACATTGTGTCTCAATATCATTCGTCTCTCACCACTGATTCAAGTGGGAAAGTTATCAGTTACTTGTGGAGATGGGGTGTGCTCGAGTACTGGTTAATACCAGGAAACAGCGGTTAGGTTAACTGATCGTCTGTTAGCCCTCGGTGGCATGAAAATGACGCTTAATGTTCAATCAATCAATTCAATTAAATAAAGATATTTATCCAGTGTTCTTCTAAAAACATAAATAGGTTCAGGCTATAGTGGTTTAAGGCGTGGTTGTCTTATGTGCACTTGCCTCTTGCTGCTGAGGTCGTTGGTTCGAGCCCAGTTTATAGTATACTTCTTAAAAATGACCATATTTTTTAACCAGACATCCATTTCATTACTGCTATTTTAAGTGACGGAATTTATGATTATAATTTATAACTACTCTGTATTTCTTTCTCAGGGAATCAATATAACTGGCCCGGTATTGAATAGTTTACAGGAGCTCTTGCCAAGTTTTCACATGCAAATTTCAGCAGTTTGTCCCCTTGCAATGTATGCCTCATATACACCCTACAAGCCTACAGATAATACCTGTATTATTGATCATGTTAACTTGTCATGCAAAACAATTTGTAAAGTTGTCATTCGTGCGCAAAGTAGTTGTAAGTTAACATAGAGGTTTTAAGAACATAAATGAATGCAAAATGACCCTACCAACGACATTGTACATGTACATACATGTGATATTTTCAAGGCACAATCTAATCTTTAAAACTTAGTTTAGTGTTTTATATGACCCCCACCATTCAAATTATATGGTATTCCCCAATGAACCCTCCCCTAATAAACGCTCCCACCCATTTGGATCTGAAAAATAATAAAACAATAATAATAAAAAAATAGAAATAATAATTAAACTACTTATAAAACCAACTCACTTCATAATTTATGTCCAAATAACCACTGCCATCACCCTCACCCAGGTCATACCAAAGATTTGAAAAATGGTATAAGAAGCTTCCTTGCTTGGGGGTATCATACCAAGTGTATGACTTGATACTTCAGTTTGGCAGTGCTTAGAACACACTGAAACATTGTTGAAAGTGACGCTAAATACCATACAACATCACTTGTCGTGTTATTTCCTTAATTTGTATTTACAACAGTCATAATTTTCAGTTTTGTTTAGGAAATTTTTACTTGAAAATTTTCACCAGATGTTTTCACTGATAATAATAATTATTATTTCTCATTTTCTGAAAGTAATAGTTGAATTATAGTATATTCTTCCTAATGGTAACTGCTTTTGTTTATTTTGAAAGAAGTCAATGACTCTTCACTGGGGACAGTTTGTCTAATAATGTCCTTGTAAACTTGGCCATAATTATAGTGTGTGATAATTGATTAATCTACCTTCCTATTGAAGTCTTGCATTAATTGTTGTTAATTGACCCATTTCACTGGTTAATTGATTGACAGTGTATAGGTTATCTGACATATGCTTAACCTTCAATCCACTCTTCAAGCGGCTGTCGAGCAGGACGGACGTCTCCTGGGCAAGCTCCAGCCTTCTAAGTGGGTCACGGTCCCTCCACGTTTACATGGAGGGATTTTTAACGAATCATCGTTTTTATGTTTTTAACGTGGTGTTAAAAAGGGTCGTTTTAAATAATCAACAAGAATCAGCATGCTACAATAGTACTACATCTCCAAGAAACATCTTTTGACGGGAACCTCCATATCATCAGAATCAACTTAGCCAAAAAATGGACTTCAAGAATCATCTCTAATCAACTTATCTACTAGAATCTTCCAGAATCTTCATCGTCGGGCTACTCGTCTGTTTGACAGCTTCGGTCTCAAATCGCTTTAATGCAATGCTTCAAGCTCAGCGGGTTGAGATTGACCCAGTCATCAGCAACCTTAAACTCGACAACAGATCTTAACAACTGGATCAAACATGGAAGATTGAACATCATATCGCCAAGAACCAACTTAGAGAATAATCATCTTATCCAGCCAGTGGTGCAACACCGGGAGGAGTAGCGAACCTGCCGATGCTGTCCACTGGCATCGTAATCTACTTATCCTGCTCGCCAAAAAGCCTAGAGCTAAGTGCGAGGGTAAAGAAACACTTAACAACAAATAACCTTCAATCTTCAATATCAAGTGTCAGCCATATGTTTACACATTTAAATACTGACAAATTAACATTTGGGTAGTTTTCAGTTATTCAGCAAATTTCCAGACACAATGATGGATTTATTAAATTATAACTTAGAGTAAATATTTTGGTGTTAAAATGTAGTTTAAACATTCCTCTGTATGATTTAAATAATAAAAAGATAGTTTGTGACAAGAAAATCATGTAAATCAAAATTTATGTATGGTAACCTCAAGGTTTTTGACGTTACATTTTGTTTATTGACAATAGTTTATGCATTTAATGGGTGATTTCAATACAATAACTTATGATTATTAGATAAGACTGGAGAATACCTATGAAATAATAAGCATAGAAAAAATCGAATGTGACCAGAACAAAAGTAATTATATATATTTTGTAGTTGTGGATGTTACTCAAAATTTATATGATAAAAGTTCATCGTGTTGCTATCTATATCCGAACAAACTGAAATAGTACTCAAAACTTTCAAATAGAGAACATATCCTTGTGATTTTTCATTTTAACTTCAAACTGACATACATATATCAGAATAGTTTGTCACAATTCATATGGACGTTACTCTTTGACAATTGACAAATATGCAAATATGTAACGTCCACAACTTTAAAATAACGTCCACAACATACACAAATTACAAGATTACTTCTGTATTGTTTTATAATTGTTGTTATATTGTTGTTAATAGTGTACATCTTATCACACTTGGCCTTGTGTTATAACATTTTATCCTAGTATACATATTTAAACTTGTACTTTAGTGGTTTGAACATGTTTCACTGCTAACTACTGAACTAGTAACTACTAGTAATATTAAAGGGTTATATTAGTAATATTGAAATAAATCAATTATGTTGTCTTACTTCTAGTATTTATCTACATGTGCTAACTGTATTATAAGAAGGATTTCCCAACATCTGTGTACTAGGTTGCTAGTAGTATATACTATAGGTAAAGTTTATGAACCCCACCAACCAACTAGTATAGAAAATCACTTAACTCTTTACTTCATAGAGATATAGCAGTATTGCCTATCCTAACAGATACAGGTAGAAGGAAACAGATGTCAATAAACCAATACCCAGCTGATAAGGTTTCTGCACCATTCCCATAGGGGATATTTAAAAATACATGCTGATTGCACACCCAGTTCATTAAAGTCATTATTTCAGTAAGAAATATTGATTTTATACTTTTTTTGTGTATGTAAAGTTTGTTGCAAATAAAATTTTCTTTCTGGTGATATAAAAATTATTATTTTGTGGCAATTGAATAATGAGATATATGGGTAGAAACTAAAAAGATTTTGTTTCATTTTATTTTTTCTTTAAATTCAACACTAGTTTATATATATATCTCGCTTATAAAGTTAATATTTCCGCAAGATATATTGATTTTACACTTGTTATGTCAGTGTAAACTTTGTTGAATATTGAATTATCTTTGCGATGATAAAAAAAAAATAATTCTATGACAATGGAATACAAAGATACACGGATATAAAACAAGAAGACTTTTCATTTCAATTCATTTTTAATTTTGACACAAATTTATACATACCAATATTTTACAATGATATTTTTATATGTAATATAATTCAAACAAATAAACTTAATAAAATAATTAAAATAGGAATAGTTAAATAGATATATAATTTTTTACTATTTTACCAAAAGTATCATAAATTTAATGTTACTACACTTATTTTTATACAAAATATGCAAGAGCGTCCAGTTATGGTTGTACAATGTTTTAATCTTTACTTTTTGGTGGAATTTGTACATTTATTTTCCATTTCAGGTAAAAGCAGCACAAAATTTAAATTAAAAAATATCAAATCCTCCTGAAAGTTTTGGTCCTGACTGCTATGTGCGAACTTTCAAACTGAAATAAGACAAAAACATACATAAGTTCACTAAACAGACAAAACAGATTATTTACAATAATTACTACTAATAATAAATTATCAATACCTTAGTTATAATTAATACAACTACTGCATATTTATTATTAGAATCATTATTATGAATAATTAAAGACAATAATAGATAAGGGAAGTTTTAATTATAATAATGATAGGTCTAGTTACAATTTATCAGTTAGTATTAATGGTAAAAATAGAAATTACTTATTATTCTTTTATGTGTTCTATTACCGTGCTACAATTTTACCTATGAGAAAAAACGTTTTATTACTTTCCCTTCTTGCGCATTTTTAAAAAGAATCCCCATGCTATTATTTTTACATGTAGATCTACTTGTATGTAAATAAATTGCTTGTCATCAAATCAGATCAGAAAGTCAAAGTTAGAATCGGACATGAATTCAAAATTAATCTAAATCGGTAATGCGTATAATATTTATAAATTAATTAGAACGGGATCTTTCACAGACGAACAGATAATTAAAAAAAATAATTACCTTATTATAATGACCAGCAGACATCATGCTGATCTGGGACGCCTTATAGTTTTATTGCCCCTTCATGGTATAAAAATTCCGGTCACGGGTGTCAGCTGTGAAAACAAACTAGTATTGTCTCATATTGGCGCGTGCATTTGATTAGTCCATATACCCCCAGGACATATATCACGCCTTTGGTAAATTGCCGAACTGCAAACTGACATAATTTATGACACCCCCTCCCCAACTTCTAACCAAAAAAATCAAAATATGCCGATGTACATTTTCGGAAAATAGTGTTGACCTATTTCTTTCTGGAAATTTCCATGACCTCGCGTGATCGCTGGCATGGGTATTTACGATTGGACGGTATTTTTAAATGTAACCTATGGTGTCATGCATAATTTTACTACACGAACTGCAATGCTACACGAATATTAACACCTGTCATTGAAAAATACATTGAAACATATTGTTTTTGCAATTGAAATTGGGAGATTTTTGTTATTCTTGCGTAAGTATGGACAATGCAATGAATTCGCGTGATCATTGATCAATTGAAATGTATTGTTTTAGCGATTGAAAATGTGGATATTTTTGTTATTCCCGCGTAAGCATGGACAATTCGATGACCTCGCGTGATCACTGATGTGACCCTATTTATGATTGGACGCTATATTTAATTCTAACCTCTGATATCATGCATAATTTAACTGTGTGAAATGCAATGCTACACGAACATAAACATCCGGTCCTTGAAAAATAAATTGAAATGTGTTTCTTTTGCGATTTAAATTGGTGATATTTGTGTAATTCCCGCGTAAGTCTGGTCAATTCAATGACATCGCGTGGTCACTGATATGACACTATGTGCAAATAGACGCTATTTTTATAAAAACTTTAAATAGTAACCATATTATGTCTTCCGTAAATTTACTTTGTGAAATGTTGCACTACACGAATATAAACTTACGACCTCTGAAAAATAAATTAAAAGGTGTTGTTTTTGTGATTGAAAATAGGGGGCGTCGAAATGCGTCTTTATGAGAATGAGACCACGCGTCCAAATGCGTCTTTATGAAGGACACGTACCAGGTGTCCAGATGCGTATTTATGAAGCGGGGGGTAGGGTCGTCGGAATGCGTCTTTATGAAGTATAGGGTTAAAGCCACTATCTGCTCACTGTATTAATACAGTGCTTTCCAAAACTTTGTGAACTAGACTAGCAGCACTTAGTATATCTACAGTATATAAATGAGACCCCCAACCAGAAAAGGTATTGACAAAGTATACAAGTCTCTTCTGACAAATGACAATTAAAATTTATTGGAAGAATAATAAACTATATCCATATATGTCAGTGAATAATATTTCAAAGTTTTTTCTTCTTTTGATCCATAAAGAATCTTTTGTTGCTATTAAAATGGCATCTTCACAACTTCCAGAGACATCTCAAAGGTCTGAAAATACACAAATGAAAGTTTTGATATTAATATTATGTATTTTATACAGTCAAAAAGTTTATTTGTACACATATAACAAAGTTATAGCGCTATAAAAGTAAATTATTAGTATATTAATCCTATTGGGAGAGAGTAAGAAGGCAATTTACTTTTATTTTATCTAAACTGATATTAAATTGTCTTGGCACTGTTCATACCTTTGAATACTAAGCCCACTCGTAGCCAAATCTGGAGAGGAGATAACACTCACAATATCCTCAAAGATCACTGTGCCTGGTCTCCTAGAGCTGCCAAAGATCTCCACACTCAAGGAAATGGTTTTAATTAACAAACCCATGACCATTGATCAACCTGGACATAAAAAATTGTTTCTTGATAAATTTGTAGTTATTTTTTGTCTGTATATTTATTTAAATTAACCCTATGCCTCATAGAGACGACTTTTCACGCCTGTATCGAGAGCCTCTCAGAGACGACTTTCCACGCCTCTATCGATAGCCTCATGATCACGACAATTCACGCCCGTGTATTTCAATCGCAAAAATAACACACATAAACTTCATTTTCCGCGACAGGAAGTTTACATTTGTGTAAAATAACATTTCCCCAAGTAAAATTACCCATGACATCATAGTGTTACTATTTAAAGTTTTTATAAAAATAGCGTCCATTCGAACATACAGATCAAGCGTTATCAAGCAAGTTCATCGCCCAGTCGCATTATGTAAAATGCTATAATTTTCCATGATTTGTGCGGGAATCCAAAAATAAATCGGGGTCAAATACAATTTTCTGAAAACAGAAGCAGTCTATTTTCGTGTTTTAGGAAATGTGCATCCCGCGTGACCTTTGGCAGAAAATAAAACTATGTTTACACGCAGCTGACTTTCGGCACATTTTTGAAGTTGTTGTGTTTTCACAGCTGACACAAATTCATGGGTATATCGCTGTGTCATACTGACCAAACAGGGGGCAATAAATCACTGATAACGGTAAGATTTTGCCAATTAAGAAAGATCAAATAAGAATCCCGCTGTGTTTGAAAGATCAAACAATTTTTTTTCAATCGGGTATTTAATTAGAAACATACCCGCATACTCGCAAATAGATTTATAAATTATCGCTTCACAAGCAGATTGATTGTATTTTCAAAATAAATAAAATTCTTACCGTATTAAATTGAAAATATGTTTTCTCGCTAGTATTGTAATTGATGGGATAATTTTTAATAAAGATTCATATTATTTCCGTAGCATACGCATAAACAACAACCATAATGCATGTATTTATTAAATCCTGCACATGTTTTATACACGACGTCTACACGATTGCTATAAAATTACCCTAAATTTGGAACCGTGTGTTAAGTTTTAAATGTCACATTTCAGTGACGTCGGCGTGTACAAATAAAATATCAAAACTATGAAAGGAAATAGGTCATACATGTCAAATGATGAAACGAACATTGAAATTTGCATCAGACTTTTTTTATAGGTAACTTTGTTTCCATTGTTTATGGAATTTTACTGTCACATGAGGTCACCAATAAACACTAGATTTGTGTTGTGTTTTTATTATGTAGATCTAGTTTGCATATACATTTAAATTTTATGTTTATTTCATTTAAAAAAAATATAAAACAAACATGTAGATATAGATCTAGTTTAGATTGCTGTACATGTTTCTTTTTTTATTTCTGGAAATGAAATAAACAAAAAAAGTAAATTTTATGCATAAATTTTTACTTCCTCTTATTTTCTGTTCCTATATTTCATTTAATATTTGCCTTACAATTTTAAACTTTACACTGTGACAAAGAAAATTAATTTTTCTACAAAGTTTCCATATACCAAAAAAGCATAAAATGAAGTCTTAATGTTGGAAATATGTGTTAAAGTAGCAAGGTGTCAAATTATCAACATGTTCCTAATACCTTCATGGGGACAGTGTAATCTGGCTATCATTACCTGAGCGTGACAGATACTGAGATAAGGAGTACACAGTATTGGTTAGCATGGTTGATATGATAATACCTATATGAGGCAAAGGGTTAAATGATAAAGCAACATAATTATGGGCATGAGATTTTCTTAAAGTAATTAAGAGAACAAAATTAGTATCGTTTGTAGTTATTGTTTTTAATATATATATATTTTATATCAATAATACTGGTACTAAGCATTATTATCTACAACTAAATTTTTAAAAATTAAACTGTTAATATGAGAATAACATTCTAAAGTATATTTTGTAAACTTAGATCAATTAATTAGTAATTTATGTTTCAGACTTTAACATATAATTGTTTGTTCCAAAATTCTTGTGTCAAATGTAACATCCATAACAAAAAAAACATCCATGAATTGATAATATTTCTTATTTATCAGGAGTACTGGCAAACTCATACTTAGGTCAACTCAATTTCTACCAAAAAAGGATAATTAATTGTTAATCTTCTTGCCTCTCATATTATTTCAATTAGAGATAATATAAAATCAGTTTTGGATGTTACACATTCAAGTAGAAACAAATGTCAATGTCACATCCACAACATTACCTAACGTCCGCAAACGTAACGTCCAACACACGACGAAGGAGATATTTGGTGACAGAATAGACAAACTAGAATTGTTGTATTCATTTACAGAGAAAATGGTATGATATCAAATACTGGGGTATACATCATGGTTATTAATTACATTAAAGCGTAGGACATTTGGTATAGACAAGTTGACCATGTCAAATAGTAACATCCAAAACACGATAGGATGTCAAGGTATAACATCCGTATACTCATTTCATAACACCGACCGCTAGCTGCGTCAATACGGCAATTTCCGTCTTTTCTTTCGATTAACATTCATTGTTTATTGTTTGCAATCATCACAATAGTACATGGATTCACTATAGATGTTTTATCAATAGAGTGATGAAATGTTCTGGACGTTACTCTGACTTTTTGATTGACCGACAACACTTACCTCTATATTCTCCCTGCTGGTAGTTGAGTTGTGTACACACAAACTTATGACGCGTTTTTGGACATGTTTATTTATCCATTGAGGGGTGTTAGATATGGTATGATCATAAAATTGTTAATTAACGACGATTCGTTTTGGACGTTACAAATTGACCGACATTTTTACATTGAGGAAAGTTCGGTGATATTTTTTTATTGTGAAATCCTGTATATCACTCTACTTTACAAGGTAACTTTAAACAAACAATCTAACACCCCCACATGCAAATGATGTTGTCCATGCTTGTAATGTCTAAAAATAGATGTCAGAGTTTCTTACAAAAATTGACCGACACCGTAACGTCCATACGCAGAATTTAATTTCTATTAAAATCAACTTTTTATCGGCATTTTAGTGTTTTAGAGATGCTTATATTTTAATTTTATTTATGTTTTTACAGTTACCATAAATAATGACTTTATAATCCATTGGAAAGTAACAATACAACTTTATTGTATATACTGATGGTAAAATGTCCAAAAATGGACCCTGTCAAAACTGGCATTTTTCAATTTAAAAATGTTGTAATTTTTTTCTTTCTGGCCATGTCTCCATAAAACTATCTTTACTATTCATTCAGATCATATCTAAAAGTATCAACACAACAAACATGTCAAATACGCTTTATTTTTATTACAAATTATGATCAAACTTCCATGGTACTGAATTGCTGAATAACTGAGAACTACCCATTTCTTTTTCACATATCCATGATCAGGGCCAATACATAAACACAGGTGTTTTCTTGTTCTGTTTTAAACCAGCTGTGACATCAGAGATTTCCCCATATACTATTTAAAGCCATCTGTCCTTCAGTGATCCATGATCATTGGGCATGTCCAATATGTTGGTTTATTCATACATTCATACTTGCCTGGAGGATTTGGGAGTTGTATTTTCTGGATAGGTTTTGTAAACACTGTACATACAGCTGTTATGTTTTACAACCTTTGAGCTATAAACATGAAATTTCACTATGTCAGCTTTAAGCTGTCCAGATAAAATTTACCTGAGAGGTTTAAGATGTTAAAAGAAGACTAAAAAACGGATTGTACTTTGATGTTTCCTTTGTATGGGATGAGTCAATTTGATCATTGTGCTGGCAACTTTATAGTTTGTGTCCGTCTTAGTTGAGTGAATCTCGTCTTATCTTCTCACCATACCTGTATAGGCGTTCGTTGACAGGTACATCACAGTGGTTGAGGAGCATACTAATCTTGTAGCTGATCTTGATTAAGTTGAAGGAAAGTGTCCTTGTTCAGGTGTTGTTTTTCAGTGAGTGTCACCTGGCAGGGAAAAGGAGGCAGGACGGTTTAAAATGTGTCCTATTTGTGTTTAATTCTGCTGGACCTATTAAGTTGGATTTAAAAAAAAATGGATCCATATAATTTCTATGATCCTGCCGTGGTGCCTCCATCACCCCGGGCTTTCGTTCAGTATGAAGAAAACAGGCGAAAAGAAACAGGTGTATATATATTTTTTTTATAATGTATTTCTGCATATTTTGATATGATAATAAGGCATTGTTTAAACCCATAAACATCTGATTACTTTTAAGTAATATTCATGTCAGTGGTATATTGTACATGGCAACTTGCTGTGTAATAGAAAAATGTTGAAACTAAATGTATAATTGTTTACTCAATACATTGTGTACACAGGGAGTGTCGATCTATATCTGAATTAGAAAGTTAAATACCTATGTAAATATTAAAGAATTATGAATACAATAATGAATCGCTCAATTGGGGGTGGGGGGATGAGGGGTAGTTGTAGCAATTAAACATGTTACCCTTGTTTGAATAATAATCATTTATTTCATGATTAGATATATATATATATATATATATATATATATATATATATATATATATATATTTGGTCAAGTTACACCTTTAACTTATCAAATCAAACAAAGTCATTAAAGTGTACACTGATAAATTTTTTTTGCTCAGACATGAAAACTTGTTTATGTGGATATTTTACCACTGTGAGAAATTGAAAAGAATTAATAATACTTAAATATAAGACATCTGTAATAGTTGTCACTTTGTGATCCAGTCAGTAAGCCAGAAATCATCTTGGGTCATATTACCCTTTATCGATTTAATCTGAATTATTTGGTGAATAAAAGATAAATAGTACATTTGTAGAACATTATATATTGACAGGTCTTATGTACAATATTTTTAACTTGTCACCAAATAGGACCTGCTTTGTCATGTATAAAAAGTTGCCTTGACAAACAATATTTACGGTAGTCATTGTTTTGCTTAATTACAAGCTTCAGTTTATATAAATAATACTGATTGTTTTGGGTGTTATTCCAAGATTAAGCTGAGTAAATTAATTAAATATTGATATGGGGGCTTGAACTACTTAGAGACCGGAGGGAATGTTAAAATTGATTTTAGAATTTTAGATTAAATTTTACACCTTACATAATATGTAACACTAGAAATATAATATATATGGAGATATTAATTAGGAAGTATTGCTATCTGAAACTAGATTAGGTTATGAACATTTTTATAAAATCAGTGGTGTTCCTAAAGTATTGGAAATATGAGTAAAAAATCTTAAATAATATACATGGATTTTATTCTGTCACACCAATTAAAACTGATGCAATACAGCTATGTGAGAAGAAAGTCTTTTAATCAGTTACTAGAGTTATGCTCTAAATAGAAAACTAAGTTGTGTATAAATGTACTATTTTTCTGATCTATGTGAGAAAAAAAAATCTTACATTCATGCTCATTTATCATTTAATTTATAAAACTTGCTGGAAATAATATGATGTGCGACACAGCCTCGCATAATATATTTTTGCCATTTCGTTTTGATAAATTCAATAGTAAATGAGCACTCGTGTAAGATCCTCTATTTATTAAAGTGCAATTTTGTTAAAACTGCTGTTTGTCCCTGCAAGACATTTACACAACATTATTTATAAGATATTGACACTAACCACACTTTGAAATTCTCTCACAAATTTTTTTTGTGTTATGAGAACAGTAAAGTTCATTATTAGTAATTTATTTTTTAATTATTTGTACTGGATTTTAATTTGTGTAAATGTTGTGTTTTCAGATCAGAGAGATGCAGTACAAAAGAAGACATTTACCAAATGGGTCAATAAGCACCTGCTGAAGGTAAACATATAAACATGATGAATTGTTTAGCTTAAAGGGATTATATTGGCAAGTAACACAAACAGGCTGTTAATCCAGACTTTTCCTGTATGCAGTGTGCACAAAATAATGCTTATGTATTGACGTATAACCTTTATTTACTTATCAAGTTATCAAATTAACAGTAATTGAATATTGGCCAAAACTTTAATACGTCTCGCAATAAAGTATTGCACAATGTTTACATTTTGAACTCCGTAAACTTCCCAAACAAAACCTCGAAAATGAAATCATAACGAGTCTTCACGATGTTATCCGATGATTGATCGGAAACCTGAAAGCGGTTGTTGAAAATGGCGAATGTAAACAAAAACAAAAACATGGCTTCAGAAACCCCGATGTTTGTAATAAAGAGGTTATGCAATTAGACACTTTAGACACATTTCTCTAAGTTATAAGTGTATCTTCATGCTGGGCGTGTGTATTTAGGACAGCGAATTGAAGGTAATATGTCAATATAATCCCTTTAAAGATAGGTATTTTACTTCATACATCAAATTATTACAAAGCTTTTATTTTAACTTTCGTGTTCTGATAAAAAAATGAGTGATACTTAAATTTGACGAAAACCAATAATAGGGACATATTAAAGAACCTTTCAGAAATACATCTTGTTTAGTTTCATTCCATATGACTGGATTTGTAGTATTTTTATATTAGTACACAAGCTGTGTGTTAAGTTTTTCTTGACTTAGTATTCAGTGTCACACTCTTCTCCTGCAGTATTGAACCTAGTGTGTGAAACAGTGAAATAGTGAAATAAATTCTGTCCATTTATGTTTTGAAGTTTTTTTGGGTGATTGTAGGGAAAGTCTATTTTTGATTGATTGGAATATCTGAATTGCAAGGTATTTATTACATGATTGCTATGTACTAGTTGACCACAAGTAGAAACTGTGTCAGTAAGGAAACTGGTCAAGCATAAATAACTGTTTTTAAAACATACTTTTCTCTTATCATTGTTACAAAATTTGAATGTAAGTTGAGAGTCCAGTTGTATTTGTGGCAGCCCTGTATTTGTAAAAGATAGTATCAGTTGACTGATCAATATTGAAGAAATATCTGGAGGGCATTACCAGACATCTAGATGTATGATGTAAGCGTTGCTGTGACACTAAGTTTATTTGAAGGTTCAATTAGTTCTGTACAAACATAATTTATGCTTGTTTGGGTGTAAATTTATTGCCTGAACCTTCGGCTGTGGGGTGATTGACAGGTAATGTCTTATTTTCACTGGTTGTTACAATTAAAATATCAATAAGTTAGACATCTCTCAATTAATTATCACCAGGACAATGAGGCGTTCACCTGACAAGTTTGGCAGGTACAATAGTAAGAACTGCATGTTTTGTCCATTATGAATTGTATGCTGAGGTTCATTATAACGCATCCCTGGGACTCCTACTCTGACTGTGTTATAGAGCTATGGAACCTCTGCATAAACAAAATCTCCAATGTGTGAAAGACATCTTCTGTGGAAGTTAATCTATTTCAATATATTGTAAAATGACTACATAGACTTTTTTATGCTCCCCCAAGTGCATCCCCAAGTTCTTGTCCGGGCTATTTCTCTACAACTTCTGGTTGGAATTTTATGAAACTTGCTAGGATGTATCATTACCAAGTGCAGATGCGCATATTGTCTTCATATTCCGGTTCAATGTTTTTTAACCAAGTTATGGCCCTTTGATTCTGTTGGTGACAAAATTTTTGTCTGCACTATTTTATTTACAACTCCATGTTGGAATTTTATGCAACTTGCTAGGATGCATCACTACCAAGTGGAAATGTGCATATTGTCCTTGTGTTCGGTTCGATGATTTTTCATGGAGTTATGGCCCTTAAATTGAGTCTGACCAAATTCTTGTCCGCGCTATTTCTCTACAACCTCAGGTTGGAATTTTATGAAACTTGCTAGAATAAATCATTACCAAGTGCAGATGCGCATATTGTCTTTATGTTTCAGTTCGATAATTTTTCATGGAGTTATGGCCCTTTCATTGAACTGGCTTAGATGTTGATCTACCTTCATGTTCCTGAAGCAATTTCATTGGCAGTGGAAGTAGATCAACATGTACTGACAGTCATGACATTGGCAGTGGAAGTAGATCAACATGTACTGACAGTCATGACATTGGCAGTGGAAGTAGATCACCATCTACTGACAGTCATGACATTGGCAGTGGAAGTAGATCAACATGTACTGACAGTCATGACATTGGCAGTGGAAGTAGATCACCATCTACTGACAGTCATGACATTGGCAGTGGAAGTAGATCAACATGTACTGACAGTCATGACATTGGCAGTGGAAGTAGATCACCATCTACTGACAGTCATGACATTGGCAGTGGAAGTAGATCAACATGTACTGACAGTCATGACATTGGCAGTGGAAGTAGATCACCATCTACTGACAGTCATGACATTGGCAGTGGAAGTAGATCAACATGTACTGACAGTCATGACATTGGCAGTGGAAGTAGATCAACATGTACTGACAGTCATGACATTGGCAGTGGAAGTAGATCAACATGTACTGACAGTCATGACATTGGCAGTGGAAGTAGATCAACATGTACTGACAGTCATGACATTCTATGTAAATTGAAATGTTCTATTTTGAAAAATCTATTAGCGATTTTATTGGCTGAGAAAGTAGGACATCTGAACTGGAATTGTTGCATTGATCTCTCTGATGAAGATTAAATATAACTTATTTGATTTCATCTGTTCCTATAAGTTACACTACTGCTTGAAAGTACTGGTTTCTTTCAGTGATTACTAGCCTGGTATAATTATAGTTTCATAAAATCGTTTGAAGTGGAAAGTTATGAATCCGGGTAGGTTTCTTATTCAGCAATAATAAAACCACTTGAATGAAAGCCGTTATTTGTGTAATGGGATTGAATATTAAACACCATTTTGTTAAGAGTAAAAAAATTCTCAAGCACCTAAAAGTTCACATTGTCAACATATGAATCTATTTTTGTGATGATTTATGCACTGTCATTCAAGTTATGAGATATTTTTGCTAAACTTTTCACAGACCTATGATAAAATGAATGAAAAGTTATATTTGTCATGCAGTTGTTCTCTTGATAAAGAGATAATATTTTCATCTGGCTGAAGTGAATAATAAATGAGGGGTTTATGTTAGCGTGTTGGTCTTGATACCATGTGTAAAGTATGATATATGTACTTCTTCAGGCTTTAAACTGGTCGGTTTGTCTGCATATGGTTTGTTTTGTCAGATTAATGTATCATAAATACATAGTACAGTCAGCAAGGATATCTTTTTCCAACAACACTTGTATGATATTTCATCTTATTATTTAGATATGTCAGGCGAATATGTCATGAAGATTTTATAGCAAAACCCAGACAGTGTCAGATTTGCACTGTCATATAATTCAGTGTCTGCAGGTTGATAGAGAAAACAAAGCCTTGATATGCCTAACAAACACAGGTTTGTATTGATTTTGGCTTACATTCTGTCTAGCCACAGGTTATACTATATGTTACACTATAAACATTCAAGGACAATATGGTTGCATAAAGAGAAGTCGGTATCCTTTATCACTGATGTTGCTGGCACTGAGATGTTCCATCTTAACTCTGCCATATTGTGTGAACGATCTGTCCACTGACAATCCGGACACGTGCATGAGTAGTGGAGAGGAATAATCTACTCAGTGTTCACAATGAAAAGTCCATTGGTTACTTTAGATTGAGTGTATGATTTTATAACAATAGTTATGTGAAATGATCAGTGCCTTGGTGATCTAGAGATAGCAATTGTGTGAAATGATCAGTGCCTTGGTCATCTAGAGATAGCAATTGTGTGAAATGATCAGTGCCTTGGTCATCTAGAGATAGCAATTGTGTGAAATGATCATTGCCTTGGTCATCTAGAGATAGGAATTGTTGTGGTAAATGATCAATGTGCAATGATTGAAATGAATTGACTATGGTTGTATCAGAATTGGCAATGGTTGTGTGGAATGGTTGGCAATGGTTGTGTGCAATGATTGGCACTGGTTGTATGGAATGATTGGCAATGGTTGTGTGCAATAATTGGCAATGGTTGTTTGCAATGATTGGCAATGGTTGTGTGCAATGATTGACAATGATTGTGTGCAATAATTAGCAATGGTTGTGTGCAATGATTGGCAATGATTGTGTGCAATAATTGGCAATGGTTGTGTGCAATGATTGGCAATGGTTGTGTGCAATGATTGACAATGATTGTGTGCAATAATTGGCAATGGTTGTGTGCAATGATTGGCAATGATTGTGTGCAATAATTGGCAATGGTTGTGTGCAATGATTGACAATGATTGTGTGCAATAATTGGCAATGGTTGTGTGCAATGATTGACAATGGTTGTGTGCAATGATTTGCCATGATTGTGAGCAATGCTCATCCAAGAGCTATGGCTGTGTGTATTTGTTGTAAACAGTGGTCCTTTGGTCTGCTTTGATTGGCAATTGACCTGACACACTGTCAGGCTGTCAATCAAATAAGTCGATAATTTAATCAGCGATCGATATTGATTGCTATACTGTCATTTTCCTTAGACAAACAAACAATGTCTAAGTAAACACTATGTTGTATTTACTTGGACAAACAATGCCACATGACCAGGGGCGGAGCAATAGTCGATCTCAAGTTAAGTCCCTTGGTCCCCATCAAGAATTATTATTTTTGGTCACATGTTTAAAGACAATCAGAAAATGTATGTTCCTATGAACATATTATTGAAACTCCAAATCCTAAAACATTTCAATGTAATAAATAATACAGAAGTTGGAAATTGTCCGGTGTACAATACTTTATGTCAATGCATATTGCTACATAGTGTCTGGTGTACAATACTTTATGTCAATGCATATTGCTACATAGTGTCTGGTGTACAATAATTTATATCACTGCAGATTGCTACTTAGTGTCTGGGGTACAATACTTTATGTCAATGCAGACTGCTACATAGTGTCTGGTGTACAATACTTAATGTCAATGCAGATTGCTACATAGTGTGTGGTGTACAATACTTTATATCACTGCAGATTGCTACATAGAGTCTAGTATACAATACTTTATATCACTGCAGATTGCTACATAGTGTCTGGTGTACAATACTTTATGTCAATGCAGATTGCTACATAGTGTCTGTTGTACAATACTTTATATCACTGCAGACAATGTAGATTGCTACATAGTGTCTGGTGTACAATACTTTATATCACTGCAGATTGCTACATAGTGTCTGGTGTACACTACTTTATGTCAATGCAGATTTTTACATAGTGTCTGGTGTACAATACTTTATATCACTGCAGATTGCTTCATAGTGTCTGGTGTACAATACTTTATATCACTGCAGATTGCTACATAGTGTCTGGTGTACAATACTTCATATCAATGCAGATTGCTTCATAGTGTCTGGTGTACAATACATTATATTACTGCAGGTTTCTACATAGTGTCTTGTGTACAATACTTTATGTCAATGCAGATTGCTACATAGTGTCTGGTGTACAATACTTTATATCACTGCAGATTGCTCAATAGTGTCTGGTGTACAATACTTTATATCAATGCAGATTGCTATATAGTGTCTGGTGTGCAATACTTTTTATCAATGCAGATTGCTACATAGTGTCTGGTGTACAATACTTTATGTCAATGCAGATTGCTACATAGTGTCTGGTGTACAATACTTTATGTCAATGCAGATTGCTATATAGTGTCTGGTGTGCAATACTTTTTATCAATGCAGATTGCTACATAGTGTCTGGTGTACAATACTTTATATCACTGCAGATTGCTCAATAGTGTCTGGTGTACAATACTTTATGTCAATGTAGATTGCTACAAAGTGGCTGGTGTGCAATACTTTTTATCAATGCAGATTGCTACATAGTGTCTGGTGTACAATACTTTATGTCAATGCAGATTGCTATATAGTGTCTGGTGTGCAATACTTAATGTCAATGCAGATTGCTATATAGTGTCTGGTGTGCAATACTTTTTATCAATGCAGATTGCTACATAGTGTCTGGTGTACAATACTTTATGTCAATGCAGATTGCTACATAGTGTCTGGTGTACAATACTTTATGTCAATGCAGATTGCTATATAGTGTCTGGTGTGCAATACTTTTTATCAATGCAGATTGCTCCATGGTGTCTGGTGTACAATACTTTATGTCAATGTAGATTGCTACAAAGTGGCTGGTGTGCAATACTTTATATCAATGCAGATTGCTACATAGTGTCTGGTGTACAATACTTTATGTCAATGCAGATTGCTATATAGTGTCTGGTGTGCAATACTTTTTATCAATGCAGATTGCTCCATAGTGTCTGGTGTGCAATACTTTTTATCAATGCAGATTGCTACATAGTGTCTGGTGTACAATACTTTATGTCAATGCAGATTGCTACATAGTGTCTGGTGTACAATACTTTATGTCAATGCAGATTGCTATATAGTGTCTGGTGTGCAATACTTTTTATCAATGCAGATTGCTACATAGTGTCTGGTGTACAATACTTTATGTCAATGCAGATTGCTATATAGTGTCTGGTGTGCAATACTTTTTATCAATGCAGATTGCTCCATAGTGTCTGGTGTGCAATACTTTTTATCAATGCAGATTGCTCCATAGTGTCTGGTGTGCAATACTTTATATCAATGCAGATTGCTACATAGTGTCTGGTGTACAATACTTTATGTCAATGCAGATTGCTACATAGTGTCTGGTGTACAATACTTTATGTCAATGCAGATTGCTATATAGTGTCTGGTGTGCAATACTTTATATCAATGCAGATTGCTACATAGTGTCTGGTGTACAATACTTTATGTCAATGCAGATTGCTATATAGTGTCTGGTGTGCAATACTTTTTATCAATGCAGATTGCTCCATAGTGTCTGGTGTGCAATACTTTTTATCAATGCAGATTGCTCCATAGTGTCTGGTGTGCAATACTTTATATCAATGCAGATTGCTACAAAGTGTATGGTATACAATACTTGATATCAATGCAGATTGCTTCATAGTGTGTGTTAAGTATTCATAACTTAGGCCTGTATGTGCTTACCACAAATTGTTACTGCTTAAAGGGGCATTATGTGCACAAATAAGGATTGTAGTTACTCATACTTATTCTTACCATATATGGACACTCACACTGTCTGAGGGGAACTTCAATATTAAATGGTTAATATTAATGACTTTTGTGAATTGTTAATGATGTGCAAAGAAGTATATTTAGGATATTGACTGATTTATAAACCTTTGGTTTTAGTCAAGTCTTGGTGTATAGAAAAAAACAAACATTTTTCTGGACTCTGGTGCCAAAAAGTTCTTAAAAATATATTTAACCACACATGTACTATAAATGCAGACCCTAAACACTTCTTGTGGGAGAGGAAAATAAAATAATTAAGCTTGTTAATTGTGCATAGAAAACATAATTTAACCTTGTGAATTGAATGTAGATTACAATGACATAAAATTAAGGTTGTCGGTAATTTGACATTATTTTTGGTAGTTTAACTTGTTGTAGATGGTTAAACATGCAAGGCAAGATATGAGCTCCACTGGGCAGGTCATCAAGTATGACAGCTAGGCAAGATCCTTCAGATTAATGTCGGAAGCTAAGTGCTTCTTGATGTCCATAAATCAGAGATATAAAACAGATCTGTAGATAGACTTGGGATGTGTCATTCTGCTCTGGTTGGTAAAATTATCAACTTGCTCTGGTTGTCTGAATAATAAACATTGTAAAGTTCAATATGTATTATTCAATGCAAGAGAAATAATCTTTCTGGAACAGTCTAAAGATATTGAAACCATTCTGGTAGCCAGCTATAAAACTGTCATCTTCTAGTGTCTCTGGTGTCCTCTCTAGTGTTGTCTTCTGGTGTTGTCCCTTGAATTATCCCTCTTCATTGTCTCTTCATTTTATCTGAAAGCAAAGAACTGATTTATTCAATGTTCCTTGGGTAGCACTCTTTCTGATATGTTTTTTGCGGTCACCCATTTTTTAATATGGCAGCTTCTGTTAGTTAGAAATAATGCTTTTTTTAGCAACTTATAGTTGCTTAGACTCATGAGTGTGTTGGCGCCATCTTTTTTATGTTATACTGACAAAATAATCTATTCCTAGAGTATGTAGTAATATTATGGATCTGAACTTTGAACAGACGTGGTCACCAGCGAAGATTTAAATGAGTAAAAGCGACTTTGAGATTGTCCAATTTAATGTGAAAATGTTGACTTAAGGTTTAATCTTATTTGTTTGAAATGTAGATAGTACTGACAGTGCGTTCAACACAACTCTTCCTGTCATCCGCTTGTTTTCTGCTCGTTTTCTGCTCGTTTTCTGCTCGTTTTCTTTCCTTGACAACTTGATTAACTAGTATTGGATTCTAGATATTGATAAGGTATGGAAACCTCTTGAACAATATCGTGTGAAATGTCCTGTGTTTATTTAGTGAGTGGCGTGTCTTTAAACTTGGTTCAAAAGGTAAAAATAAAATATATAAAATTTAACTAAGTGAGAAAGATATAAAAAGAATGTTAATTTTTTATTGCAGTCGTATCCATATCAGTACACTTTTAAATTGTAATCAGTTTAACCAGATTTAAATAGAGGGATTGTTTTATTTCAACAATACACAATGGCTGCATTTATCGCTGCACGTATGGTTATTTTGTTGTGAACAGAGACTACTGTTTGGCCATAATTAGTGAGGCTGGGGCTGAGGCTGGGACAGTGAGTGTACATTGTTTGTATGATAAGTTCATCAGTTGTGTAAAACAAAACTTTTACATGCCCCTTATAGCACAGTTGCAGTGAAAACTTGTTATTTGGTTGAAAACCAAGGATCAAGCTTGATCTCTACATTCCAAATTAGTGTCATGTCCATTTTATCATTATTTGTCATAAAAAAGAATGTTTTGTTAGTCTTTTTAACAATGTTTACACAAAGATGAGGTGTGCTGGAATGCTTATACTAGCTGAAGGGTTGGAATAAATCAGCTGTATATTAGCCTGAAGTCATGGTCATTTGTCAGATAAAAAATGGTCCACCCAATTACTGTGTTGAGCTTGATTAATACTTCCACCTGAAGAATGTTGGCTAATTGCTTTTTGTATGTTTTAAAACAAATACGTTTATTTATTTGGGAGTTTTATTCTTCTATGTGTAGTCTCGAGAATACTTACCTCTGGCTCACCAACAAGATTGTTGGGCCATCCTTAAAAAATATATTGTTTGTCGTGCTACTTCCTACTCACTCAAAATTGCAGCTACCCAAAATTTTTTATTGACTTTCAAAGTATTTAAATTTTTTTTTCATGATTTCTGTCCATTTTTCAAAATTTGGCAAAAAAAAAAAGTTAGCTACCTACCTACCCACATGACAAATACTGGGCGATGGAGCACAGCAAACAAAGTTGTTTTTTTAGCATGGCCTTGTGTTTGAGCCCTGTGTTGTCCAAAGTCTTTTAAAACACTTTTTGAAAAAAGATTGCAATGAATGGTTGTTTATACTCTGATTCATTCTCAGGTATTTCTTCACCAATAAATCTTTATTGCGTTTATATTATGGAAGGGTATCACCGCCATAACTCTTAAGTTTGCAATTTGCCGTTTGTTCTTTGTGCAATGGGTGTAAATGTTTCTTTCTTATAAGTTCTTTGTGGGAAATGAAATATTTCACCTTTGTAACTTTACTATTTGTCTATCCTACTATATCCTATCATTGTAAAAGTTACATACTTCCTGTCGTAATATAACGAGTTCAGCATATTCACGTGTTTCAAAAGGATTCGAATTGCAAACGTTAAACTATACAGTAAGCATGTTGTACAACGCACTTGGGCATATGTAACAATGCAAAATACACAGTTGGCATTGTCAATTATGACGACAGGTGCCGCTTGAGGCATATGAAAGAATAACGACTGGTTCCTAGTGGAATCGGCGTTGCTTTGTTATTATCGTTGGTCATATAGAACATATGGTCAGCTGCCACCATTGAGAGGAGCTCTCTGATCGGCTGAAAAAAGTAAAGGGGTGTTCAGGGGATATATTTTTATAGTAAGCTTAATTTTGGTTGGATGAAAATGTCAAACTGGCACATGATCACAATAAAATATAAGTTTATTATGCCTGTGTCAATACTCAATTCATTTTATTAAGGAAACTGTATGGAAAGTAAAATTGGTGAAATTGAGTGTTTTTTCATGCTGAAAGTGGGGGGTACCCAACTTCAAGGGGCAAAAAAGGGGTAAAAAGGGGTGCTTTTGACCCCATTTTGGGGACATTTTAATTTGAGTCTAGGGTAGTACTTTAATATGATGTAGGACTTTTTGGTCCACGAATGGTAGAAGTAGTGAAAATAAGGTCAAACGTTATAATGTAAGTCTATGGAAAACACAATGGTGGTAGCTGACCTAAATGTGTAAGGCTGCATTTAGAGTCGTGAATTCTAATGACTGTTTACAGCAAATATTTCCATTCGCAACTTCTTGGGTTGTTTACAGGGGACCTGTCTGTAATTTTGCAGCGCCACTGAACGTTATAATGGGAAGTTAGGATTTATTACAATGATGACGTTCAGCGGCAGCACAGTCGAAATAGTCCGATACCCTGTCCAAATACATTCCCTACACTCATTACAAAGGGAGTGAACATTGGAATAAAAAAAATTTCGTGACTGACTGCAGCCGAAACATATATCGAAACATGCATCAAATTCTAAAAATACATTTTACGCAGCAAGTAATGTTTAATCTGACGCGAAGAGACAAGACGTATGTAACTTTTACAATGATAGGATACAGCAGGATAGACAAATGGCAAAGTTACAAAGGTGAAATGTTTCATTTCCCACAAAGAACTAAGAAGAAAGAAACATTAACACCCATTGTACAAAGAACAAACGACAAATTTCAGACTAAGAGTAATGGCGGTGATACCCTTCCATATTATATAACCTGGCTAATATGTCTTCCCTCCCTCTTCCAAAGGTTTGACTTTCTGGCTTTGTTGTACTTCTCCGTTCTGTTGCTCTTCTCTATGTTGGGGTACTTCTCCCTCAAATTATAATTATGCCAGTTATTTTTCTTTGATATAAAATATATTATATAGAATGTAAGAAAAAGCTGAACAATTAAATTTGAAATAATGAGACTAGTAATTTCTCACATGCATAATCCCATGTTGTTTGAATCAATTTATGTCAAGGTTATAGTATTGTGTGTGAAACTAATTATACTGTGTCAATGATCTTTGCATTTCTTCTTGTTAATGACGCATCACAGAATGTTAAAAGTATTGATAAAAATGTCTTGCATGTTGTCCCTGATAAATGGTTTATCTATTTGTCATTTCCAAGATAATGGGATGAGTATTTTATGGCTACTCTAGCTTTATATGGTAGTTATCTGTATACAGTCTGGGTGACACACTGATATCTGCCATGTGGAACAGGTACATCACTGTATAAACATTGTACTTTCCATTTGGTGATTGCCAGATAATGGAATATCATTATATAATTAAGCTACTTGTATATAAAATAAAATTATATGATAAACCATCACGATATGATTGAAAAATTGTTGAAAGTAACTGCTAAACACCATACAACAACAACAACAACAACAACAACATATATGTATATGATAATGCACCAGGTTATAAGCAGCCTTGTTTCTGAGGATTGAAGGTGTCACTGATTAACATTCAAGTCATGTGCACATGGTATTGGTCTGTCTGGACAGTGATCGGACAGGTAGCGCTGTACATACCCTCTGACAGAAGGCAAAAACCAGGGACTTATTGGGTCTTAGAACAATCATGCCAACCTCCAGACTGTAGACAAACTCGTCCATTTCATTGACAATCTGGGTGACTGAACCATCAGTGTAAGTAAAGAAAAACAAACTAGATAACAAGCACCTAGCATACCATGATTTATGGTCTACAACAATGTTTCTGAACTTTTGTTTATTTACCTGTGTGGTACATGTCCAGCTCTAATCCATCATGTGTATGTGCCTTGTACATCCAGTCTCCTGGCAGTGGGTGAGAAGATTTTTCTACTCAATTTGGCTAGTCGAAAAATAGAATGCTGTAAATCCTTCCCTATGTCTCAGTTCAATGTTTAACCTAGCCCTCTGTAAATCCTTCCCTTTGTCTCAGACTTCAACGTTTAGCCTAGCCCTCTGTAAATCCTTCCCTTTGTCTCAGTTCAATGTTTAACCTAGCCATCTGTAAATCCTTCCCTATGTACGTCTCAGTTCAATGTTTAACCTAACCCTCTGTAAATCCTTCCCTATGTCTCAGTTCAATGTTTAACCTAACCGTCTGTAAATCCTTCCCTATGTCTCAGTTCAATGTTTAACCTAACCGTCTGTAAATCCTTCCCTATGTCTCAGGTTCAATGTTTAACCAAGCCCTCTGTATTCAATATTATACTTAATCATGGTGTAGATAAGAAAATTCCAAACAAATAAGTAACTTTGGCTAGAAGCATTGTTTTTTCAAGTGTCATTCAATGAGATATATAAGGTGATGATGGGTTTGTTCCCCAGTCAGCAAGCTGCGTTATCATAGTGGTAAGTACTGCTTCAACCCAGGAGAATTTGTAAGAATGTTATGCATTCAACTTGAAAGTAATTATATGTAAGAGAAGACAATTCCAATATTGTGAATATTTCAAGGCAGAGTAATATACTGAATTGTTAGACAGTAGTTTAATGAGAGGTATTATTTTTTGCCAAAATGTTGCCTTTATTCTGTAAATCCCCCAACCACTTACCCACTTCACCTGCAGGTAGTAGCTGTGTGTGCTGCACAGTAACCTGCTACTGTAAACCATAAACATAACACATGATCATGTGCCATTGTAATATGCGGTTTGCCAACTGGAATTCCAACCAATTATTAAAATTAACATAAACAAATTACCATTTTGTGGTAAAAATTGGTTTTCAAGGTAAGTAAAATTGATAATTTTAAAGCAAGGATAACCTCCACCAATATTACAAATTCACGAATAGAATTGTGTGTTAGTCCTCACTTATCCAGTGGTACTGACTCAAGAACACTGATGAAGTTTTACGTTCAAGCCCTGGCTGTCAGTCCTCAGTGATCCAGTGGTACTGACTCAAGAACACTGATGAAGTTTTAGGTTCAAGCCCTGGCTGTCAGTCCTCAGTGATCCAGTGGTACTGACTCAAGAACACTGATGAAGTTTTAGGTTCAAGCCCTGGCTGTCAGTCCTCAGTGATCCAGTGGTACTGACTCAAGAACACTGATGAAGTTTTAGGTTCAAGCCCTGGCTGTCAGTCCTCAGTGATCGAGTGGTCTGATGTGCTGACTCAAGAACATGATGAGGTTTTAGGTTCAAGCCCTGACTCGGAGGTTATGAAACTTCTTTTATGCTCAACTTTAATTTGTACTCCCAACACAATTTCCAGGATTCACATAAAAACACAAATTTGGGGCATTAACATTTGACTCCACCTCAAACATATTGAATTTAAAGGGATTATATTGGCAAGTAACACAAACATGCTGTTAATCCAGACTATTCCTGTATGCAGTGTGCACAAAATAATGCTTATGTATTGACGTATAACCTGTATTTATTTGAAAGTTATCAAGTTAACAGTAATTGAATATTGGCCAAAACTTAAATACGTTCGTAATAAAGTATTGCACAATGTTTACATTGAACTCCGTAAACTTCCCAAACAAAGCCTCGAAAATGAGATCGGGAAAGAGTCTTCGCAATGTTATCCGATGATTGATTGGAAACCTGAAAGCGGTTCGTTTAAAATGGTGAATGTAAACAAAAACAAAAACGTGGCTTCAGAAACCCGATGTTTGTAATAAAGAGATTATGCATTTAGACACTTTAGACGGGTATATCTCTAAGTTATAAGTGTATCTTCATGCTGGGCGGGTATATCTCTAAGTTATAAGTGTATCTTCATGCTGGGTGGGTATATCTCTAAGTTATAAGTGTATCTTCATGCTGGGCGTGTGTATTTAGGACAGGGAATTGACGGTAATATGCCAATATAATCCCTTTAATGTAGATTTGTAGAAGTTTAAAAGGTATAACATATATTTTATGGTACACATATAGATAATGAGGCTATTTGTTTTGGAGTTGAGCACAAACTCTGAACATAGTTTCATTATCTCATCCCCAGCTTGCTTCAAGCACTTTTCATTGTGTTTACCAGTTACTGGCAATAGGACAGTTGTTTTAGTGAAAGTGTCATGTTTTCATCTTTCAATAAAACTGACCCAGCTGAGCAATAGTACAGAGGACAGAGTATTGACCACTTACACTAAAGGTTGTAGGTTCGATCTCCAGGTGGACCCGTTGGCCTCTTAAAAATCCACATTCAGTATTGGTTCTACCCAGAAGTAGACTCGAGTGTGGATTGTAATATGAGCTCTAGGCTTTCTTTGCAATCAAGCTAACCTGGTTGCAGTATCAGTGCATTGATAATGGTGTTAAAACTCATTAAGAAGCAATAGCAAAAATCAGAATCTGGAGGCCATTCTACTCTGGTGTTTAACAGTCTGTTCCTGGCTACTACTCCTGTTCCTAAGACTCAGTTAAAAATTAACACTTTGACAATAGTCCTACAAGTCATCAATAAATGGCTAAATTATCAATGATGCATGTTTTATTCCAAAACCGAAACTTTTTTAGAAAAAATATTTTTTAAAAAAATTATATCCCTTAATATACTTATTTTTATGCTTCCCCCAAAAATTTTTGGGGTGGCATATAGTAATTGCAGCGTCTGTTCGTCGGTCAGTCTGTCCTTCCGTCCGGTATTTCCTTTCCGGCCTGTATGTTTGTCATGCATAGATGGATTTTGTTGATACTTGATACAAATGATCAACATAACATGACAACGTGTCGCGAGTAAGATCCACACCCATACCTCAATGGTCAAGGTCACAATTTGAGTTTGTTTGAATACACTTAAGAGTCAGTGTGAGATTTCGTGTCGGGGCCTGTAACTTTGTCATGCATAGATGGACTTTAATGATACTTGCTACAAATGATCAACATAACATGACGACTTGTTGCGAGTAAGACCCACACCCTTAACTCAAAGGTCAAGGTCACTATTTGAGTTTGTTTGACAACACTTCGAATTTGTGTGAGATTTCGTGTCCCGTCTGTATCTTTGTCATGCATACATGGATTTTATAAAAACTTGCTACAAATTATCAACATAACATGACGAAGTGTCGCAAGTAAGACCCACACCTGTACCTCAAAGGTCAAGGTCACAATTTGAGTTTGTTTAACAACACTTTGAGTCTGTGAGATTTTGTGTCCGGCCTGTAACTTTGTCATGCATAGATGGATTTTAATGATACTTGCTACAATTGATCAACAGAACATGACAATGTGTCACAAGTAAGACCAACACCTGTACCTCAAAGGTCAAGGTCACAATTTGAGTTTGACAACACTTTGAGTCTGTGATTTCGTGTCCGGCCTGCAACTTTGTCATGCATAGATGGATTTTTATAAATACTTGTTATAAATGATCAACATGACATGATGATGTGTTGCACTTAATACCCAAACTCCCACTTAAAAGGTCAAGGTCACAATTTAACTTAATTTGACAACACTTTCAGTCATTTTGACATTTCTTGTCTGTTCTGTCATCTATGGTTAAGTTTTAAAAACACTTGGCTCAGTTGATCAACGTGACAATTGTCACATGTAAGACCCAGAACCTTTCCTCAAAGATCAAGGTCAAACTTTCAATTTGTTTGATATTGTGTGTCTGTTCTGTAACTTTGCCTTTAACTTGGCTCAATTTATCAAGATGATAATGTCATGACGACGTCATAAATAAGACCTAGACCCATACCTCAAAGGTCAAGGTCACACTTTGAGTATGTATGTTTGTGATTTCAAGTCTGTCCTTTAACTTTATCATACATGAGTGGTTTCAAAACACTTGGCTCAATTTATCAACAATTGATCTGTAACTTTGTCTTACATTTAGGGATTTTAAAATAGCTTGACACAAGTGATCAGCATGTCATGATGATGTTTCAGCAGCATTTAACTGTTGAAATATCCTGACCATTACATCAGATGTCAATGTCAAGGTTAAACAAAGGTCAAGGTCACACTTTAATGTAAAAAAACATGAAATTGCATGTCTAGTCTGAAACATTAGTCCGTTTCTCTTTATACTCATGAATACATCGCTACCTATTATAACATAATTATAATTTATTGTTATTTTTTAACGACCATTTGGGGGGCATGCAACACTTACCAGTGACATTTCTTGTTATGCAGGTCTAGCCAGCTCTTGTTATTTATTATATTCATTCATTCAAACAGTCTGCTCATCTTCACACTCTCACGCTCCTCTGTCAGCATGTTCAATATGCAGTTTGATTTGGCGCCAACTGATTATGATTTGAAGTTGTTGTGCCAAGGAATTCAGCATTCCTGCTATTGCGTACCAATCAAAGAGAATAGAAAATTACTCGACATTGTTACAACACATCAAAACAATGGCTGTATAATCTGACACGGTCTGGAACATATAATGGTGTTACATCTGTACCCAGACTATCCTGGCGTCTTTTTTCAACAGCATACTTCAAATTTAAGTCTAGGAAAAGCGTCCAACTGATATCATGATTTTAGACTAGCTCTAAAAACCTGCTTATGATTTCATTGTTATTAATTATATGATAAATAAGTAACCAGTCAAAATTGAGTTACATACTGGCAAAGTATATAGCTGAAAAACTTGTCTAGTGATTTATGATGTTAATATAGAAAATTGTTTAAATTACCACTGTTTAATTATTTGTAAAGATAAAGTTGTATTAACCATTATGGCACACTAAAACTAATTATGGTAGTTATAATTATTTGGCATCTTTGATTATTGATATCCAGGTACACAAACATTTACCATTGTTGCCAGACTATTCACAGAGTGTCATTCCTGGCCGAGGTTAAAAGCGCTGTCCCAAGATCATATTAAAATCTAACTTTCTTTGACCAGTTTGGTCCATGGTGCTATCTGAGCAAGGTTGCCAGTTTCCTGTGATGGTGGTTCTATTCAGATTTATTTGTATGTGGCTGAGGTCCTCCACTATCAATAAAACTGAATGTCACGTGTTGGCAATGGTGTTGAACATCATCTCCATTCTTACAGTAGGTTTGTAAATGTAAACTGGATGTCATATGCTGGCAGTGGTGTTGAACATCATCTCCATTCTTACATTAGGTTTGTAAATGTAAACTGGATGTCGTGTGCTGGCAGTGGTGTTGAACATCATCTCCATTCTTACAGTAGGTTTGTAAATGTAAACTGGATGTCATTTGCTGGCATTGGTGTTGAACATCATCTCCATTCTTACAGTAGGTTTGGAAATGTAAACTGGATATCTTGTGCTGGCAGTGGTGTTGAAATCACATCATCTCCATTCTGACAGTTGGTTTGTAAATGTAAACTGGATGTCATTTGCTGGCAGTGGTGTTGAACATCATCTCCATTCTTACAGTAGGTTTGTAAATGTAAACTGGATGTTGTGTGCTGGCAATGGTGTTGAACATCATCTCCATTCTGACAGTAGGTTTGTAAATGTAAACTGGATGTCGTGTGCTGGTAGTGGTGTTGAACATCATCTCCATTCTGACAGTAGGTTTGTAAATGTAAACTGGATGTCATTTGCTGGCAGTGGTGTTGAACATCATCTCCATTCTTACAGTAGGTTTGTAAATGTAAACTGGATGTCATGTGCTGGCAGTGGTGTTGAACATCATCTCCATTCTTACAGTAGGTTTGGAAATGTAAACTGGATGTCATGTGCTGGCAGTGGTGCTGAACATCATCTCCATTCTTACTGTAGGTTTGTAAATGTAAACTGGATGTTGTGTGCTAGCAGTGGTGATGAACATCATCTCCATTCTGACAGTAGGTTTGTAAATGTAAACTGGATGTCATGTGCTGGCAGTGGTGTTGAACATCATCTCCATTCTGACAGTAGGTTTGTAAATGTAAACTGGATGTCGTGTGCTGGCAGTGGTGTTGAACATCATCTCCATTCTTACAGTAGGTTTGTAAATGTAAACTGGATGTCATGTGCTGGCAGTGGTGCTGAACATCATCTCCATTCTTACAGTAGGTTTGTAAATGTAAACTGGATGTCGTGTGCTGGCAGTGGTGTTGAACATCATCTCCATTCTTACAGTAGGTTTGTAAATGTAAACTGGATGTTGTGTGCTGGCAGTGGTGCTGAACATCATCTCCATTCTTACAGTAGGTTTGTAAATGTAAACTGGATGTCGTGTGCTGGCAATGGTGTTGAACATCATCTCCATTCTAACAGTAGGTTTGTAAATGTAAACTGGATGTCGTGTGCTGGCAGTGGTGTTGAACATCATCTCCATTCTTACAGTAGGTTTGTAAATGTAAACTGGATGTCGTGTGCTGGCAGTGGTGTTAAACATCATCTCCATTCTTACAGTAGGTTTGTAAATGTAAACTGGATGTCGTGTGCTGGCAGTGGTGTTGAACATCATCTCCATTCTTACAGTAGGTTTGGAAATGTAAACTTGATGTCGTGTGCTGGCAGTGGTGTTGAACATCATCTCCATTCTTACAGTAGGTTTGTAAATGTAAACTGGATGTCATGTGCTGGCAGTGGTGTTGAACATCATCTCCATTCTTACAGTAGGTTTGTAAATGTAAACTGGATGTCATGTGCTGGCAGTGGTGATGAACATCTTTTCCATTCTTACAGTAGGTTTGGAAATGTATCAAACTCAGTTTTAAAATATGGGTCACATGATGCAGGGCACTTTCACTGGTAGCTTGGTAAAACAGTTATGTCAAAAATGTGATGTCCACCACATTAGGATAGTTGTATCTCATATTTGTTTGCTCATTTCAAGTCAGTTCCAATATTTGAGTAAACTTGGTAACCTATGCTAGAAATAATATTGACACTTCCCTAGCTTGTGTGTCCAGTGAGTCTCATCATTGTGACACACTGTTTGTATTCTTATCTCAGCCACTTCAGGTGTATTTAAACTGTTTATATTTTCATTATACAGGAGTTATATAGCACATCAACAATGACATTCTAGGTCTTTTTCAATTAATGTGTACAGAATGGGCTTAATACAAAATAACACATGGGCTAATATGCCATATATGAATTAATGCACTGCAAAAAATGACTGTGGTGTCACTTTTTAACGAAGATTAAACAAACAAGTTGTGGAATCTCCTACAGTCTAATTTTGTATTGCAGTCTTGGCACACCAAACATTATAAGAATATCAGTAAAGCAACTGCTGAGGTAACCCAGGTCTGTTCAACTTTGACATGTTTAATGTTTACATGGAGACAATATTAAAGTAGGAAATAATTGAGAATAATTACTGTCATCTGAGACATACATCATAGCTTATGCAGTTATTTTGGTTAAATGCAAGTATATTCCTACATGCGGTGCGTAACATAACTAGACATCTATCTAACAGGACAACCAACAACTTCTTGTTTAATCTTTTTTTATTTTTCTAAAAGGAATGAACCTTGCAAATATACATTAGTATTGGATTTGAATAGTAGGCAATGTACACAAAAGGTGTTCTGACATATCTGCAACAAGACAATCAATCTGTCTTGAATGGGTAAAAGTGCACTTAGTCCGACATGGGAGGGGAGAAACACAAGAACAATGTTCATTCCTCAACTGGCATTATTCTTGGATGGCATCTATTCAAGATGACATATCTTATTTTGACATGAACAGTTAGTGAATACTACAAAATGTCACAAAAATACTTCAAAAACTTCAGTTTATATTATATGAAAAAGCCTTGACTTTCATTTGCAAATTTCTGTAAGAACCATGAGATTTGTCCTTGCTATAGAGCTGGGACAGTAGGTTGTCTGTGGAGTAGATTGATTAAGAATCTGCCAGGCTTTGGCTAAATATTGTCAATATAACATATTTTTGTCAAGATTACATATTGTTGTCACGATTACATATTGTTGTCACAATTACATAATGGTGACTAATTATGTAGTTATAGGAATCAGTATCAGTGCTCAAGAAAATAGCTGTCTGCCAATTAACATGATATTCATAATGACCAGAATGTATGGGATATGCTGACAGACACATTTTAAAATCTGTGACGTGTGTAAATACCAGTAATTAGTATACCTTGTATATAGGTCATAGTTTATACATATTCAAAGGGATTATAAACGGGTTCTAATCTAGCTAATCCCAGGATTGTGATGTCATCTTTACTTCCAAGTGGAGTCGTTCACACTGTTTGACAGCGGGAGATTTTTAAACACTTCCTAATAGGTTATGTGTAATATTATGATGTTTATTATCGTAAATGGAAGGCGATCTTCACCTCTGCATCTTTAGACATGTCTCTTTCTGTGTAAAAATGTGCTCTATCTGTTTCTGTGTAAAAATTTGCTTCATCTGTTTCTGTGTAAAAATGTGCTCTATCTGTTTCTGTGTAAAAATTTGCTTCATCTGTTTCTGTGTAAAAACGTGCTCTGTTTCTGTGTAAAAACGTGCTCTGTTTCTGTGTAAAACTGTGCTTTATTTGTTTCTGTGTAATAATGTGTTCTATCTTGTTTCAATGTAAAAATGTGCTCGCTCTGTTTCGGTGTAAAAATGTGCTCCATCCTTCTTTGACTTCTTGAACTGGCAATGCACTATGATAACTTTACCTGAATATTGTAAAAAATTTTGGCTGTAGCCTGACATATGTAATAATCATGTTTGAAAATTTAATGAAAATAAATATGGTCACAAAACAAATGAGACATCTGTAGCTTATTTTTCCTATTATATGATAACATATTAAGCAGACATTGACAGGAATGATCTTGTATTCCGCTGAACTCCCCGCAATGTACTGAAAATGCAGGAGTAATGCTTTAATGTATCAGTTAAACAAAAAAGGCAGTCAGACAGAATTTTTTTACAACTAATGATTACAAAGTAAGTGAGACCTCGGCATGGTCTGGTCGTAGAGCGTCTGCCTTGCATGCAGAAGGTCGTTGGTTCGATCCCCGGTCGGGTCATTCCAAAGACTTTAAAAATGGTACTAGAAGCTTCCTTGCTTGACGCTCAGCATTTAGAGGAGAGTTCTAGGTCTGGTCGGCCCGGTGTCAGTATAATGTGACTGGGTGGGGTATCATATCATGTGTCTGCGGCATGATACTCCAGTGTTACAGCGCTCAGAATACTGTCTCAAGTAGAAACCGTCACAATATGACTCAAAAATTGTTGAAAGCGACCCTAAACACCATACAACAACTACAAAGTTAGTAAAATGGCCTGACCATAGATTGTATTGGGTCACACATTTGTTTGTATTGTGTTTAGGTAAGTAGGTAAATATTGGCCACCCAACAGATTATAAGCACATGGGACAATGGAGCTTACCTGGGAATCCAACTTCTGGTCATTTAAAACAGTAGGGGGTGCTCATTTGGTATCCTAGATGTAATCATTTTTGTCTTAAGTATCGAGTACTTTAACAATGTTACCAGTGAGTCCCTTTATAGTTTGGTATTTATGTGTCTTTTCAAAGAGACAGCAGAATTTGAGAGAAAATATGTTGACAATTTGTAATCATGCACACATTGACCTTAGTAACAAAAAGTGATTTATCTTATTAAGTTTAACTTACTAGTGCTGACAAGATTTTGGGGCCATTGTGAATACACAATCAGTATGACAATATGTTCCACCTGATTGCAAACAGATTGTTGTAGAAGATTAACAATGACTTTAGTTGTAATGTTGTTTTGCCATAAATGTCTTTCGCTCATACTGGCTGAAGGATGTGAAATGAATATCTTTACCAACAGCAGCAGTAATTGTTGCAGTAGTAAGCAGCAACTTGTATATTTTGTAGCATTTTTTCTCCTGTCTACTTTCTGTGAAGGTCATACGGATATTTATAAGACAGTGGGAGATTTTTAAACACTTCCTGTCTGGGTTATCTCTAATATTATGTACCATTTAACATCATAAATGGACGGTGATCTTCACCTCTGCAGCTTTAGACATGTCTCTTTTGGCATAAAAATGTGTTCTATCTGTTTCTCTGTAAAAATGCTCTATATGTTTCTGTGTAAAACTGTGCTCTATCTGTTTCTGTGACATATGTGACTGAGCTACGGGTCAGTCTGCTGTTGCTGTGGGAATAAGCTCTTGCACATACACATTTTCTGTCATACAGGAATATGCCCGTTGATGGGTTTCACTAAAAGGTGTGAATAACTGTTCAATTTGATATGCTTTTATCAAAATAATGCTTTTATAAGCCAAAAAATGGTCTCTCTGTGAAATATAAAAAATATACAAATGTAGAACTTTTGTTCGTGATATTAATATCATGGGAGATAACTTGCAAAACTATTTCGTCTGAAAACACACTGTCACACATACAATGGAAGGTTTAAGTAATGTAGGTTGACACCAAACTGGTTAGTTGGGTATTATTTATTTTGGTTCAACACCGGACATAAAGTTGAATTCTTTCAGTTTGAACAGAACAGAACATACATTTATTCAGACTTAAACTATACAGTTTCTCATCTATATAACAAAATTTTAAATGTTTACAATCCGTTCATATTAACAACAAAGTACAAATACAAAATACATTTCATACAATGAGAAGATGGATCTTTATCAATTTTGGATTGTGTTATTTCTAATCTGAAAAGCATTGAATATAAAATATGATAAATCATTTATAACATTACTATTCGCTCATTGCAGCAATTGAATGAATTTAAAAACTGATGGATTTCACCAATAATAGCTTCATATATATTTTCTCTGAATAACCTTGAACTTATCACATATCAATATGAAATGGAACTCGTCTTCAATATCCCCAGAAGCACAGAATTGACAATGTCTTTCATTTCTTTCTATCCTGTTAATGCCATATCATCCAGTTTCAATGCAAAGTCTATGTGCTGATAAACATAATTGCGTGATACCACTTCTGTACTTCCTGTACTTTGTAATATTCAGATATGGCTCATATTCAAACTTTGTTTTCACGTTTTTAACGTACATTGGATAAGGAGCCAATTCACCATACACGCCATCGTTACTTGTCGACTTTTTAACATTTAATACCTTTTTACAGTATTTTAAATGTATTCTCTCCAATGTTTTGGACTTAGTGTTTCCCCAAACTTCACAAGCATATTTTAGAATGGACGTAACGAACAAGTCGAATAGCTGACACAATGTTTTTGGGGTAAAATCAAATTTTTTAACATTATGTATCAGCACTCGTGTAGCTCTAAGTCCCTTGCCAGCCAAGTTTTGTTGATTCAATAAAAAGGTCTCTGTATAATTAAAATCTACTCCTAAGTTACTAAAATTGGTTACCACTTCCACAATTTCATCATTATAATCATGTCCATTTCTCAGTTTCAAGTAAACCACCTCTTTTTCTGAAAACTAATATTTTAGTTTTGGCAATACGAATACAGTTTATTAAGGCTATTTTGTAGTTCTTCGGGTGTTTCACTCAAAACGACCATATCGTCTGCTAAAACAAAAGCATCAATGTGACTTCATTTATATTTAGACCACTGTCTGGACTGTTTATTAAATATCATTCTAAGTCCTCAATGAAAGAGAAAACAGGATACTGTATATTCCCTAATTAACGCCCCTGGGGGCGTTACATTTTACAAGGTGGGGGCGTTTATAAAAGATAAAAAAAAGCAAATTTAACAACAGTTAAAAATACAATAAAACCGATAAAACCATGGAAAAAAACCTTAAATCTGGTTTAAATCCCCGAAAAAGTGGTTCAGAATTATTTTAGAGTGAATGAAATAATCGACATAGGATGAAAAAAAGCTGAAAATCTGTATGAAATTACTAGTCTGCGTACTGGAATAACCGAACTTATGGTCATTGTACTCTTCATTTTAAATCACTTGGAAGCTTGCTCTTATCAACGTGGAACAATGAGCTTTCAGCGTACACAGGCTAACTGCATTTTCCGATGTTTTGGAATGGTTTAATCGGCAGACAGCATTTTTACTA
Organism: Panopea generosa; assembly: GCA_029582155.1. Classification (NCBI taxonomy): domain Eukaryota; kingdom Metazoa; phylum Mollusca; class Bivalvia; order Adapedonta; family Hiatellidae; genus Panopea; species Panopea generosa. The sequence goes on along the minus strand of CM055901.1, from coordinate 37,402,538 downwards.
GTATTAAACAGCAAATATGGGGAAGTATTTGTTCAACCAAAAGTGATTAGGTGGTCACCCAAGATATAAACAATGGGTTAAAGAGTCCAAAGGTAATAAACACTTCGCTAATTGTTGACTGTGTAACAAAATAATCGATCAGGGAAAGATGGGCGAATACGCACTCAAATCGCATATACGTTTTGTTTTTTAATTTTTCAGAAAAATAGGTAGGGTGGGCGAGGGGGGGGGGGGGTTATTAGAGTGGGGGCGTTTATAAGGGAATATACGGTAGGTGAAATTGTTACGCTTGACCCGGTTTTACAAAAATATGTGAAGCTTGATCCTTTGTCAAGTCTACCTTTAACTATTCTCAATGCCATACTTTTACATAAGTTTAATAATTGCTTGCCCTGGGAATTACACACTTTATCAATAGAGGTCCTCGACAGGGGTATATTGGGTACATAATCACTGCTATCTATATCACTAATCCAGGTGTCTTGCTCCAGGTAGTCAGCTTTATTTCCCACAAAACCATTCATGTCACCGGACACAATAACTATACCAAGTTTATAAAAAATGTTTTTATCATTTTGCAAGGTTTCATACAAATCACAATTAATAATATTAAACAATGGTGACCCTTCTACCCACATGTAGGCCCCACACAGATATATGTCAGCTTCTTTATTGAAAAAATACTTATCCAGCTTAATCCATATAATTGTATCGTAGTGATTTCTAACTATTTTAATGCCTTTATTCAAAGTTTCTTTATATAATAACACAATCTGCCACTACTACGTTAAGCATTTTTATGTTTAAATTTGCGATAAAAATTATAAGATTTATATCCTTTTAACTCTATTTAACTTTTACTGCTTGTCCAAAATTCAAGTAGAAATATAATGTCATGATTGCTTAATATATCAGAAGATTCACTATTTTCCTGTTTTTCTTTCGTTAGTCCATTACAGTTTCATGTAATTATTTTCACACCATCCTCGGTTGTCTCCTACACTGGGATTTTGCCGTATTTGCCATCTGTGTACTCGCTCCTGTTTATAATCAACTTATTGTACCGGATGTAAGCTTCCTTCCCATCATCCTTTGCTTTTTTTAAGGAATAGTATTAACATTTTATGCTTGTCAGTGACCTCTGCTGGGTATTGATCGTGCATGAATAAACCGGTATCTTTCAGGTGTTCTCGGCAACGTTGAACGTACATTTTATCTCTCGTTTCCTTAAACATAACGACGATTTTCCTTGGTCTATTTGGTATTTTCTGACCGGTTCTGTGCACTTGGTGAAATTTTTTTTCATCAACTTTTTCTTGTGGAATTTTGAGGTGTTTATTGAAAAATATTTTTACTTGTATTTCAGTAGCCATCTCTGTTTCATTTAGTAGTTCATCAATGCCACCGATTATCAAATTATCTGTCATGGACTTTGATTGAATGTCAGTCAAAGTCTCTTTGAGAGATTTATTTTGTGTTTTTACTGCTGTTAGTTCTTCTTGTGTTTTGAAGAGTTCAAAATCGGTTCCTCCTCTTTTCGTCTCCAACTGACTTATGTTTTCAGTGTTTTTTGAAACATGCACATCCAGGTCAGACCACAGTCTACTTATTTTCACATCAAAGTCATTCACCTGCTTTCTAATATATCCAGTTTTTCTAATCGTTTATTTACTTCATCAAACTGGGTATTCAAGAACTGCATGAGTTCTGAGTTTCTGTTTCTATCAGGTATCGTAGGTATCGCGGCTTGCGACGAATTGGGCAAATGTGTATGCATGCTATGCATATGTCGGTTTGAGTACCCAGAAGGATTCATAATAACACCGCTTGGGCTAGTGTATCCGGTCAATCCATTTGTAAGATATGGTGGCAACTGTTGCAACATTGATTGTTGCAAATGATTTACAGGGTAGTGCATAGTACTATATATTTGTTTTCAATGTTTGGCTTTGATGATTAAAAATCCTACTGCTTGTGAAGAAAGTAGAAATATGATACCGTTGATTATTTGGAATCTGGAGAGGTTTTTCTAGTTCTGTGATCTTACTCACTTACAATGTGTGAGATAAGAATCAGTAGGTTCAATCATGGTGAAGATGACATGAACAAGGCTTACCATCTGGCAGCGAGGATTATACCAGCACACATCTTTATACTATAGTGTTCCCACAACATATCTGCTGCCTGAGTATCTGTTGCCTGAGCCCTGTGGCTAGAAAGCTCTATTTATTATTCAGTATATTTCTTCTGCTTGAGTATTTAGTGAAAGGTTTTTCATAAAATTATTTTTTTAGAATAGTGCAGTTGTAAACTGTTTGTTTATGTGTGCTAGGTTTGACTAGGCAGAGTTTAACATATGTTTAAACTGTTTTTGTAAGATAAATTGCCATCTGTTTATTGACTTGGATTAGACAGAGATGTCTTGGGATAAGAAGTTGAAATATATGCCCAGCTTATTTTAATGTAAAAAAGTTGCTTTAAACAATGTCTATCTGACTTCTGTATATTTGCTGTCTCTTTAACTGCAAAATGACAAGTTTGCCAGTTTTGTCAGTTTCCAAGAAGGAGACAGAAAACAAAGTTTGTACTCTACATGAAATATTACAAGGCCTTTAAGGTGTTTGTTCCAGAGTGATGCTCTCCTGTAATCCGAGTGATGCCCTCCTGTGATGTTTCCTCCCATCTGTTGGTTTGGAAAGTGTTTGTTCCAGAGTGATGCCCTCCTGTAATGATTCCTCCCGTCTGTTGGTTTGGAAAGTGTTTGTTCCAGAGTGATGCCCTGTGATGTTTCCTCCCATCTGTTAGTTTGGAAAATGTTTGTTCCAGAGTGATGCCCTCCTGTAATGTTTCCTCCCGTCACTTGGTTTGGAAAGTATTTGTTCCAGAGTAATGCCCTCCTGTGATGTTTCCTCCCATCTGTTGGTTTGGAAAGTGTTTGTTACAGAGTGATGCCCTCCTGTGATGTTTCCTCTCATCTGTTGGTTCGGAAAATGTTAGTTCCAGAGTGATGCCCTCCTGTGATGTTTCCTCCCGTCGTTGGTTTGGAAAGTGTTTGTTCCAGAGTGATGCCCTCCTGTGATGTTTCCTCCCGTCTGTTGGTTTGGAAAGTGTTTGTTCCAGAGTTATGCCCTCCTGTAATGTTTCCTCCCGTCTGTTGGTTGTTCCAGAGTGATGCCCTCCTGTAATGTTTCCTCCAGTCTGTTGGTTTGGAAAGTGTTTGTTTCAGAGTGATGCCCTCCTGTAATGTTTCCTCCCATCTGTTGGTTTGGAAAGTGTTTGTTCCACAGTGATTATCTCCTGTGATGTTTCCTCTCGTCTGTTGGTTCGGAAAGTGTTTGTTCCAGAGTGATGCCCTCCTGTGATGTTTCCTCCTCCAGTCTGTTGGTTTGGAAAGTGTTTGTTCCAGAGTGATGCCCTCCTGTGATGTTTCCTCCAGTCTGTTGGTTTGGAAAGTGTTTGTTCCAGAGTGATGCCCTCCTGTGATGTTTCCTCAAGTCTGTTGGTTTGGAAAGTATTTGTTCCAGAGTGATGCCCTCCTGTAATGTTTCCTCCCGTCTGTTGGTTTGGAAAGTATTTGTTCCAGAGTGATGCCCTCCTGTGATGTTTCCTCTCATCTGTTGGTTCGGAAAATGTTTGTTCCAGAGTGATGCCCTCCTGTGATGGTTCCTCCCGTCGTTGGTTTGGAAAGTGTTTGTTCCAGAGTGATGCCCTCCTGTGATGTTTCCTCCCGTCTGTTGGTTTGGAAAGTGTTTGTTCCAGAGTGATGCCCTCCTGTTATGTTTCCTTCCGTCTGTTGGTTGTTCCAGAGTGATGCCCTCCTGTGATGTTTCCTCCAGTCTGTTGGTTTGGAAAGTGTTTGTTCCAGAGTGATGCCCTCCTGTGATGTTTCCTCCAGTCTGTTGGTTTGGAAAGTGTTTGTTCCAGAGTGATGCCCTCCTGTAATGTTTCCTCCCGTCTGTTGGTTTGGAAAGTGTTTGTTCCAGAATGATGCCCTCCTGTGATGTTTCCTCCTCCAGTCTGTTGGTTTGGAAAGTATTTGTTCCAGAGTGATGCCCTCCTGTGATGTTTCCTCCAGTCTGTTGGTTTGGAAAGTGTTAGTTCCAGAGTGATGCCCTCCTGTAATGTTTCCTTCCGTCTGTTGGTTGTTCCAGAGTGATGCCCTCCTGTAATGTTTCCTCCCGTCTGTTGGTTTGGAAAGTATTTGTTTCAGAGTGATGCCCTCCTGTAATGTTTCCTCCCATCTGTTGGTTTGGAAAGTGTTTGTTCCAGAGTGATGCCCTCCTGTAATGTTTCCTCCCGTCTGTTGGTTTGGAAAGTGTTTGTTCTACAGTGATTATCTCCTGTGATGTTTCCTCTTGTCTGTTGGTTTGGAAAGTGCTTGTTCCAGAGTGATGCCCTCCTGTGATGTTTCCTCCCGTCGTTGGTTTGGAAAGTGTTTGTTCCAGAGTGATGCCCTCCTGTGATGTTTCCTCCCGTCTGTTGGTTTGGAAAGTGTTTGTTCCAGAGTTATGCCCTCCTGTAATGTTTCCTCCCGTCTGTTGGTTGTTCCAGAGTGATGCCCTCCTGTAATGTTTCCTCCAGTCTGTTGGTTTGGAAAGTGTTTGTTTCAGAGTGATGCCCTCCTGTAATGTTTCCTCCCATCTGTTGGTTTGGAAAGTGTTTGTTCCACAGTGATTATCTCCTGTGATGTTTCCTCTCGTCTGTTGGTTCGGAAAGTGTTTGTTCCAGAGTGATGCCCTCCTGTGATGTTTCCTCCTCCAGTCTGTTGGTTTGGAAAGTGTTTGTTCCAGAGTGATGCCCTCCTGTGATGTTTCCTCCAGTCTGTTGGTTTGGAAAGTGTTTGTTCCAGAGTGATGCCCTCCTGTGATGTTTCCTCAAGTCTGTTGGTTTGGAAAGTATTTGTTCCAGAGTGATGCCCTCCTGTAATGTTTCCTCCCGTCTGTTGGTTTGGAAAGTATTTGTTCCAGAGTGATGCCCTCCTGTGATGTTTCCTCTCATCTGTTGGTTCGGAAAATGTTTGTTCCAGAGTGATGCCCTCCTGTGATGGTTCCTCCCGTCGTTGGTTTGGAAAGTGTTTGTTCCAGAGTGATGCCCTCCTGTGATGTTTCCTCCCGTCTGTTGGTTTGGAAAGTGTTTGTTCCAGAGTGATGCCCTCCTGTTATGTTTCCTTCCGTCTGTTGGTTGTTCCAGAGTGATGCCCTCCTGTGATGTTTCCTCCAGTCTGTTGGTTTGGAAAGTGTTTGTTCCAGAGTGATGCCCTCCTGTGATGTTTCCTCCAGTCTGTTGGTTTGGAAAGTGTTTGTTCCAGAGTGATGCCCTCCTGTAATGTTTCCTCCCGTCTGTTGGTTTGGAAAGTGTTTGTTCCAGAATGATGCCCTCCTGTGATGTTTCCTCCTCCAGTCTGTTGGTTTGGAAAGTATTTGTTCCAGAGTGATGCCCTCCTGTGATGTTTCCTCCAGTCTGTTGGTTTGGAAAGTGTTAGTTCCAGAGTGATGCCCTCCTGTAATGTTTCCTTCCGTCTGTTGGTTGTTCCAGAGTGATGCCCTCCTGTAATGTTTCCTCCCGTCTGTTGGTTTGGAAAGTATTTGTTTCAGAGTGATGCCCTCCTGTAATGTTTCCTCCCATCTGTTGGTTTGGAAAGTGTTTGTTCCAGAGTGATGCCCTCCTGTAATGTTTCCTCCCGTCTGTTGGTTTGGAAAGTGTTTGTTCTACAGTGATTATCTCCTGTGATGTTTCCTCTTGTCTGTTGGTTTGGAAAGTGCTTGTTCCAGAGTGATGCCCTCCTGTGATGTTTCCTCCAGTCTGTTGGTTTGGAAAGTGTTTGTTCCAGAGTGATGCCCTCCTGTAATGTTTCCTCCTGTCTGTTGGTTTGGAAAGTATTTGTTCCAGAGTGATGCCCTCCTGTAATGTTTTCTCCCGTCTGTTGGTTTGGAAAGTGTTTGTACAAGAGTGATGCCCTCCTGTAATGTTTCCTCCCATCTGTTGGTTTGGAAAGTTTTTGTTCCAGTGGTGGCAAGCAAGGATTGTTGTGAATCCTTGCGATGGCCATGACATCCTGATGTCCAAGAGAGAGAGCAAGATGAGGATATCAGTATAAAAATGACTTGTGGACAGAAAAAACAAATTGCGTCCTGATATTTAAATATGTATATGTAAGTAAAACTGTTCATATGAATCTTAAGTGTACATTGCCTAAGTTATAATGGACTTAATCTAGAAATAGTTTTACATTTAGTTATTTCCATATTAATTAGGTGGGCACACGTGACTATATATTTTTATAATAGTTACAGAGTTGGCAAAGTTATTTTCCGTAAGCAGTGCAACATGTGGAAAAAAATTTAGTTACCGTTGGGTTGTTTCTTATTTTCAATGTAGCTTATTGTCAATACTGGAGCACATATTATTTTATGTGTCTCAGTTGCTATTTGAATTATATTTCATATTGAATTGTATTACGGCTGCAAAAGAATTCAATTAAATACAAAATTAACAGAGGTGATTCTTAAGACTAAATATCAATAAATCCACAGAAATAAAAGCTCATAAAAATAATAAAGAATCTAATTGTCATTCATAACTGATATGAATGATTTGGAATTTCAAATCGGCCACGTCAAAAAAAAAAAAAAAAGATGTTTTAATCTGTGTGGTAAAATTGCAATAATCCCATTCTAAAAATTATTATCAGGCCCTCATTGCTTGACGACCTTCGCCTTCATCATTTAGATGGAGCCAATTCAAATCATAATCAAATTAAAGTCCTGTGAGTTATTTGATAAGTATGACCTGGGTGCATAAGGCAGACTAGGAAACCCTTTTTCAGTATATCATTTTATGATATACTATGGCCGTAACAGCTTACCTCAGTTTAAGCATGAGGTATTAAACAAGTTTTGTGCCACTTGTAAAATTGTGAAAAAATCCCGACCTTCTGCCTTTAATAGTCTCTTATTATTGAAATAAAAACATCTACTTGACTAGTTAAAAAATTTAAAAATTGCATGTAAAAGCAATTTGCCCTAATAGAGAGCAGTCATGGGTTGTAAAAGTGTAATAAATGTCAGTCTGACACGACTTGCCATACATGTTACATGTGTATGACATGTCCTCCTCCTACATATGGTGGTCTGACATGGATAATGGTGGTTACAAATACATTATAGATGACCAAGGTGTAATAATATATCTTCTATCTGGCAAATAAACTTTGATTTAGTCACTGTTGGGGTGCAGTGGAAACAGTTATTGTGTAAACATTGTTACATTATAGTCACCCAGTAAACTGTCTTGTCTCTTCTGTTGGCAAGCAAGGGACACAATTATAATACTGTCGATATTTCAATTTTTAATAACGCCTGAAAAATGATACAGTCATGGCTGGATAAGACAGAAAAGTCATAGAATTACTGTTACAGATTGCATATACTTGCTTTTCGTGTAAATAACATAATTTATTACATGCATGTCATTATAACATGTAAATAATATATAATAGTTATATGTGTGTCATTGTTCATATGTTAAAACATGTCAATAATATATGATAATTATATGTGCATCATTGTAAATATGTTAAAACATGTCAATAAGATATGATAATTATATGTGCATCATTGTTCATGTTAAAACATGTCAATTAGATATGATAATTATATGTGCATCATTGTTCTTATGTTAAAACATGTCAATTAGATATGATAATTATATGTGCATCATTGTTCTTATGTTAAAACATGTCAATTAGATATGATAATTATATGTGCATCATTGTTCTTATGTTAAAACATGTCAATAAGATATGATAATTATATGTGCATCATTGTTCTTATGTTAAAACATGTCAATAAGATATGATAATTATATGTGTGTCATTATAACATGTAAATAATATATAATAACTATATGTGTGTCATTGTTCATATGTTAAAACATGTCATTAATATATGATAATTATATGTGTGTCATTGTTCATATGTTAAAACATGTCAATAAGATCTGATAATTATATGTGCATCATTGTTCTTATGTTAAAACATGTCAATAAGATATGATAATTATATGTGTGTCATTATAACATGTAAATAATATATAATAACTATATGTGTGTCATTGTTCATATGTTAAAACATGTCAATAAGATATGGTAATTATATAATTATGTGTTATTGTCCATATGTTAAACATGTCAATAAGATATGGTAATTATATAATTATGTGTCATACATAAGTTTTAACACTCAAACAAGACAAACAACTATATGAATTCATGAAGAATTTTGATTTAAAATATGGTACAATTTAAAAACCAGAAAGTGACACATTTTATGATGCTCATTTTCCTTGGCGTATGACAGCACTGTGGAGAAGTCGAGATTTAATGGGTCAAAGTGTCAGGTCCAGTCATTGTTATGGGAGGAGCTAGTCCTTAAATGTCAAAACATTATAGACATGTTTTCTTTTCCAAAGTAGAAGCTTAAGGAAATTATAAAGAAATGGCCAGAGCTATATTTAATTTCCAAATTGACACAGTTTTTGTATTGTACTGTTGGAGACTACCTGGCCAGGCGGGACAATAATGGCTGTTTTGATGTTAAATTAGGATTCATTTATTCGCACTTTAACTACTGGGTAATGGTTTGAGGAAGTGCTCAAATACTTAAATGTTTTCATGTGATTTTTATGCAATAAACACTTTAATGGATGGAGGATGGGGTAGGCTGTGATAATGATTTAGAGACCGCAGCATGGCCCAGTGGTAGAGCGTCTGCTTTGCATGTGGGGTTTAATCCCCGGACTGGTCTTACCAAAGACTTGAAAAATGGTACTAGAATCTTCCACACTTGGTGCTCAGTATTCAGAGGATTGTTCTAGGTCTGGTCAGCTCGGTGCCAGTTAATTAGACTGAGTGGGATATCATATGTGTTTGTGGCATAATACTCCAGTGTGGCAGTGCTCAGAATACTGTCTCCAGTAAATATTGTCCTGATTTGACTGAAAAATAGTTGAAAGCGGCCCTAAATGCCACATACTTATTTTGGGGACATCTGGAAAACAAATAATAGTGGATTACTTCATATTTTGATTTTTATGTGACTTTAAAAGTCGTTAATGGATACATAAAAACCAGAGTTGTCCGTCTTTTAAACATAATGCTTTATTATGTATAACTTAATTTTTAAGTTGCTTCATAAGACAATATTGCATTTGTTGTACTTTATCAAAAGATTTTCATGACATACAAATTAATTTTTTGGTTTTAGTTTAAACTTACTTATTTCAGCTAGATTGCAAAGAAGTTCACAGCTTATATGAACTCTCTTGAGTCCGCTTTCTGGGTAGATCTAGTACTGAGTTGTTTCTGAGGCTAGAAGCATTGGGCCGATGGGGATCGTACCTGCAACCTCTGTCATTAGCAGCCAACACACTATCCAATACACTGCCGCCCTGCATGCTTGGTTTTGCACTGTACAAAAATCAATATTTGATATAAAAAGGTTGATATTTTTATTTATAACATCAAAGTGGTGGAGGCATTAACATGTCATTTTCCTCAAATATAGGACCTAAATAAATTTGTACATCTACATACACTTTTTCATAGGTCAAAGACCTGAAGTGTTTGTTATGGTTAATGATGCATACAAATCTGGTCAAATAATTGTTGAAAGGAAAAACCAACATTATACACCATACTGGTTCATCAACTGCTACAAAGAAGATTTTTTTTTATATCAGCTTTGCAATAAAAGGATTAAGAGTAATTTCCAGTCTTCTTCAATGACTTCAATGACTTTGGTGTAATATAATCATCATTGGCCATGGTTTAATTATTTATGACATTTAGATATATCTGCAGAAATATTGGTGGGGATAATTTAATCCACAAGACTGATATTGTAGGACTTTTTATGTCAGTAGATCTTTATCATGTATACCTCAGTGGTTGTTTAGGGGTAGAGTGTCTGCCAGGCGTGCGGAAGGTTGTTAGATCGATCTCCGGCTGGGTCATACCAAAAACTTGAAAAAGAAAAATGGTACTAGATTAAACTTCCTTGCTTGGTGTTCAGCATTTAGAGTTCTAGGTCTGATTGGCCTGGTGTCAATAAAATATGACTGGGTGGCATATCATACGATGTGTCTACAACATGATACTCCAGTTTGGCAGTGCTTAGAATACTGTCTCAAGTAGACACCATTGCAATATATGACTGAAAAGTTATAGAAAGCAATATTAAACACAATACAACAGCAACGTTATCATATAACTGCAACCAAACACAATTAGACCGCGGCATGGTCTAGTGGTAGAGCGTCCGCCTTGCATGCGGAAGGTTGTAGATTCAATCCCCGGCCGGGTCATACTAAAGACTTCAAAAATGGTACTAGAAGTTTCCTCGCTTGATGCTCAGCATTTAGAGGAGAGTTCTAGGTCTGGTCGGCCCGGTATCAGTATAATGTGACTGGGTGGGGTATCATACCATGTGTCTGCGGCATGATACTCCAGTGTGACAGCACTTAATATACTGTCTCAAGTAGACACCGTCGCGGTATGACTGAAAAATTGTTGAAAGTGACGCTAAACACCATACACAATTCCTCAAGTGTGAGAAACTTTATACACAATTTCACTTCAAATGCTTCAGTTCCGGTCACTTAGATAATTGATCTGCATTAATAAATGTCATTGACATTGATGCATTTACTGTTAAGTTTGGAGGCAGGTGCAACTCTCCTATAGGTAGAGAGATAAAGCAGTTTTGTCAGGGATCCAGCTAATAGTTTATTAGTGACATGCCCCAATTATGCACATACACACAGTAAAATGAATAAACCAATCTTTATTAAGAGATCATTGAGAAAACCTAGTTCTTCCTTCTGTCTTCTTCCTGAAATGAAGTTGGACTTTCATCCAAGGAAATGACCAACTGACCTGTACCAGGAACACTGCACAATAAGTTGTAGCCATCGCAATTAAGAAATTACAGTCAAACCTGTGTAAGTGGTCACTTCTATTAAGTAGCCACTTGTCTTAAGCAGCCACATTCGCTATGTCCCATTTATATGCTTTCAGAGCAAATTAACTGTATTAAGCAACAACTTGTCTTAAAAGGCCACTTCTGCTCCTTCCCTTAACTGGCTGGTTAAGAAAGGTTTGACTAGTAGTATAGGGGGTTGGTGGGCAACTCATAAAGCTTTTGAGATCTTATTCAGTCAAACTTTACCTAATTTTCACATCAGTTTCTATGGTTCCATTACAATTGTTTTAAAAATGAAAAATGAATAAGTTGCAAGGCCCTGTCCCCCTTTCCCTCGAATTCCTCCTGAATGATGAGGTGATGGTCTGTGTGATATTAATTTTTAGGATTTTGTTTTGATTTCACTACTCTGATTAAACTATTGAGTTGCATGTCATAATGGACTGCGCTATATCAAGACCCCAGTGCAGTGTCTAAAATCCACCAGAACAATACAAAAACGATATTTAAATGGGAATGGTAGACTTGATTTTAAAAATAGACAACACTTAACTGCTTGATGACCTTCACATCATCATTTGGACTCTTTCTAAGGTGAAACAAATCACAAATTACTTTTCAATATTAAGCTGGAAATCTAATCTGGACCCATAGGTCAAAATTCCTTTTAAAATAGAATATTTTGGGATGTTTAAATAGACAATAAAGGCTGGTCAGTATTGTATAGGCTTATATTGGAGAAAAAAACAGTTTTTAGCCAATTTCAAAATTTTAAAAAATCCAGATATACTACCTTTAAGATGCTTAATTGAAGAAAGACGGGATAACATTCACTTGTATTAGGTGTGACTGGTGTCCACACACCATAGAGCAAACAAGTTTTGTAACTTACTACCAAATACCTGGAGAAAAGAAAATTTGCAATTCAGAGTTGTCACAGTTGGGGGAGCAAAATTAAATGTTTTAGAATGTGTAATGATTCTATCATCATTAATCATGACACTCATGTATATTCTAGTATACACACTGGAGTCTTTGGTGTGAGATGGACGTTAAATTTTAATCAGGTACATTCAGTTTAATTAAATATCAATTTGCTCACAAAGTTATAAATCATACCCTGGGACCCTCAGCTGAATCAGTCATGGGTTGCATGGGCCTTTTGAGTGTAAGTATATTGGACCATCCTGAAAAAAAAAAAAAGGAACTGTATTTGTAACAAAATCCCAAAGTTAAATTTATCTAAGGGAGAAGGGTACAAAAAATATTTCTATGTCGAATGAGTCGGAGGGTAGAAAAATATGTTGCGATTAGTAAACTGTCTTATGATTTTGGAAACATAATTATTCATTTGTCCTGTTGGATGACTTATTTTCACCTTTTCATAAAGAACAGAAGGAGCAGCATATAACTTTAAGTTTAGAAGACGCCATTACTATAATGTAGGAACAGTTGACCAATAAAGTCAAGACTTGAATACTGGTTACAAAAGTGATGGCCAATCAAATACAGTTACATCTGTTTAGCGGCTGAGTTTGATCTGCACTTAATATATATATAAACATACAACTTACAACTCCACACTATGTTTTTTAGCTCGCCAGGATAATGTCCAAAGAGAGCTACTGCCATGACCCCAGCGTCGGTAGACACCCAGGTTAAACTTTTACTTCTAAGTTTAAGATATCTATGCAACCACTCATTGGATGTGAATGAAACTTCGCATGTGTGTTCACCATCATCAATGGAACACACAGAGACAAGAATTATAACTCTGGATGCATTTTGGCACAGTTATGGCCCTTTTTGGACTTAGACACCCAGAGGCAAGCTTTGTTGTCTTCTGACAACTCTTCTTGTTGACAAAGTGCAGTCACATTACAGACAAAAGACCAGTCACACTGCAGGACAAAGTACAGTCACACTGCAGGACAAAGTAGTCACAATGCAGGACAAAGTACAGTCACACTTCACGAAAAATAACAGTCAAATTGCAGGACAAAGTACAGTCATACTGCAGGACAAAGTACAGTCACACTACATGACAAAGTACAGTCATACTTCAGGAAAAATCAGTCACACTGCAGGACAAAATATAGTTGCACTGAAGAACAAAGTACAGTCACTATGCAGGACAAAGTACAGTCACACAGCAGGACAAAGTACAGTCACACTGCAGGACGAAGTACAGTCACAGTGCAGGACAAAATACAGTCATACTGCAGGACAAAGTACAGTCACACTGCAGGACAAAACACAGTCACACTGCAGGATAAAGTACAGTCACACTGCAGGACAAAACACAGTCACACTGCAGGATAAAGTACAGTCACACTGCAGGACAAAGTACAGTCACACTGCAGGAACAAAGTACTATCACACTACAGGACAAAGTACAATCACACTGCAGAAACAAAGTACAGTCACACTGCAGGACAAATGCAGTCACACTTGCAGGAAAAAAGAACAGTCACACTGCAGGAATGAGAATACGTACTGCAGGACAAAATGCAGTCACACCACAGGAAAAAGTACTTTCACACTGCAGGACAAAGTGCAGTCACACTGCAGAAACAAAGTATAGTCACACTGCAGGACAAAGTACAGTCACACTGCAATGCAAAGTACAGTCACGCTGCAGGAACAAAGTACCGTAACACTGTAGGAAACTGTACAGTCACACTGCAGGACAAAGTATTCACACTGCAGGACAAAGTACCGTAACACTGTAGGAAACAGTACAGTCACACTGCAGGACAAAGTAGTCACACTGCAGGACAAAGTGCAGTCACACTGCAGGACAGAGTACAGTCACACTGCAGGACATAGTACAGTCACACTGCAGGACAAAGCACAGTCACACTGCAGGATAAAGTACAGTCACATTGCAGGACAAAGTACAGTCAAACTGCAAAACAAAGTACAGTCACACTGCAGGAACAAAGTACTATCACAATGCAGAACAAAGTACTGTCACACTGCAGGACAAAGTACAGTCACACTGCAGGAACAAGGTACTATCACACTGCAGGACAAAGTGCAGTCACACTGCAGGAACAAAGTACAGTCACACTGCAGGAACAATGTACAGTCACACTGCAGGAATGAATAGTCATACTGCAGGACAAAGTACAGTCACACTACAGGAAAAAGTACTTTCACACTGCAGGACAAAGTGCAGTCACACTGCAGGAACAAAGTACAGTCACACTGCAGGACAAAGTACAGTCGGCTGCAAGGCATTGTACAGTCACACTGCAGGAACAAGGTACTATCACACTGCAGGACAAAGTGCAGTCACGCTGCAGGAACAAGGTTCTATCACACTGCAGGACAAAGTGCAGTCACGCTGCAGGAACAAAGTACATTCACACTGCAGAAACATTGTACAGTCACACTGCAGGAATGAGGAGTCGTACTGCAGGACAAAGTACAGTCACACTACAGGAAAAAGTACTTTCACACTGCAGGACAAAGTATAGCCACACTGCAGGAAAAAGTACAGCCACACTGCAGGACAAAGTACAGTAACACTGTCAGAAACAGTACAGTCACACTGCAGGACAAAGTAGTCACACTGGAGGACAAAGTACCTTAACACTGTAGGAAACAGTACAGACACACTGCAGGACAAAGTAGTCACACTGCAGGACAAAGTGCAGTCACACTGCTGGACAAAGTACAGTCACACTGCAGGACAAAGTACAGCCATACTGTAGGAAACAGTAGTCACACGGTAGGAAACAGTACAGTCACACTGCAGGAAAGAGTACAGACACACTGCAGGACAAAGAACTGTCACACTGCAGGACAAAGAACAGTCAGACTGCAGGAATGAGTAGTCACATGCACGACAAGATGAAAGATTGAATTGACATAGCAACCAAACCTTTTTTGTTTTTCATTAAATAAAGGCTTAGTCACTTGAACTTTTTTCCATCATTAACTGGAGGGATAATGTGCAATGATATAGAATGTGAAACCTGACATTTTATTTGTTAAATGTCATTGTAGCACTTAAATGAATCTTCCACAGTAATAATATTCTTTATCATTGTTTTCTCATTGGTTCATTGTTTACTAGATAGATTAGGCAAGCCCCATCAATTACACTTAAGTATGAATATATACCAGAAGTTATTTAGTGCACCTAAATCAAGTTTATTATTTTACAGATAAAATCTTCATTCAGTGACATATGTTGAATAAAGATTACGGTTAAAAGGTGGAGCTTACATTTGGCCCTGGACAATGCATTACGAATAGTTATGTGGCGGTCTTAGTTTATCCTTATCTTAATCATTTTTATCTCTACTGGCCTTTGACCAGAAGTGATTACGTGATGGCGCGTTGTCTGTCGTCCGTCGTCTGTTGTCTGTTGTCTGTCATCTGCTAGCAGCACTTTCTCTGAATCCACTAGGCCAATTAAACTGACACTTCACATGCATGTTTCTGTTGCATAGGAGACTATACAGAAGATTTTTTTTTCGATCTGAAATTCAAGATGGCCACCGTTACTAAAAATAGTCCAAAAATCTTTTTCTCATGAACGGCCCAACAGATTTTCAAAATGTTTATGTAGTAATGATGACCAACTATAGTATTGTTAGATTTGTTCAAATGGTGTCCCTAGGTTTAAATATGAACCCACCCCAAGGGTTCAATTAGGGGACACATGTCATTATAATATTTTTTTTTTTTTTTTTTTCAAAATGGAAATGATTTTGCCTATATCTTCACAGAAGCATTGTTTGGTGGAGGAGGTTCAGATTTGTAAAAATGAATGGGTTCCACTGTCTTAAGGGGTCAGGAGGGGCCCTAGGGTTAAAAATGACCCTGCCCAGATATTTCTATGGCATAGGAGAATTTCAAAATGTGCTATGGCCACTATGAGTCAGTAGAGCATCCTCAGGCCCTCTTGGGCCTCTTGTTTTGGGAAAGTATGGCTTATTTCACTAGGTCAGATTCTTCTGTTTAAAGTCTGACCATTTCCACACAATCAAAGGGAAGATAATGTTGGGTTTTTGGTGACATTGATGCGGCATCACTCGAGTCTGATGAGACGTACATAGTTGAGGTACTGCAGAATGTGCCATCCACTTGGGTAGAAACATGTTCCAGCTAGTGTTGTATAATCCCCATCCATATTAACCACATAGTGACTCCTGTGTGTTGTGCAGAGGTGAATAATGAGCAGGGTTTGATGAAACTTTACTGATTGTGTAAGAATGTTAGTAGAATACTTCCAAACAATTTTATAGGAAAATTAACATAGTCATCTCTAGTCTGTTGGTGGTATGTTGATGGTATGTTGGTGGTATGTTGCTGGTGTGTTTGTGGTATGTTGATGGTGATTGGTAGTGTGTTGGTGCTATGTTGAAGGTATGTTGGTGGTATATTGGTGGTGTATTGGTGGTATGTTGGTGTGTTGGTGGTGTGTTTGTGGTATGTTGATGGTATGTTGGCGGTATGCTGATGGTAATAAATAAAAAAATGTTGGTGGTGTGTTGGTGATATGTTGATGGTATGTGGTATGTTGGTGGTATATAGGTGGTATGCTGATGGTATGTTGATGGTATGGTATGTTGGTGGTATGTTGATGGTATGTGGGTTGTTGTGTTTCAGTTGTAAAATCAGACTAATCTGTTTGCACATAAACAATGGCTGCTGTACAAATAACCACACAGATGAACTCTTGTCAGAACTCAATAATGTCTAAAATATTTCTGCTGGAAATGTGGTCCATGGCGAAACCAGTATATGGTTATTGTTGTTTTATACTCCATAAACTTGATGTTTTAACTTGGAACTACAGTTAATGGAATTACATTAATTGCATTGGTTAATTAGTCATATCTAACAATATTATCATGTTGGTTGTGTATGTATTGGCACAATTGTATTGATTATTTTGACTGATGGTCAGTGACAGTGTTGACATTGGCTGAGGGTCAGTGACAGTGTTGACATTTGTTGATGGTCAGTGACAGTGTTGACATTGCCTGATTGTCAGTGACAGTGTTGACATTGGCTGATGGTCAGTAACAGTGGTGACACTCTGTTTGTTAGTGACATGTTGACATTGGCTGTTTGTCAGTGACAGTGTTGACATTGGATGATGGTCAGTGACAGTAATGACATTGGCTGAGGGTCAGTGATAGTGTTGACATTGGTTGATGGTCAGTGACAGTGTTGACATTGGCTGATGGTCAGTGACAGTGTTGACACTGCTGTTTGTTAGTGACAGTGTTGACATTGGCTGATTGTCAGTGACAGTGTTGACATTGGATGATGGTCAGTGACAGTGTTGACATTGGCTGAGGGTCAGTGACAGTGTTGACATTGGCTGTTTGTCAGTGACAGTGTTGACATTGGATGATGGTCAGTGACAGTGTTGACGTTGGCTGATGGTCAGTGACAGTGTTGACGTTGGTTGATGGTCAGTGACAGTGTTGGCATTGGCTGATGGTCAGTGACAATGTTGACACTGCTGTTTGTTAGTGACAGTGTTGACATTGGCTGATTGTCAGTGACAGTGTTGACATTGGATGATGGTCAGTGACAGTGTTGAGAGTAGCTTATGGCCGGTGACAAGTGTCAATATTGGATGATGGTCAGTGACAGTGTTGAGATTAGCTGATGGCTGGTGACAAGTGTCAATATTGGATGATGGTTAGTAACAGTGTTGAGATTAGCTGATGGCTGGTGACAAGTGTCAATATTGGATGATGGTCAGTGACAGTGTTGAGATTAGCTGATGCTCAGTGACAAGTGTCAATATTGGATGATGGTCAGTGACAGTGTTGAGATTAGCTGATGCTCAGTGACAAGTGTCAATATTGGATGATGGTCAGTGACAGTGTTGAGATTAGCTGATGGCTGGTGACAAGTGTCAATATTGGATGATGGTCAGTAACAGTGTTGAGATTAGCTGATGGCTGGTGACAAGTGTCAATATTGGATGATGGTCAGTGACAGTGTTGAAATTAGCTGATGGCTGGTGACAAGTGTCAATATTGGATGATGGTCAGTAACAGTGTTGAGATTAGCTGATGGCTGGTGACAAGTGTCAATATTGGATGATGGTCAGTGACAGTGTTGAGATTAGCTGATGGCTGGTGACAAGTGTCAATATTGGATGATGGTCAGTAACAGTGTTGAGATTAGCTGATGGCTGGTGACAAGTGTCAATATTGGATGATGGTCAGTGACAGTGTTGAGATTAGCTGATGGCTGGTGACAAGTGTCAATATTGGATGATGGTCAGTGACAGTGTTGAGATTAGCTGATGGCTGGTGACAAATGTCAATATTGGATGATAGTCAGTAACAGTGTTGATATTAGTTGATGGCTGGTGACAAGTGTCAATATTGGATGATGGTCAGTGACAGTGTTGAGATTAGCTGATGGCTGGTGACAAGTGTCAATATTGGATGATGGTCAGTGACAGTGTTGAGATTAGCTGATGGCTGGTGACAAGTGTCAATATTGGATGATGGTCAGTAACAGTGTTGAGATTAGCTGATGGCTGGTGACAAGTGTCAATATTGGATGATGGTCAGTGACAGTGTTGAGATTAGTTGATGGCTGGTGACAAGTGTCAATATTGGATGATGGTCAGTGACAGTGTTGAGATTAGCTGATGGCTGGTGACAAGTGTCAATATTGGATGATGGTCAGTAACAGTGTTGAGAGTAGCTGATGGCCGGTGACAAGTGTCAATATTGGATGATGGTCAGTAACAGTGTTAAGATGAGCTGATGGCTGGTGACAAGTGTCAATATTGGATGATGGTCAGTAACAGTGTTGAGATTAGCTGATGGCTGGTGACAAGTGTCAATATTGGATGATGGTCAGTAACAGTGTTGAGATTAGCTGATGGCTGGTGACCAGTGTCAATATTGGATGATGGTCAGTAACAGTGTTGAGATTAGTTGATGGCTGGTGACAAGTGTCAATATTGGATGATGGTCAGTGACAGTGTTGAGATTAGCTGATGGCCGGTGACAAGTGTAAATATTGGATGATGGTCAGTGACAGTGTTGAGATTAGCTGATGCTCAGTGACAAGTGTCAATATTGGATGATGGTCAGTAACAGTGTTGAGATTAGCTGATGGCCGGTGACAAGTGTCAATATTGGATGATAGTCAGTAACAGTATTGAGAGTAGCTGATGGCCGGTGACAAGTGTCAATATTGAATGATGGTCAGTGACAGTGTTGAGAGTAGTTGATGGCGGGTGACAAGTGTCAATATTGGATTATGGTCAGTAACAGTGTTGAGATTAGCTGATGGCTGGTGACCAGTGCCAATATTGGATTATGGTCAGTACCAGTGTTGAGATTAGCTGATGGCTGGTGACAAGTGTCGACATTGGCTGATTGTCAGTGACAGTGTTGAGATTAGTTGATGGCTGGTGACAAGTGTCAATATTGGATGATTGTCAGTAACAGTGTTGAGATTAGTTGATGGCCGTATTGGATGATGGTCAGTGACAGTGTTGAGAGTAGCTGATGGCTGGTGACAAGTGTCAATATTGGATGATGGTCAGAGACAGTGTTGAGATTAGCTGATGCTCAGTGACAAGTGTCAATATTGGATGATGGTCAGTGACAGTGTTGAGATTAGCTGATGCTCAGTGACAAGTGTCAATATTGGATGATGGTCAGTGACAGTGTTGAGATTAGCTGATGGCCAGTGACAAGTGTCAATATTGGATGATGGTCAGTAACAGTGTTGAGATTAGCTGATGGCTGGTGACAAGTGTCGACATTGGCTGATTGTCAGTGACAGTGTTGAGATTAGTTGATGGCTGGTGACAAGTGTCAATATTGGATGATTGTCAGTAACAGTGTTGAGATTAGTTGATGGCCGTATTGGATGATGGTCAGTGACAGTGTTGAGATTAGCTGATGCTCAGTGACAAGTGTCAATATTGGATGATGGTCAGTGACAGTGTAAATATTAGCTGATGTTCAGAGACAAGTGTCAATATTGGATGATGGTCAGTGACAGTGTTGAGATTAGCTGATGTTCAGAGACAAGTGTCAATATTGGATGATAGTCAGTAACAGTGTTGAGATTAGCTGATGCTCAGTGACAGGTGTCAATATTGGATGATGGTTAGTAACAGTGTTGAGATTAGCTGATGCTCAGTGACAAGTGTCAATATTGGATGATGGTCAGTGACAGTGTTGAGATTAGCTGAAGCTCTGTGACAAGTGTCAATATTGGATGATGGTCAGTGACAGTGTTGAGATTAGCTGATGCTCAGTGACAAGTGTCAATATTGGATGATGGTCAGTAACAGTGTAGATATTAGCTGCTATTTTTAGGTATTTGATATTGTGTAGAGTCTTCCATGGGTGAGTTGTCTAAGGCACCGTCTCAAGATCACTTACCTCTTGCTGCTAAGGTTGTAGGTTCGAGTTCTGCTTGCTCCAAAAACTTTATGTGAGAAAGTTTCGAGTTACTCTTCGAAAGGACGGTGGTTCTACTCAGTCTGACTCAGTCTGAGGTCTTCCTCCACCAGTAAAACTGGATATGCCATATACAACCTGAAATGTGTTGAAAATGACGTTAAACCCCTTTCAAAAAAAAAAGATATTGTGTTCACCTGATAAAACTAAGTCTACTTCTTTCTGCACTCTGGCAATGTTTTCATTTTATAGAGACTAACTATTAATTAATGAGTATGTAGAAGATTTTTTGATAATTTGTATACTTAACAGTGGTCTCCATTGCCTGTTGATTACATGCAGCATTGGAAGTTCAAAAAGGTCAGTTGGTGCATGAATTATCTCCCTGTATTTGAATTCAACAGAATTTAATTTATTTTGTTTTGTTTTGCTTTTGTGTGATTATGTAACTGCTTGTTATTATGGGTAATATTGTAAATGTTTCCCCACCCTTGCTTGAAGATTGTTTATGAAAAAGCATGAGAATGTGTAATACATGTTGTTTGCTTGATGAATGTTAGATGTAGATCTCTGATCATATTGTCTGCACCATTATTTTGTACAACAATCACTTGACAGGTATTTGTATAGAACCAGACATGTAGTAAGTATCCATATGACAGTATGTATCAAATACGATATTATAAAATCACGTCATTCTATTTATAGTTAGTGTCGCCCAAAACAGGTAACATATTATTATTGAATCCATTATATTGTGTAATTTGTGTAACTGATATGCTGTCATCCCTAATACGGTATGTTCCATCTAAAAATAGAATGACTTGGTTTCAATATAGCGTATTCGGTTTATAAAGATTATAATTTACACTACGGGAAATACAAAATCTAACAACAATTTAAAGGCTCAGTACATTTCTGAAACGGTCATTTTCAGTTAGAATCTTAAGTCTGTTTTACTCTTCCAGTTCAAAGAATACATGTTTGTTGAGAAAGTATGCAAACAAAAATATAAATAAACATTCATTATTTTCAGAATAATTTGAATGCATGTTTGTTTACACATTAATAATAATTTTAATAATAATTTTTTTCCAGTTTACATTTTTGGCTAAATCGTTTCTGTCATCAGATTTAATTCACAATCGTAGTACTGTTTGAAATCATGCAGTATGTTGTCGGCTGACCTTCACCTCTAAGTCTACAAATGTTTTACCTTTAGTTCCATTTCTTTAAAACTGTTTGTTCCAGAGTTGCCAAATTTGGTCTATAAGCAGCTGTTTAGTCTGATGACCTTTAAAACATTGCACCATTTTTCTAGATGACCTTGACCTTCATTGAATTTCACCTTCATTGATACATCATTTTTTAACTCAATGAAATCTGAATCCAATCCAGTTAGAGCGACCATTTGCTGTATGAGAGGTTTGTGTGGTATTCAGTGCACCTATGTGTTGTCCAGTGAGGATGTTTTAATGCTAAATTGGTTACAGTTGGTTGCATATATACACCCTCTATTATTTTCTGTTAATTAAAAATTGATGGTGTTCCTTGTGATGTTTTGCATTTTTAATGTTTTCTGTCATGCACAAACAGTAGAAGAAAGGTAACTGCTGTTTTCTTAACAGCATCATGTGTAATCTCAATTATTTCCCTTAACACACACACACGCACGAACGCACGCACGCACGCACGCACACACACCCACACACACACACTTTTGTCCGGGATGTTACACATGGTATCGAAGATATGATTTTTAGCTCTACTGGCCAAAGGCCCGAAGTGCTTATGCGATGGTGCGTTGTCTGTCATCCGTCGTCTGTCGTCTGTC
This sequence comes from Panopea generosa, assembly GCA_029582155.1. Lineage (NCBI taxonomy): Eukaryota > Metazoa > Mollusca > Bivalvia > Adapedonta > Hiatellidae > Panopea > Panopea generosa. The sequence continues at coordinate 37,380,306 of CM055901.1, read as the reverse complement.
GCCTGACGTCTGTTAGCAGCACTTTCTCTGAAACCACTAGGCCAATTAAACTGAAACTTCACATGGGTGTTTCTCTTGCATAGGAGACTATACAGAAGATTTTTTTTTTTTTATCTGAAATTCAAGATGGCCGCCGTTACTAAAATTAGCCCAAAGCTTAAAAAATCTTCTCATGAACGGCCCAACAGATTTTCAAAATGTTTATGTAGTAATGATGACCAACTATAGTTTTGTTAGATTTGTTCAAATGGTGTCCATAGGGTTAAATATGACCCCACCTAAGGGTTCAATAAGGGGACACATGTCATAATATATTTTTTTTTTTTTTTTTTTTAAATGGAAATGATTTTACCTATATCTTCACAGAAGCATTGTTTGGTGAAGGAGGTTCAGATTTTCTAAAAATGACTGGGTTCCATTGTCTTAAAGGGTCAGGAGGGGCCCCAAAAGGGTAAAAATTGGGAATTACTAAATTCGTTTTCTTAAGAACCGGTATGTCAGATTTGTTCATATTTTGCATAAATTATCCCTATGTGTAGGGGTTTGATTGCAGATAAGAATTTAGGGGCTAAAATTTATAGGGGGCCTGTAAGGGGACCTAGCATTTTACATAGGGATACTATGGGGAAACAGAAAATTCTCTTTTTCTTTTCATTTATTCCAAAACTTAAAAAGTCTTCTTCTCATGAACGGCCAAATAGATTTTCAAAATGTTTATGTAGTAATGATGACCAACTATAGTTCTGTTAGATTTGTTCAAATGGTGTCCCTAGTGTTAAAAATGATCCTGCCCTGGGAGTTCAATTAGGGGACACATGTCAATATAATATATATATATTTTTTTTTAAATGGAAATAATTTTGCCTATATCTTCACTAAACCATTGTTAGGTAAAGGAGGTTAAGATTTGTAAAGATGACTGGGTTCCTATGTCTTAAAGGGTCAGGAGGGACTCCAAAAGGGTACAAATTGGGAATTAGTAAAATTGTTTTCTTAAGAACCAGTATGTCAGATTTGTACATATTTCATATAAATCATCCTTAAGTGTAGCGGTTTGATTGCAGATAAGAATTTAGGGGTTAAAATATATAGGGGCCCTGTAAGGGGACTTAGAATTTTACATAGGTATACTGTGGGAAAACAGAAAATTCTCTTTTTTTTTTCATTTATTCTGAAACCAATAGGCCAATTAAATTGAAACTTCACATGGATGTTTCTATTGCATAGGAAACTGTACAAAAGATTTATTTTTTCTATCTGAAATTCAAGATGGCCACCATTACTAAAAATAGTCCAAAACTTAAAAAATTTCTTCTCATGAACGGTCCAACAGATTTTCAAAATGTTTATGTAGTAATGATGACCAACTATAATTTTGTTAAATTTGTTCAAATGGTGTCCCTAGAGTTAAAAATGACCCCACCCCAATGTTTCTATTGCATAGTAGAATTTCAAAAAGTGCTATGGCCATTATGAGTCAGTAGAGCGTCCTCAGGCCCTCTTGGGCCTCTTGTTTTTTACAAAGTTTCTGATTCAGATAAACATGTTTCTCTTCATAATCAGACAAATCATTTATAACTATGAATTAAATTGATTATTATTTACATGAAATCATTCCTTACTTTACATAAAATTGTTATTGATATATTGCACATTGTTACATCTTACTATACATGAAATTTTGTTTATTAGTTACATGAAACTGTTTATTAATGTTCATTCTGTTTATTTCTATATGTTTATAACTATACAAATTGTTGTTTCAGGCTGGTCGTCGTATTGTAGACTTGTTTGAAGGATTCAAAGATGGACACAACCTATTGTCTCTGCTTGAAGTCCTTTCCCATGAAACATTGGTATGTACATTTAGTTTATTGTCACAGGGACAAATCACTTTTAAAAGCCATTGTTAGCCATACCTTAACCTTACAGTCCACTGCAGTGTTAGCCATGTCTAAACCTTACAGTCCACTGCAGTGTTAGCCATGTCTAAACCTTACAGTGCACTGCAGTGTTAGTCATGTCTAAACCTTACAGTCCACTGCAGTGTTAGTCATGTCTAAACCTATCAGTCCACTGCAATGGTTAGCCACATTTAAACCTTACAGTCCACTGCAGTGTTAGCGATGTCTAAATCTTACAGTCCACTGCAGTTTTAATCATATCTAAACCTTGCAGTCTACTGCAGTGTTAGCCATATCTAAACCTTACAGTCCACTGCAGTGTTAGCCACATCTAAACCTTGCAGTCTACTGCAATGTTAACCATATCTAAATATTACAGTCCACTGCAGTGTTAGCTATATCTAAACCTTACAGTCCACTGCAGTGTTAGCCATGTCTAAACGTTACAGTCCACTGCAGTGTTAGCCATATCTAAACATTACAGTCCACTGCAGTGTTAGCTATATCTAAACCTTACAGTCCACTGCAGTGTTAGCCATGTCTAAACCTTACAGTCAACTGCAGTGTTAGCCATATCTGAACCTTACAGTCCACTGCAGTGTTAACCCTATCTAAACATTGCTGTCTACTGCAGTGTTAGCCATATCTGAACCTTACAGTCCACTGCAGTGTTAGCCATATCTAAACCTTACAGTCCAATGCAGTGTTAGTGATATCTGAACCTTGCTGTCTACTGCAGTATTAGCCATATCTAAACCTTACAGTCCACTGCATTGTTAGCCATATCTAAACATTACAGTCCGCTGTAGTGTTAGCCATGTCTAAACCTTACTGTCCACTGCAGTGTTAACCATATCTAAACCTTACAGTCCACTGCAGTGTTAGCCAGAGCTGAACCTTGCTGTCTACTGCAGTGTTAACCATATCTAAACCTTGCAGTCCACTGCAGTGTTAGCAATATCTGAACCTTGCTGTCTACTGCAGTGTTAGCCATATCTGAACCTTGCTATCCACTGCAGTGTAAGCCATATATAAACTTTACAGTCTACTGCAGTGTAAGCCATATCTAAACCTTACAGTCCACTGCAGTGTTAGCCATATCTAAACCTTGCAGTCCACTGCAGTGTTAGCCATATCTGAACCTTACAGTCCACTGCAGTGTTAGCTAATTATCTGAACCTTACTGTTTACTGCAGTATTAGTCATATCTAAACCTTACAGTCCACTGCAGTGTTAACCCTATCTAAACCTTACAGTCCACTGCATTGTTAGCCATATCTGAACTGTGTTGTCTACTGCAGTGTTAGCCATATCTAAACCTTACAGTCCACTGCAGTGTTAGCCATATATGAACCTTGCTGTCTACTGCAGTGTAAGCCATACCTAAACCTTGCAATCTACTGCAGTGTTAGCCATATCTAAACTTTACAGTCTACTGCAGTGTTAGCCATATCTGAACCTCGCTGTCTACTGCAGTGTTAGCCATATCTAAACCTTGCAGTCCACTGCAGTGTTAGCCATATCTAAACCTTGCAGTCTACTGCAGTGTTAGCCATATCTAAACCTTGCAGTCTACTGCAGTGTTATCCATATCTAAACCTTGCTGTCTACTGCAGTGTTAGCCATATCTAAACCTTACAGTCCACTGCATTATTAGCCATATCTAAACCTTGCTGTCTACTGAAGTGTTACCATATCTAAACATTACAGTCCACTGCAGTGTTAGATATATATAAACCTTGCAGTCTACTGCAGTGTTAACCCTAACTAAACCTTGCAGTCTACTGCAGTGTTAACCCTATCTAAACCTTGCAGTCCACTGCAGTGTAAACCATATCTAAACTTTGCTGTCTACTGCAGTGTTAACCATATCTAATCCTTACTGTCCACTGCAGTGTTAAGACATATTTAAACCTTGCAGTCTACTGCAGTGTTAACCATATCTAAACCTTGCAGTCTACTGCAGTGTTTACTATATCTAAACCTTGCAGTCCACTGCAGTGTAAACCATATCTAAACCTTGCAGTCCACTGCAATGTTAACCATATCTAATCTTTGCAATCACCTGCAGTGTTAGCCATATTTTAACCTTGCAGTCCAGTGCAGTGTAAGCCATATCTAAACCTTACAGTCCAGTGCAGTGTAAGCCATATCTAAACCTTACAGTCCACTGCAGTGTTAGCCATATCTGAACCTTGCTGTCTACTGCAGTGTTAGCCATACCTAAACCTTGCAATCAACTGCAGTGTTAGCCATATCTAAACTTTGCAGTCCACTGCAGTGTTAACCATGTCTAAAACTTACAGTCCACTGCAGTGTTAACCATATCTAAACCTTGCAGTCCACTGCAGTGTTAGCCATAATTAAACCTTGCAGTCCATTGCAGTGTTAAATATATCTGAACCTTGCAGTCCACTGCAGTGTTAACCATATCTAAACCTTGCAGTCTACTGCAGTGTTAACCATATCTAAAAATTGCTGTCCACTGCAGTGTTAACCATATCTAAACCTTGCAGTCCACTGCAGTGTTTACCATATCTAAACCTTGCAGTCCACTGCAGTGTTAACCATATCTAAACCTTGCAGTCCACTGCAGTGTTAACCATATCTAAACCTTGCAGTCCACTGCAGTGTTAACCATATCTAAACCATGCAGTCCACTGCATTGTTAACCATATCCTAACCTAGCAGTCCACTGCATTGTTCACCATATCTAAACCTTGCAGTCCACTGCAGTGTTAGCCATATTTAAACCTTGCAGTCTACTGCAGTGTTAGCCATATCTAAACCTTGCAGTCCACTGCAGTGTTAACCATATTTAAACCTTGCAGTCCACTGCATTGTTAACCATATCTTAACCTTGCAGTCTACTGAACTGTTAGCCATATCTAAACCATCTGTATTTTTGGTAGACTTCTCACATTTAAGAAGATAAAACAAACTGATTTTTACTTCTGAACAAGCTGAGCCTAGTTATCTCAGTCAGTAATGCATCTAAATATCAATCCAAGGGTCATAAATTTTAATCCCTACCTGGGCGCAGTCTCCGTGATAATTATGCCCCCGCCATTTTCAATTGGGGTGCATATAGTATCATCGCTGTACATACGTCCGTACGAAAATGGTTTCTGACTTTTATCTTTAGTTTTAATGAACAGATTTAAACCAAATTTGGCTTGTGACTTCACATTCAGGTTACACAGGTCAAGTTTGTATTTTGTTCCAATTTGATGATTTTTGCCGCTTTTTGGACTTAACGGACAAATGTCAAGAAATTGGTTTCCGCTTGATATCTCTTTAAGGATATGATGGATTTGAATCATATTTGGTAGAAAGATGTATGTTGATAAACTACAGCTCAGGTTTGATTTCCGTCAAAATCCCTGCATATTAATTAGGTGTTCTGGGCTCTGATTGGCTGATAGTTTCCGACCTCTAGAGTCTTTATTTATGGACCGATTTTGACAAAAACTTATATTTGGCTTCATATCAACAAGACCCAGGTCAAGTTTGACAATGGATGGAATTGGCGTATATTTATTAGGAGATCTTGACTGATTGGCTGATGGTTTCCCACCTCTAACACTTTTATTGATGGATCGATTTTGATGAAACTTAATATTTGGCTTTATTGATATATCCAATGTAGTTACATAGCGGGGGCATCTGTGTCCCATGGACGCATTTTTAGTTGATGTATGTCATTGTGTCTCTGTCAATCATCTGTCACTGCTCATTCAAGTGGGGAAGTTATCTGTTAGTTATTGAGATGGGTGTGCTTGAGTACTAGTTAACCTTCCAGGATCCTAGGAAATAGTGGTTAGGTTACTTGATCGGCAGTTAGCCCTTTAATGCATGAAAATGATGTAAAATATTCAAACAAATTTTTTATAATCAAGGTTCTCATAAAAATGATAAATTTTCTTACATATTTATACACTTTAGTATTAATATGTAACTGATGACTATATTAATTTAATTTTGCAGCCAAGAGAAAGGGGTAGGATGAAATTTCACCAAATACAAAATGTCCAAATAGCACTTGAATTTCTACGCAGAAAAGGGGTAAGTATGATAAATGAGTAAATGACAACTGTTAATTTCTAATCAGTTTTAAATACATCTATTGTTATACCTGTTCTGGATGACTGTTGGTGATAAGTGGATGTGGCATTTATTGTATCATCATCACAGTCGGTCTACCACTCAGACATTCTTCTTAATATCATGGTACTTACATACACATGGATTTAATTGAATGGCTTTTTTTCACTGAAAATATTGATAAACACATCTGCATAAGAATTATATACATTAATATCACCTATATAATTTTATGTTTTGATAATTAAGGCATGTTGCAAAACGCAGTGTTGTGAAAATGTAGTATACTGGACAAGAAACATCTTTTAAGTATTATCCGTGACAAGCAGTATTCTGTCACATAAAAAAAAGAACTGCAAAAAAATTATCATATTGTTTTATTCTATTAATTGAAGAAATATTCTTATAATTTTTATCCAAGATGAAACAGTACGAGTTGCCTCCCTTTAATTGTTGCATAATTTTTAGTGCTAAGTAGACCTCAACGATAACACTTGCTGATTGAACGGGACAGTTGTGCATTGAATATAAATGATATAGATCGCATGTACATTCCTGGGGCTTCACCCGATGGCCTTACAAAAACAACACTTACCACTGGTTCTACCCAGGAAATGGATGATATACCTTCTTCTGATCCAGCAGAATTGAATAAGTGTAAATAACCTCTTTTTCTTCTTCATATTTTTTTACAACCATCCATGTTGAATATATGAAACCAACAGGCTCTGGTGACACAGCCTTTGTTCCCTGCAATTATTTTTCTTTCCTCACATTTATCATTATTATTAGCATGTGCCTGATAGTTGACACAATTGTTATGCTATATTATATTTCAGATCCGTTTGGTTAATATACGGTCTGATGAGATAGTTGATGGCAACCCGAAACTGACCCTTGGTCTTGTCTGGACCATCATTCTACACTTTCAGGTGAGGCTTTATCCCTTTATAATAAGGAGGCTGCTGCTTACTAAAGATTGGTTAAACTTTTTATTAAACATTTTCATTTTCTTTCTTTTCTTTTTAGCCATAGTTTTCAAGTTTAATGAAATGAGAATGAAAGAAGGTTGTAATATTTCATTGTTATGAGTAATTGTACCCAGCCTCCTTTAATATTAGTATATTACGTGACAATTGTCAAGTGTAATTGTACCCAGCCTCCTTTAATATTAGTATATTACGTGACAATTGTCAAGTGTAATTGTACCCAGCCTCCTTCAATATTAGTATATTGCGTGACAATTGTCAAGTGTCATTGTACCATGACAATTGTCAAGTGTAATTGTACCCAGCCTCCTTCAATATTAGTATATTGCGTGACAATTGTCAAGTGTAATTGTACCCAGCCTCCTTCAATATTAGTATATTGCGTGACAATTGTCAAGTGTAATTGTACCCAACCTCCTTCAATATTAGTATATTGCGTGACAATTGTCAAGTGTAATTGTACCATGACAGTTGTCAAGTGTAATTGTACCCAGCCTCCTTCAATATTAGTATATTGCTTCACAATTGTCAAGTAAATTTGTTTAAACATATTTTATATCATAAAATTTACAACATGCTTATGCAAAGTACAAAGTGGAACTTGTTCAGCACCAAATACAACAATTATGGAAACCCATTGATTACCTTGATTGATGTTTATTACAGTATCACAGATGCACATGCATGCATAAAACACATGTTGCATATAAAACATTAAATGAACATTCATGAGCATTATTGTATTATACCATGTACATAAGTACCAAGGGTAATGCAATAAGAGAAACACATCATCTCTAATTTCAATTGCGGTCCCCATATTTTGAATGTCAGGTACTTGGTGCTTTGTAACCACAAACATGTTAACATTATAGGTTTATAATATTTAATATATACTTGTAAATTCCTTGTCTATAAGATCATGTTTTATGTGCTGGGTGCTGAATTTGCAATGGTGTTGCTCTCATTTCTCTGAATAAGATTTTAATAATATTCATTAAAAAATCCTTCTTATCAAAATTTTTACTTTTACCACATATATTTTTACAAGTTGAAACAGATATTTGTTTTGCAACAAACTATATAATAATAAAAACAGGTATTTTATGAAATATATAAAATGCAGTTAAACATTCATTTTTGTTTAAGAAAAAAAAAAAATTTTTTTTTCTTGCATGAGATGCATGAATATTTTCAGTATAATTCCAGACTGGTTTGAAAGTTTTACCTGCTGTGAAGACGTGCTTTACATAAGAATAATTATAGATATACATGTACCAGTCTGATTTATGATGTCATGGAAGAGTTGCTAATGCAATGTTTTGGCAGATTATTTCATGAACCTAAGTTAATAGTATATAGCAGCAGGATGGCAAAGACTGATCCGGGAGATAGCGCTCCCAGCAAACTTATGTAACAGTTTTGATAAAATTGAAAGTGTTTCAGGCATGATAATTCCATCTTCACCAGAAATTGGTTAAACAGATGTAATTCTGATTGCGAATTATATAGTAATGTATATGTATGTGGAAATTGATTTCTGAAGACAGAAGACAGGTCTTTCTCTTGTCTTTGTTGTTGTTCATTCAGAAAACCATCACAGAATGTTTACAGGTTAACAGCATACGGTGCAACTAAACTTGAGTTGAGCATAAACAAATGTGTTAGTTAAATGAAAATGACTATAATGAAACACTGTTGTAAGGAATGCCTGTATTTAAACTGCAGTCATTGACCAAACCATGATAATTATAAAGCAAAGATTTTACAGTTATACATGATATTATGTCAGTCATCATTATAAAAAGACCCATTGTTTGTGTCACTTATTAAGCATTACAAAAGTACCTATTAGTGGTGTCAGTCACATTTGATAAAATACTGTTTTGGCTAAACATTGGATATGTAGAGTATTATTATCCCCTGTTAAACAGATATTGATAAACAGTATAAAAGCAAAACAGTATAATGTAGAAGAAAAAGTTTATTTCTCTTTTGTAAATTTTTGAGAAATCTAAGAAGTAAAATATGAACAAGAATACTGCACTTGAGTATAGTAGAGCATGGCAGGTTGGGTGTAATGCGTACTAAGACTTGTTAATTGCTATCCAACATTGTGATAACTCTGTGATAAAAGGAAAGTAGATAAGTTAAATCCCTATTTACATCAAGATGAATCTCTCTCTTCTGCTCCTCTCCAGCAAATATCCCCTTATCATCAATATTTGTTTTAAAATCACATTTTACTGTTTTGCATCTTCAACTTGATGGAATGATATAACAGAGTTTGTTGGCGTCTAGACAGCTGTATGCTGTAAGAAGTGTCTTTTTCTTGTCTTACTGATGTTTTCAAGTGACACGCCACAGCCTCTGGTGTGGCAGCACGTCTGTTTAGTAGTAAGCAGTCAGTTCATGATAAAACATGAAGAAACATGCTTAATGTGTTGGCGCCATTGTATTTATATCATTTTTGTGGAACTTTGAGAGATTCATTCACATTTTTAGCTCTACTGGTCAAAGGCCGAAAGAGCTTATGTGGTGGCGCGTTGCCTGACCAAAGCAAATATTATTCTCAACAACTTGTCAGTCAAATTTTTTCATATTTGATAAAGATTATCTCTATGACTAAGAGTTTGAAGTTTGTACAAATCAAGGGGCACTGGGATGTATAGAGATCCTGTAAGGGGACTGAGTTATGGTTAAAATTGGGAGTTTTCATAAATGTTTTTTTTCAACAACCAGTCAGTCAAATATGTTCGTAATTGATATAAATTATGTCTATAGGGTTTGAAGCTTTTGAAAGTGCAGGCCTGGGGCTAAGGTGTATAGGGGCCTTTTGTAAAGAAACTTTCAGTTTAATATACGAAAATGTGTGAAAATGAAAAAAACATGTTTTCTTATCCATTTGTTCATTACTAATTTGAGATCTGAAGCATTATCTTGTCTAAATAAAGTGGATTTGGCTCAATGAGGAGGATGGAATTTCCAAAAGGGCTGAAAGGGACACCAAAAGGGTTGAAATCAAGGAATTTCAAAAGTCTTCCTCTCAATAACCATTCTGGCCAACTTGTTCATATATGATACAAATTACATCAGCAACGGATTGAAGATTCTGAAAATCAAGGGTGGCTGGAATGTATAGGGACTCTCTACGGTGACTTAAACTTTTACATAGGAATGTTTTGGGGAAAAAAGAAATATTTCATTTCACATGAGTGGGTTATTGAAGTTTGGACAAATTGAGGGGAGTAAAAGGGGTGTATCAATGTTTAGGGACTATTGTTTTTTTTACAAATGAATGGTATGGAATTTAAAGTATTCCCTTTTTATAATTATTAACTTTTAGTTTAGTCAGGATGTTTTGGGGGTATTTATCCACAAGGGAATAAGACAATCGCGCAAAAGGTTTAATATTGTGAAATTTCAAAAAGTGATTTGGCGACTATTAGCCAGTAGAGCACCCTCAGGCCCAAGTGTTTTGTGTGCTGTTTGATTCATTGTTCGACTTGATACTGTTCAGAATCCCCTGAACCCATCTCAGGGAGCATACATCATTATAATAGCTTGAACATCTGTATTACAGTAGTAATTACAGTAGTCATACAGAGTTGTCCTTCCTTACTCGCACCTGGCTCTGCATGGCCTTATATTCTCATTACTGAAAATGATGATATCACGGAACATTTTCTGAAATATTGCTTTAAAACTCCTTTATGGCTATCCAGATTATTCACAATAGGAACACACCCGGAGATTCTTGAGAATATGTTTTCCATTGTGTAAACTTGCACTTTAAACTTAAACTTAAAGTTGATTGGATGCAGTTTTCCGAATTTGATACGCTGATTGTATTGTGTTTGATATATTATTTTGTTCCTTATCATCTATGCTTATTATTTTCTTTTTTTTCTTTTTTAAGCTTACCTGAGCCAAAGGCTCACAGGTGAGCTTTTGTGATCGCCAGGTGTCCGTTGTCCATTGTCTGTCGTCCGTCCTCCGTCGTTAACTTTTAGCTTCTAACAACTTCTTCTCTGAAACAACTGGGCCAATTTTGATATAACATCACAGAAATGTTCCTTGGGTGACCTTCTACCAAGTTTGTTTAAACCATCTTGATTCGTCAAAAAACATGGCCGCCAGGGGGCGGGGCAAGTTAAATTAGTGAAAACTTAAAAAATCTACTTGTCAGAAACTACTGGCTCGATTTTAAATACTTTCACAGAAATGTTCCTTGGAGGACCCTTCACCAAGTTTGTTCAAACCATTATGATTTGTCGAAAAACATGGCGACCAGGGGATTGGGTTAGTTTACTATATAAGCTATAGCAAAAACTTAAAAAATCTTCTTGTCAGAAACCACTGGAATGATTTTAAAACAATTTCGTAGAAATGTTTCTTGGTTCACCCTTTAACAAGTTTGTTCAAGCCCTTGTGATTTTTTAAAAAACATGACCACCACAGTGAGGTGCTAGTTTACTGTATAGGCAGCTATAGTAAAAACTTCAAAAGCCTTCTTGTCAAAATCTACTGACCTGATTTCAATGTAATTTCACTGACATATACCATGGGTGAACCTCTACCAAGTTTGAATTGTTCTACCCATCTGTTACATCTTCAAAACAAATCAAAATTCTAACTACTTGCCCATCTCGTTTTACTGGAATTTTGTTTATCTTTATTCACTAAATATAAACTGAACTAGTTAATTCCATATTTTGACATCTCGATGGAGATGACTACGTTAGCTTATCAAGCATGCCACTTCGTACATCAGTATTTATATATGATTTTATGATTGAATGATATTGTTTAAACCAAACTTTTACATGTCATAGTAACATTGATTGTGCATTAAAACTGAAAAAAACAATATAATTTAGAACCTTTTATAATACAGTATAAAACTTAATGTTTGATAAGCGACTATCTCCAATTATCAGTTGGTTGAGTTGAACTAATTATGAAATATAAAATTGGTGCCAATACCCAACACTATCCATATATTAGGACATTTCCTATATTGTCCCATCACATCTTCCTCAGTATCCCAATAAAAGCACATAATTTGATATGTACCAATAAAAACCAGACTGTTGACTGACTGGCAGTATATTATTGTTCTACCATAATCACTCCACCATCTCTCATAAAGTGGCCAACTGACCCCTGTCTGTGCTAGCTGACCTCTGTCTGTGCTAGCTGACCACTGTCTGTGCTAGCTGACCTCTGTCTGTGCTACTGTTTTGTAGTGTTTATCTCTCATCTAGATAATTTCAGGTTTTAATGAGGAGCAACAGCTAAATATGCCAATTACTTTAAGCATCTTGTAGTTCTGTCAAAATGTCAGAATATTTACTTTCTTTATGTTATTTTATATGGCAACATCTTTAAAAAATAATTCTTCTGTCTGGGTGGTTTTTATAAGTAAAAAGAGGTGAATAATATTTTTAAGTATTTCTAATTCTATAAATTTTCAGGGGACATCACTGAGGTACATTTTTTGATTGTCTTAAATGAGTTGTTATGAGTTCTGTTTATTAAAGTGTTGGATGTTCAAGAAGGGAAATGCCACAAGTAATGATAATGTGTTTGTTTCTAGGTTCTAATTGATCATGAAGTTGCAAAGAGTCTGTAGGTTGAGCTGTGCCTAAACTATTTAGTTGAGAATTCACTGTTAATTGTTACAACGAAATGTCTCCAATCTACGAGTGAGTTTTTCTAGTGTTCCATCATCACTGGCATATTTTTTCCATTGTCATCAGTGACTTATATGTTTTCAGTGATTTGCTTTTTTTTTGTTGTTGTTGTTTTTGCCCTTGTCATTAGCTGATTTGTTAGCTGGTTGCCAGCAGAGATGTTTAATTGTATCTGTTTACAAAACTAAGTGTTCCAGATGTTGTGGTGAGATGTTTTAGGGATCACTATGATCCTCCTTGGTGATATCTGACTCCTGCTTATTGATTGTAAATAGATGGGATGAGTAAGGTTGGAGGAGTGATTAATGAATGTTTCTCTGTGATTTCATGTTTAGGCGCCTTGGTGGCTGGGAGTTTGTTGTGTTGTTGGTACACTGCCATTGATAAAGTCTGCTCTGTCACACGTCCAAAACTGCTTCTTCTAGTTGCTTTAATGTAAATCATGTAAAAATGTAGTGACAGAGTCCCTAAGTTTTACCAAGTTGTTTTTTTATTGGGTGTTGGGGATTGGGGGGGGGGGGGGAAGGAGGGGGGAGTTATTCCAATTGGTATTTACCAGGTGTCGCACTTAATTCACATATTTATACCCCCGACAAACGAAGAGTCACCCTGTGGTCTGTCGGTCGGTCTGTCTGTTGCAATTTTCCTTGTCCGGAGCATCACTTGAAAAGTACTGGATGGAATTTCATCAAACGTCATACAATGGTAGAATATAATGAGAGGAAGTGCAGTGTACAAGAAACATAACTCTATTCTTGCTAATTACAGAGTTATTGTCCTTTGATATATTTCCCTTGTCCGGAGCATAACTTGAAAAGTACCGGATGGAATTTCATCAAGCTTCATACAATGGTAGAATACAATGAGAGGAAGTGCAGTGTACAGGAAACATAACTCTATTCTTGCTAATTACAGAGTTATTGTCCTTTGATATATTTCCCTTGTCCGGAGCATTACTTTTAAAGTATTGGATGGAATTTCATCAAACTTCATACAATGGTAGAATATAATGACAGGAAGTGCAGTGTACAGGAAACATAACTCTATTCTTGCTAATTACAGAGTTATTGTCCTTTGATATATTTCCCTTGTCCGGAGCATTACTTTTAAAGTACTGGATGGAATTTCATCAAACTTCATACAATGGTAGAATATAATGACAGGAAGTGCAGTGTACAGGAAACATAACATTTATTGATTGCCATGAAAGCTTGTACACTGCACAATAATTAAAAAGACAGTTTTTAATTTTAACAAAACCATAAAAAAATTAACAATACAAAAAACTCAATCCATAACATTCTCTTTTATTAAGTTTTTTTTTTGTCTGGAGCATAACTTTAAAACTATTGGATATAATTTAATAAAACTTCATACAATGGTAAACCATTTTCTATCATGGCGGCGTTCGGGGGTATTCATCACCTTCAGTGATAGCTCTAGTTTACATGAGAAAAGATGAACAGTGTATGAAAGATATTGTTCTTACTGTTGCAAGCATTTACATCACCTATCTGTTATTTATGTGATGTTAACTTACATCACAGATCCTGTTATTTATGTTGTGAAAACATATATCACATATCTGTTATTTATGTGATGTTAACTTACTTCAAAGATCTGTAATTTATGTTGTGTAAACATACATCACATATCTGTTATTTATGTGATGTTGACTTACATCACAGATCCTGTTATTTATGTGGTGTAAATGTATATCACATATCTGTTATTTATGTGATGTTAGCTTACATCACAGATCCTGTTATTTATGTGGTGTAAACATACATCACCTATCTTTTATTTATGTAATGTTGGCTTACATCACAGATTCTGTTATTTATGTAATGTAAACATACATCACATATCTGTTATTTATGTGATGTTGACTTACATTACATATCCTGTTATTGATGTGGTGTAAACATACATCACATATCTGTTATTTATTGGGTGTAAAAGTTCCATTACACAACTTGTTATTTACGGGGTGTGAAAGTTGCATCACCTTTCTTGTTATTTACGGGGTGTAAAAGTTACTTCACACATCTTGATATTTACAGGGTGTTAAAGTTACATCACACATTTTGTTATTAACAGGGTATTTAAGTTACATCACACATCTTGTTATTTACGGGGTGTAAAAGTTCCATTACACAACTTGTTATTTACAGGGTGTAAAAGTTCCATTACACAACTTGTTTTTTACGGGGTGTGAAAGTTACATTACACAACTTGTTTTTTAAGGGGTGTAAAAGTTACATCACATATCTTGTTATTCACGGGATATAAAAGTTACATTACAAATCATTACAAATTTATGGGGTGTAAAAGTTACATTACAAATCATTACAAATTTATGAGGTGTAAAAGTTACATTACAAATCTTGTTATTTACTGGGTGTAAAAGTTACATCACAAATCTTATTCACGGGGTGTAAAAGTTACATGGCACAACTTGTTTTTTATGTGGAGTAAAAGTTACATCACACATCTTGTTATTTAAGGGGTGTGAAAGTTACATCGCACAACTTGTTATTTATGGGGTGTGAAAGTTACATCATACAACTTGTTATTGATGGGGTGTGAAAGTTATATCACATAACTTGTTATTTATGGGGTGTAAAAGTTACATCACACATCTTGTTATTTATGGGATTTAAAAGTTACATCACACATCTTGTTATATATGGGGTGTAAAAGTTACATCACACATTTTGTTATATATGGGGTGTAAAAGTTACATTACACAACTTGTTATTTACAGGGTGTAAAAGTTACATTACACATATTGTTATTTACGGGGTGTAAAAGCTACATTACACATCTTGTTATTTACGGGGTGTAAAAGTTACATTACACATATTGTTATTTACGGGGTGTAAAAGTTACATTACACATATTGTTATTGATGGGGAGTAAAAGTTACATTACACATATTGTTATTTATTGGGTGTAAAAGTTACATTACACATATTGTTATTGATGGGGTGTAAAAGTTACATTACACATTTTGTAATATATGGGGTGTAAAAGTTACATCACACATGTTGTTATATATGGGGTGTAAAAGTTACATCCCACATCTTGTTATATATGGGGTGTAAAAGTTAATTACACATATTGTTATTTACGGGGTGTAAAAGTTACATTACACATATTGTTATTTACGGGGTGTAAAAGTTACATTACACATCTTGTTATTTACGGGGTGTAAAAGTTACATTACACATATTGTTATTGATGGGATGTAAAAGTTACATTACACATATTGTTATATATGGGTTGTAAAAGTTACATTACACATATTGTTATATATGGGGTGTAAAAGTTACATTACACATCTTGTTATATATGGGGTGTAAAAGTTACATCCCACATCTTGTTATATATGGGGTGTAAAAGTTACATCCCACATCTTGTTATATATGGGGTGTGAAAGTTACATCACACATCTTGTTATTTATGGGATGTAAAAGTTACATCACACATCTTGTTATATATGGGGTGTAAAAGTTACATCACACATCTTGTTATTTATGGGATGTAAAAGTTATATCACACATCTTGTTATTGATGGGGTGTAAAAGTTACATCACACATCTTGTTATTAATGGGGTGTAAAAGTTACATCCCACATCTTGTTATATATGGGGTGTAAAAGTTTCATCACACATCTTGTTATTAATGGGGTGTAAACGTTACATTACACAACTTGTTATATATGGGGTGTAAAAGTTACATCACACATCTTGTTATATACGGGATGTAAAAGTTACATCACACATCTTGTTATTTACGGGGTGTAAAAGTTACATCACACATCTTGTTATTTATGGGATGTAAAAGTTACATTACACAACTTGTTATATATGGGGTGTAAAAGTTACATCACACATCTTGTTATTTATGGGATGTAAAAGTTACATCACACATCTTGTTATTTACGGGGTGTAAAAGTTACATCACACATCTTGTTATTTATGGGATGTAAAAGTTACATCACACAACTTGTTATATATGGGGTGTAAAAGTTACATCACACATCTTGTTATATATGGGGTGTGAAAGTTACATTACACATCTTGTTATATATGGGGTGTAAAAGTTACATCACACAACTTGTTATATATGGGGTGTAAAAGTTACATCACACAACTTGTTATATATGGGGTGTAAAAGTTACATCACACATCTTGTTATTTACGGGGTGTAAAAGTTACATCACACATCTTGTTATTTATGGGATGTAAAAGTTACATCACACAACTTGTTATATATGGGATGTAAAAGTTACATCACACATCTTGTTATTTACGGGGTGTAAAAGTTACATCACACATCTTGTTATTTATGGGATGTAAAAGTTACATCACACAACTTGTTATATATGGGGTGTAAAAGTTACATCACACATCTTGTTATATATGGGGTGTGAAAGTTACATTACACATCTTGTTATATATGGGGTGTAAAAGTTACATCACACATCTTGTTATATATGGGGTGTAAAAGTTACATCACACAACTTGTTATATATGGGGTGTAAAAGTTACATCACACATCTTGTTATATATGGGGTGTAAAAGTTACATCACACATCTTGTTATATATGGGGTGTGAAAGTTACATCACACATCTTGTTATTTATGGGATGTAAAAGTTACATCACACAACTTGTTATATATGGGGTGTAAAAGTTACATCACACATCTTGTTATATATGGGGTGTGAAAGTTACATTACACATCTTGTTATATATGGGGTGTAAAAGTTACATCACACATCTTGTTATATATGGGGTGTAAAAGTTACATCACACAACTTGTTATATATGGGGTGTAAAAGTTACATCACACATCTTGTTATCTATTGGATGTAAAAGTTACATCACACATCTTGTTATTTACGGGGTGTAAAAGTTACATCACACATCTTGTTATTTATGGGATGTAAAAGTTATATCACACATCTTGTTATTTACAGGGTGTAAAAGTTCCCTTACACTACATGATGACTTGTAGATGTGCATCATGCACCATTATAGTAGCTGATTAGAGAGAATTACCATCTGTGAGAGTTGATAGTGTAGTTAATGTATTCTACATGATGACTTGTTGATAACGGAGATAGTGATATGACTCCCTGAGATAGTGGGGGTATGTTATCACTGTTTTTTTAACACTTATCATACATACATCCACTCACATTATACATAGCCTGTCAAGCACACCAGTGAAAGTATATTTTATGTTGCTTTTTGCTGTTTTGTTGGATTCGTGATCCCAGATAATGGTGCCAATTTTTTTTTCTCAACATCTTCTGATACATTATGTTCAAAATAGAAACCAAGTATAAAAATACACTATCACCATGTTTTCAGTAAAGATTGGGAGTAAGGGAAGACACATTGTACTAATGTTCAAATCTAAAATTGTTGTTTCTGTTTACAATTGTTGTCATGGCTATGTTAACCACAACTACCATCAGTAGTATCATCAGCATGCATTTAACAACAGTTTTAGTTAGAATTTCATCAGTAGTAGCAGCAAGAGGATATTGTATAGAAGTAATTGGCATATAAACTAATGGCTGTGTTATGTCACCCAAGCTGCTCTGTCCTGGCTGGTTTATCAAGGTATGGTATTGCCAATAACAACACAGTTATTTTGTGCTTTCTCCAAATACAGCACCTCATTTTGTTGTTTACCAAAACACCTGATTTTATTAACACCTTAAATAAAGCCATTGTTTTATTACCAGAAACAAAAGATCAGTGAATTATTAGAAAATCAGCACATATATGATTATATTGAAAAAAAAACAACACAATTATGGTTATACCAGAACAGCACATTTATGGTTATTATGCTCCTCCAGAGTGGGGAAGCATATAGTCGCCGCTTCGTGTGTACGTGCGTGAATCTGTCTGCGTGTCACCAAATTCTTGTCTGGGCTAATTTTATGAAATTTGCTAGGATGCATCACTACCAAGTGGAGATGTGCATAATATCTTTTTGTTCCGGTTTGATGATTTTTCACGGTGTTATGGCCCTTTGATTCTGTTTGTGACCAAATTCTTGTCCGGGCTATTTCTTTACAACCTCAGGTTGGAATTTTATGAAACTTGCTAGGATGCATTACTACCAAGTGGAGATGCGCATAATATATTTGTGTTCTGGATCGATGATTTTTCACGGAGTTGTGTCCCTTTAATTGAGTCTGTGACTAAATTCTTGTCTGGGCTATTTCTCTACAACCTCATGTTGGAATTTTATAAAACTTGCTAGGATGCATCACTACCAAGTGGACATGTGCATAATATCTTTGTTTTCCGGTTCAAAGGTTTTTCACAGAGTTATGGCCCTTTGATTACGTCTGTGACCAAATTCTTGTCCGTGCTATTTCTCTACAACCCAATGCTGGAATTTTATGAAACTTGCTACGATGCATCACTACCAAGTGGACATGTGCATAATATCTGTGTTCCGGTTTGATAATTTTTCATGGAGTTATGGCCCTTTAATTGAGTCTGACCAAATTCTTGTCTGCACTATTTCACTACAACCTCAGGTTGGAGTTTTATGAAACTTGCTACAATGCATCATTACCAAGTGTAGATGCGTATATTGTATTTATGTTTCGGTTCGATGATTTTTCATGGAGTTGTGGCCCTTTGATTTTGTCTGTGACCAAATTCTTGTCCGCGCTATTTCTCTACAACCCCATGTTGGAATTTTATGAAACTTGCTACGATGTATCAATACCAAGTCGAGATGCGCATATTGTCTTTGTGTTCTGGTTCGATGATTTTCACGGAGTTATTGCCCTTTCATTGAGTCTGTGACCAAATTATTGTCCATGCTATTTCTCTGCAACCTCAGGTTGGAATTTTATGAAATTTGCTATATTTGTGTTCCAGTTCAATGATTTTTCACGGAGTTGTGGCCCTTTCATTTGGTCTGTGACCAAACTCTTCTCCGCTCTATTTCTCTACAACCTCTGGTTGGAATTTTATGAAACTTGCTAGGATGCATGATTACCAAGTGGAGATGTGCATATTGTCTTCATGAAGCTATTTCACTACAACCTCTGGTTTTAATTTTGTAAAACTAGCTAGGATATGCACATAATGTCATTTTGTTCCGGTTCAATGATTGGCGAATGAGTTCTATCAAGTGCAGAGCCACATATTGTTCCTGCTATGTAGTTTGTTATTTTTCAACTTAGTATTGTTCCTGCTATGTTCAACTAAGTAGCCATCAGTACTAAGGGAATATGGTACAGAGTCAAACACTCACTTTGGGAGCATCCATCAGTTGCACCGATATTTTCTTGTGTTTAAACAGTACAATTATGGTTATACCAGAACAGCACAATTATAGTTATACCAGAACAGCACAATTATGATTATGATTAAACAGCACAATTATGGTTATACCAGAACAGCATGATTATGATTATGTTTAAACAGCACAATTATGGTTATACCAAAATAGCCAAATTATGATTATGTTCAAACAGCACAATTATGGTTATACCAAAACAGCATGATTATGATTATGTTTAAACAGCACAATTATGGTTATACCAGAACAGTACAAATATGATTATGTTTAAACAGCACAACTTAGGTTGTACTAGAGCAACACAATGATGATTATGTTTAACCCTTTACTTCATATAGACACCTCTAATATTGATGCCTTTGGACACCTCTAATATAGAAGGCCTTTGAATTATTGGGTGAATTATGTTAATATTAACTGACAGAGTGGAAAACAGTGCAGGAAGTGTTCAGATTGCTCGTTACGAGCAATCTGAACTCTTCCTGCACTGTTTTCAAAGTCCTTATGTGATTGGTATCTATGGAGTAAAGGGTTAAACATCACAATTATGGTTATACCAGATCAACATAATTATGATTATGTTTAAACAGCACAATTATGTTTAAAACAGAAAAGCATGATTATGATTCAGAGCTCCAGTAAATTTTTTAAGCCGATGAGTAATAACTCGTCAAAATCAGAGTAGATGAGTATTCTTGAGTTTTTCAGAATAGTAATGAGTACTGCGCATATGATATACAACCAAACCTGTGTTAAGTTACAGTATACACCAGGGATGTACTATAATGGCCCCTTAGAGCATGTGGTTGTTGAATACAGACAAAGTTCGGCTGTAAATATAAAACTAACATGTTTGGCTGCTTAACACAAGAGGCTGCCTAACAGAGGTAATTGCAAACTCCTGTTAAATTGCTACGATATTTTGTTTTTAGCTGTTCAAATGGACATCAAACTTTCCATTTTTCCTTTTATCTTATATCAGTCATTTTACTTCTCAATCTTTGGATTTCTTACAGACCATTGCTGAATAGTTAAATGACAGTTTAGATATTAAAAAATAAATGGTCTACCAATGCTGTAGAAAAATAGGAACAAGACATTGTACTATGGCATAATTATATTGACTTATTAGTACACAAAGTTAGCAAGTTTTCTACTGCTTATTCGTTCTTGGCATGTATGTCATAACTGACCAAAATGCAATCAGAGTAAATACCAAAATATAGTTTTAGCATACACACTGCACAATATGGAAGTCATTTAATGCAGTATGTGGCATTATTTTCTTATGAACATGGCCACAGGGCCATGAACTTTTCAATTGTTAATTAAATTTCTCAAATTATGTAATCATTTTTTTAGCAAAATATGCTTTCAAAATTAACATAATTTTCTAAATGTTAATTTCTTCTTTCCATAACCTTTTAACATCTGCTAAAGAAAATAAAACTGCACCGGAAAGACCGAAAAAGGGCGCTGTAGAAACATAGACTAGCCGATGTTTAAACTGGTATAGAAAGTTGCGCATGTGTGTCTCGATACCTTACAAAACAAAATCGGACATTCAAAATAAAAAGTTTCTCAGAGTATATCGTCTGTACATTTTAAACAATAAAAGAACATGACTTTTTAAACAAAGTTTCATCTTAATATACCAACAACCTTAAACCGGGTATATATAAGTGATATTGTTGCAGGGTATTTTTTTTTTCCAAAGATGTTTTCTTCAATTACAAAAAAAAATTGTCATGGCGTGACAGTCATTTATGATTTACCCCGACTAGTGAACAGATATTATATAAAAATAACCTCAATATGTTGTTGGATAGGATTTTCAACCAGCGATATACCTAAAATATTGAAACAGCTCCGGAAATTACAGGTATCCCGCCAGAACATTAAGCTTTCGGAAGTTGGTGTCCCGTCAAGAAAAAATCAAGCAACTCAGCAACATTGTTTATTAATTGCATAGACTATATTACCATTATAACCGGTTAAATTTATCACTGAAGCGAGTTTAATTGAAACCGTTCAGCTATTTATTTACGCGGATAAGTTAAAAAATTAGTCAGATGAAGATCGATTTTCAGAGAATGTAAACTTAATTACGCATATAGAAATTGATTTTAACGTAAAACTCATTGCTTATGCATAATTGATATGCACGTGAAACAAATCTAGTGTATCCACAAATTTTAATGCGTCATATATGCAGATACGCATCTTATCTGGAGCTCTGATGATTATGTTTAAACAGCACAATTATGGTTATTCCAAATCAGCACTATTATGATTTTGTTTAAACAGCACAACTATAGTTATACTAGAACAGCACAATTATGATTATATTTAAACAACACAATTATAGTTATATCAGAACAGCACAATTATGATTAGGTTAAACATCACAATTATGAATATATGAAAACAGCACAATTACAGATATGCAAAAATAATTATGGTTTTGTTAAAACAGTACAGTTTTAACTATAGTAAAACAGCTTAATTATGACTATATCAAAACAGCACAATTGCTGATATTCAAAAACATTTATGGTTATGTTAAAACAGTATAGTTATGATTATGCTAAAACAGCACAATTCTGGTTATACAAAAAGCGAAATGATCAAAAATTGAGTTATTTGATATTATGTGCACTCTAGCTCCTGCAGTTTTATTGGATATTCTGGAGACATTTACAGTTCTTATATAACCATGTCTCAAGCAAGTTCTGGGGCTGTCCAAATCAGATTATTGTTGTTGGAGTTGTGAATTATAAAAAAGATGTCATTTGACATTCAAGGGCCATCAGTGACACAATATTTGATGATTCATAACTCCAGTTAACATCGTTTTAATTGGATCTTCACCAAACTTACACAGTAATTATAAATCCTTATAACTCTCAGACAAGTTCTTAAACTGGTTAAAGTGGATAGTTAATGTCGGAGTTCACGATCTTAAATTGTCAAAAATTGCATGTGCTGCAACATACATAATCTTCAGCAAACTTACTCTCTAGTTTGTAACCATTAAATCTTGGACATATTTTTAAGCAGGCCAAATCATATAATTATAGTTTTGTTTTGTTATTTGACATTGTGTACACTCTAATACTCGTAGTTTTCATTTGATACTCACCAAACATACACAGTAGTTAATACTATAACCAAAATGCCAAATGAAATAATTAAGTTTAGAGCAATGTCCCTTAAATCATCAAAAATTGAGTTGTTTGACGTTCTGCAGACTCCAGCACTGGCAGCAAACCTACATAATAGTTATATATCTATACTATCTCAGCTGACCAACTTTAAATGTCTATGGCCTTTTTTGCATTATCAAAAATTGCCTTCATTAGTATTATTTTCTCCTCTGCCATAGGTGAGCAATTTAGGGCCAAACCCATCTGATTTCACTAAAAAAAAAAGTTAAGCCAATCAGCAGGTTGATAAAGCTGAGTTTAATTGATACATCTATTTGTTGATAATTACTTCTGTAACAGTTCCAGACACGATCCTATGTTGTTATCTGCGCTATAGCTGATTATGGGAGCTGACATTGATCACCTATGGAGTTCTGGGTGCACATCGTGCTCTCAGTGCTGCCTCCCGCTTATATACCAATGTCTTACTGCCGTTAACCTACCTTACTTAATTACAAAAAGTCGTTTAAAATAATGAATGTTATTCTTGGTTGATACCATACCCTTGGTCATGTCAACATGCGTTTTACACATGTGTGCATGTTTATGAAATACGTTATGCATTCAAATTACAAATGGAAAAAAAGACAGAGGCAGTGACGCAATTTGAGAGAGAGGGAGAGAGAGGGAGAGAGGGAGGAATGTTAGCAAATTTATTTCATTGTAACATGACTATTGAAACAATAAAAGCATCCTACAATAACACAGTTACCATCAGTAAAACAGGTTTTCTATCAGTCTTGAGTCAGAAGGCTTAAAATTAAATTTAGAAAATAAAGAATTGAAATTTTTAAAACAGCGACTACAAAGGATCTAGATAATTGATTGTCAATCCGGAGTCTCTCTGCCAAACTGACATTAACTAAATTTATATTTAAAGTTTGACATTGTACCATCATGAAAACGTTATAATTTTATGTTACCAATAGGAAGGACTATTTCTGGACTAATCTACTGAATGAAATAATAGCCATGTCAGAACATGCAATATATACCTAGCACATTGGTACTGCTCAAATTTCAGCAAAATCTACAGCTTATATAATCATTTTGTCGCCTTTTTCTAGTAGTATTTGCCTTCATCCAAATATGAGATTTAAAAGGAGACGTAAAAATTGCTACAATCAGTATGTCAGCCATGTGTGTTAGTAATGGAAGTATGGAACTATTTACCATTGCTGTAGTAACGGACAGGAAGGTGTAGTGCTGTCTTGCTGGCTGGTTCTCTGTAAGTTTTCACTGAGATGTCTTGTACTATATACTGTTGTCTACAAGTCTATGTACCCAAGGTAGAGGATTCACAATGTGGGATGATATCCTATCTCAATCGAAGTTGATATGATGGCTTTTTGATTTGTAACCGAAAAAACTGAGTGCAGGGCAAGTTGAGGCGGCTTCTGATTGTGTGTGTATGATGTACGTGCCTGCCATGTTTACTCTAGGTACTATAGCAGGAACTAGTGTAACTTTCTAGAGTAAGTGTAAACATAGCTAGCGGAGAAGGTGGCTCATTTCATATGCTGTTGATAAGGAAGTGTGGATCTTTTAATGTGCATGGATAATTACTTATTACAATTTTGTGATTTTTGTAACTACTGTGGTAAACTCTGAGATTTTAAGTTGCATAATGGGCTATAAATGACTGTTATAAAGTTGTTCTAGAAGAAACATAGTTGTAGAAAAATTACTGTTGTCAAGAAACATTATACAGAGTGTGATATTTAACATTATTGTGCATTAAATTTTTTATTTTGTAAATGATTAAAAATGTATTTGATAATTATACATTCTTTAAAAATGCTGGCTGAAATTATTAGTTGAGAACTGCTTACTTCAGATTGTATCCAAAACCAATGTTTTCAGCAAAACATTAAAAATTGACTGCTTACCAAGAACCAATTAAACATGGTTTCTCTGTGATTATGGGCGTTTGATGAAATTAAAGGTAATGTACAAAATATCAGTGAAAGAAGAGCCACAAAGTGTTTATATAGCAGGTGAAAAGGAGAAGAGTGAAACAATTCAAAATATACTGAGCATAAATCGAGACATTGATTGAGAGAAACAATGGGAATGTGCGTTTAAATAAGTCATGGTTCCATTACTACATGTGTAAATAAACAGTGGCAACCCCAAACTTGAATGCCTTTATTCGAGAGGTTAAGAAATTCCTTGAAGGACTTAAAGACAAGAATGACGGAGAAAACTCATTTTCAGTTCAAGTTTAATTTTACACATCGATTCAGAAGACAACACGAGAAGGTTTGTGTCTCTCTCATTATTGTACTTCAGCTATTCTGCCAAAATTCTCAATTAATGATATTGAACAGTATAGTTAATATAATAATTCATACATTTAGGAAGTCATTCTAAGATATAAGAGCAACAAATGATAAAAAAATCATAGATTTGAACAATTGTAGACCCAAGTTATTTTTTTTTGATCTGTTATGCAGCATTCCTACAATTGTATAGCTGTTGTGGTCTTCTAGTGTACTGTTGAATTCTACTGACAGGAAATCTCATCTTTCCAATATCCTGCACCCCTAATTGCTGTTCATATAGAAGCAATGAAGGACAGCACACCTGAATGTCATTATAAACATGTGAAAAAAACAGCACCATGATTAAGTATTGACCTAAGAGTCCTCTGTGACCAAGTGGTCCAAGGCGCCATCTCAAGATAACAGCTAAGGTTGTAGGTTCGAGTCCGGCTCGCTCCAAAAAACTTTATGTGAGAAAGTTTGCCAGTCACTTGCAGAAGGACAGTGGTGTCTGAGGTCTTCCTCCACCAGTAAAACCGGATATGCATAAATGACTTGAAATGTGTTGAAAATAGCATTAAACCCCTTAAAAAAAAATATGTATTGACCTACCACATTGAATAATGACGGAGCAGTATCTGACAACCAAACTGACAGACAAACTGGTAATGTAATGTAATCACACCGGACTGGCTAGATAGTGAAGCAGCTGTGTGTGACTCCATCTATATGTTATCTTAGGTGCTTTCCTAGAAAGCAAACTTGTTAATACATTTTTTCCAAACATGTCAAGAGTGATTTATTCAATGTTCTTTAGATAAAGTCAGAATCATATTTTATTCTTAAACCACACATTGCTTGTCCCGATTTTTGATTTTCTAAAGAAGTCGTTATGCTTGCTGGCTAAATTAGTAAGTATTGCCATGGCAAATAAAAGAATGTGTCTGTAAGTGTTTGGCTGATACGTCATATTTTATTGGCTTTTATTAGCTCCATTATGGCTAAACATTTATGCAGACTGTTTTTGTGCACTTGCTGTAAGAGTCCATTACATTGTGCAGTTTATTGCTCCTTGTGAAAATTGTTCCACTTACATTGAAATATTTGATTGCAATAAGCAGAAACTGCTTGTTTGTGTTTTCACTCATCTTTAAGTTTAATCTGTGAGGGAACACCTATAATAGTAACAGTAATGAAAATAATTATAAAAAAACACAGCTATAATGTATCTTAATTTCTCCTCTCAGTTATTGTTAAGATCAATAATAGTTTAAAGTTGAAGATAACTTTCTTGCCTTGAGTTGAAATATCTCTTTCTTGCCCCGAGTTGGAATACCTCTTTCTTGCCCCTATTTGGAATATCTCTTTCTTGCCCGGAGTTGAAATATATCTTTCTGGCCCCGAGTTAACAGATAACTTTCTTGCCATGGGTTGAAAGATAACTTTCTTGCCCAGAGTTGAAAGATAACTTTCTTGCCATGGGTTGAAAGATAACTTTCTTGCCCCAAGTTCTAAGATATCTTTCTTGCCCAGAGTTGAAAGATAACTTTCTTGCCATGAGTTCAAAGATAACTTTCTAGCCATGGGTTGAAAGATAACTTTCTTGCCCCGAACTCAAAGATAACTTTCTTGCTTAGAGTTGAAAGATAATTTTCTTGCCATGGGTTGAAAGATAACTTTCTTACACCGAGTTGGAATATATCTTTCTTGCCCCGGGTTTGAATATCTCTTTCTTGCTCAGAGTTGAAAGATAGTTTTCTTGCCATGGGTTGAAAGATAACTTCCTTGCCCCAATTTCAAAGATAACTTTCTTGCCCAGAGTTGAAAGATAACTTTCTTGCCATGGGTTGAAAATAACTTTCTTGCCCTGAGTTCAAAGATAACTTTCTTGCTCAGAGTTGAAAGATAACTTTCTTGCCATGGGTTGAAAGATAACTTTCTTACACCGAGTTGGAATATATCTTTCTTGCCCCGGGTTTGAATATCTCTTTCTTGCTCAGAGTTGAAAGATAATTTTCTTGCCATGGGTTGAAAGATAACTTCCTTGCCCCAATTTCAAAGATAACTTTCTTGCCCAGAGTTGAAAGATAACTTTCTTGCCATGGGTTGAAAATAACTTTCTTGCCCTGAGTTCAAAGATAACTTTCTTGCTCAGAGTTGAAAGATAACTTTCTTGCCATGTGTTGAAAGATAACTTTTTTGCCTCGAGTTCAGATAATTTTCTTGCCCCAAGTTCAAAGAGAACTTTCTTGCCATGTATTGAAAGATAACTTTCTTGCTCTGAGTTCAAAGATAACTTTCTTGCAACTTTCTTGCTATGGGTTGAAAGATAACTTTCTTTCCCCGAGTTCAAAGATAACATTCTTGCCATGAGTTGAAAGATAACTTTCTTGCTCAGAGTTGAAAGATAACTCTCTTGTCATGAGTTGAAAGATAACTTTCTTACACCGAGTTCAAAGATAACTTTCTTGCCCAGAGTTGAAGTATATAAATCTTTCTTGTCTGGAGGATGATGAAGAGTAGTGGACAGAGCAGAAGCAGCTCATTTGATTGGTTGGAGCAGACTAGATGATAGTTGATCCATTCATTTCCTAATACTATTGTCTGAACATATGCTAACATTAACACTTTTTGCAGCAGGTGAATGTATGCAAAATTCTCTAAGTAGTGCAATAATATTTGACAGGTAAGATATGAATTGTTGTTGAACAGTTAGGCAAACAGATTTTTTTTTATTGAAATCAAGATCAACAAAAAAATCTTCACTTTTATGAAGAATTGGTTGACATCTTTAAAATCTTCTTACAACTGCTTGCCACCGTACTACTGGTTGAAGAAATAAGAAGAGACATTTTGAGGTAGCATTTCTTGATACATCATGATTGTTGGTAAGTAAGATTGACAACTAGTCTGGTGTTTATCAGTGGAAAACCATTCAGTTCTGCTTGATGAAAAAGTGGGAATCAGTCAGGTAAGTATGCTGATGAGTTTGTTGGCTTACATCTCCATCAATTGTTTGTTTATGTTTTCAATGTCAATTTAGTCTTTGTGCCATGGTTTATTCTATTCATATTTGATCCACCACATCTTTGTTCTATTCATATTTGATCCACCACATCTTTGTTCTGTTCATATTTAATCCACCGCATCTTTGTTCTGTTCATACTTGATCCACCACATCTTTGTTCTGTTCATTTTTAATCCACCACATCTTTGTTCTGTTCATACTTGATCCACCACATCTTTGTTCTATTCATATTTGATCCACCACATCTTTGTTCTGTTCATATTTGATCCACCACATCTTTGTTCTGTTCATACTTGATCCACCACATCTTTGTTCTGTTCATATTTGATCCACCACATCTTTGTTCTGTTTATACTTGATCCACCACATCTTTGTTCTATTCATATTTTATCCACCACATCTTTGTTCTGTTCATACTTGATCCACCACATCTTTGTTCTGTTCATATTTAATCCACCACATCTTTGTTCTGTTCATACTTGATCCACCACATCTTTGTTCTGTTCATATTTGATCCACCACATCTTTGTTCTGTTCATACTTGATCCACCACATCTTTGTTCTGTTCATACTTGATCCACCACATCTTTGTTCTGTTCATATTTAATCCACCACATCTTTGTTCTGTTCATACTTGATCCAACACATCTTTGTTCTGTTCAT
This sequence comes from Panopea generosa, assembly GCA_029582155.1. NCBI lineage: Eukaryota > Metazoa > Mollusca > Bivalvia > Adapedonta > Hiatellidae > Panopea > Panopea generosa. Next base: position 37,351,103 of record CM055901.1, on the reverse strand, counting down.
ACTTGATCCACCACATCTTTGTTCTGTTCATACTTGATCCACCACATCTTTGTTCTGTTCATATTTGATCCACCACATCTTTGTTCTGTTCATACTTGATCCACCACATCTTTGTTCTGTTCATACTTTGATCCACCACATCTTTGTTATTTAATCCACCACATCTTTGTTCTGTTCATACTTGATCCACCACATCTTTGTTCTGTTCATACTTGATCCACCACATCTTTGTTCTGTTCATATTTAATCCACCACATCTTTGTTCTGTTCATACTTGATCCACCACATCTTTGTTCTGTTCATACTTGATCCACCACATCTTTGTTCTGTTCATATTTAATCCACCACATCTTTGTTCTGTTCATACTTGATCCACCACATCTTTGTTCTGTTCATACTTGATCCACCACATCTTTGTTCTGTTCATACTTGATCCACCACATCTTTGTTCTGTTCATATTTTGATCCACCACATCTTTGTTCTGTTCATACTTGATCCACCGCATCTTTGTTCTGTTCATACTTGATCCACCACATCTTTGTTCTGTTCATATTTAATCCACCACATCTTTGTTCTGTTCATACTTGATCCACCACATCTTTGTTCTGTTCATACTTGATCCACCACATCTTTGTTCTGTTCATATTTAATCCACCACATCTTTGTTCTGTTCATACTTGATCCACCACATCTTTGTTCTGTTCATACTTGATCCACCACATCTTTGTTCTGTTCATACTTGATCCACCACATCTTTGTTCTGTTCATATTTTGATCCACCACATCTTTGGTCCTTTAACAAATTCACTCCACTTTCAAATATCATATTGACTCTTCAAGCAAAATTCTTTTGTCAAGATTTGAGTGTTGACAACTTAGATCTCACCATGTCTGCAACTGTAATTATGTTGGAAATGTTTATCTGTCATTACCAGCCACAGTCATTACACTGTTATGATTGCTCTGTTAAGTAATATTTCTTTGTATCATCCATCATCGGATAAATGACAGATATTCCAACAAGTCGTCTTATGTGTTCATCAGAAAATAAAAACAGGTGACACATTATGGATGTAAATTTTCTGCCAGTAGGAACATCATTTGTAGGCTTGTTCAAGATTATATCTGTACTGATACATTGTATTACATTGTATTTACTTGGACAACTTTGCTCAATCATTTTTCAACTCTATGCTTGATTATGACTTTCATATTTTATACAACATTCCCTTCAGTGTTGGTTTGTCAATGTTCAATAGCATATGTTGTACTACTGAATTAGTCCTAAAATAATAGGCATTTCTTGTTCTACAGTATTAAAATGAGTTACCATCTAATAAAGATGATCTGCATCCAGTCTGGATGTTGTCAAGACAATGTCATGTACATGACGGCAGGTTACATGCTGGATGTTTAACTGATTGCAAAAATGATTGATAATTTTGTGTTTCCATTGTATGCATCTATGATCCAATGATGTGTTTAGTAATTTAACAACAGAGCAGTAGACTGAGGTGTTGTTTGAAATGCCATATTATATGGATTTCTGGTATAAAGCTGTCATTGTCGCTTCATCCTAATATCTGCCTGAGTCAGCTGAGCAGTGTAAATATGTGTTCACAAGATATTTGTTTGTATCTGTCAGAAAAAGTGTGGCTTTGTCTTTCAGGTGCTCCTGTCAGCTACCATTAATTACAGCTGGCAGTGTTTGATTAACACAAGCATCTGTGTACTGTTGCTAGATAAACACAAATCTGTACAATATGATTATATATGTATTATATATGATAGATTTCTACTTATCTATTTTAGCTTAATTGATTGGGAGTAAACTCACTTTGAGTGTGTGTTTATCTGGGTAGAACCAGTATCTAGTGTTGGCTATGACCTAGCGTACAGTATATTACTAGCCTAACTTCTGGAAACTTTTCCTTCCTTTTCTAGCATTGATATGAATGAAGTTGTGAACTAGTTACAGACCACATACAACTTCCCACAAAAAAAAAAAACAACAATCCACAATAATGGTTTACGTGGTTCTGTTATTACCTACAATAATAGAGAAATGAAGCAATAATTGTGAGAAAGAAGAGTATTTTGAGATTTGGTTCCACTTATTACAAGTGCATCAATGCCTAGATAATCATAATTAATTAATGTCTGTACATAATTGACAGTAAATAGAGCTCCAGTTGTAAAATGTTGGAATTAGCTGCAAGACTTGTGATATGGTTGTGATACAGATGATCATGCTAATTATTCATCATGAGCCCAACCTCTTGTGCCTTCAGTCTCAAGTTGGTCACACCCACCAAATATTTCTCATTTCCTAGGTGGTATGGTTGAATACTTATTACTTAATGGGCACTTACAGTCTGCACACCATGTAGACTGAGTTGTTCTGAGAGTATCTTGTTTTACTCACAACTCAGTAATGACCGCTGCCTACAATATGCCAGTGTGACCATTTACAAACAGTGTAGACCCAGAAATACTCGAGTGTAAGTCATACTCACAACTCAGTAATGATTGCTGCCTACAATATGCCAGTGTGACCATTTATAAACAGTGTAAACCCAGAAATACTCAAGTGTAAGTCATACTCACAACTCAGTAATGATTGCTGCCTACAATATGCCAGTGTGACCATTTACAAACAGTGTAAACCCAGAAATACTCGAGTGTAAGTCATACTCACAACTCAGTAATGATCGCTGCATACAATATGCCAGTGTGACCATTTACAAACGGTGTAGACCCAGAAATACTCGAGTGTAAGTCATACTCAGAATCCAGTAATGATCGCTGCCTACGATATGCCAGTGTGACCATTTACAAACAGTGTTAACCCAGAAATACACGAGTGTAAGTCATACTCACAACTAAGTATATGTTACCCTCCTGTCTAAATGATAATGGTACTGTTACCCTCTTGTCTGAATGATAATGGTGCTCACACAGTTACCCTCCTGTTTAAATGATAATGGTGTTGTTACCCTCCTGTCTAAATAATGACACTGTTACCCTCCTGTCTAAATGATAATGGTGTTGTTACCCTCCTGTCTAAATAATGACACTGTTACCCTCCTGTCTAAATGATAATGGTGTTGTAACCATCCTGTCAAAGTGATAATGGTGTTGTAACCATCCTGTCTAAATGATAATGGTGTTGTAACCATCCTGTCAAAGTGATAATGGTGTTGTAACCATCCTGTCAAAGTGATAATGGTGTTGTAACCATCCTGTCTAAATAATGACACTGTTACCCTCCTGTCTAAATGATAATGGTGTTGTAACCATCCTGTCTAAATGATAATGGTGTTGTAACCATCCTGTCAAAGTGATAATGGTGTTGTAACCATCCTGTCTAAATAATGACACTGTTACCCTCCTGTCTAAATGATAATGGTGTTGTTACCCTCCTGTCTAAATGATAATGGTGTTGTAACCATCCTGTCTAAATAATGACACTGTTACCCTCCTGTCTAAATGATAATGGTGTTGTAACCATCCTGTCAAAGTGATAATTGTGTTGTAACCATCCTGTCTAAATGATAATGGTGTTGTAACCATCCTGTCAAAGTGATAATGGTGTTGTAACCATCCTGTCAAAGTGATAATGGTGTTGTAACCATCCTGTCAAAGTGATAATGGTGTTGTAACCATCCTGTCAAAGTGATAATGGTGTTGTAACCATCCTGTCAAAATAGTAATAGTACTGTTAAGAAGCAAGAGTGGAGGAATACAAAAACTAGCAAACTGATAACACTGGTAGCTTTTTTGTGTGAAGTTAAGTTGGACAACATCATGGCGCCATATAATATATAACATTATGTTGTTTTGCTGGAAAGCTGGATCACTCCATTAAGTTTAATCATGATCTCACTGCTGATATCGCAGATGAATATTTAGATTTCTATCAAACTTGTTTTCTGGACATATTTCATGATTGTTGAGTGAGCTGATTGATGTTTTGCAGAGATTTTAATATTTATTTACAGTCACTGGCCTGAGATACCCGAGGTCAGTTCTTATCTTGTAAGAGCAAATGGGGAAAACTATAACATTTATTATAATTAATGACTTGTGTATCAAAAAGTTTTTCATGTGAAGTTGTATTACATTTTAATGTAGAAAAACTGGTAAGAATCTGCAATGCAACTTCCATTTTGTGTCTTTTTTGTAATTAAAAATTTTCATTATTGAAGCAGGGGCCCTGATTGTATTATTCCTTTGATCAAAATATAGTTTAAAATTATCAGTTTTACATTGATTGTGAAATAAATCCTTGGACAAAATCACAAATCATGCTCGAAATTTTTCAGGGTAGAAGCAGTACTAAGAATATATTGACAAAGTGTCTATAAAAAATTGCTCTTTGATAACACAACATGGATCAAACCCACAAATTTCCAATCCTTGGTCTGATGGTCTAACACTAGACCTGACATTTCATTCAAAAACAAGACTTATTGGTGAGGTATAACAGTGTCCCTTTTCTAAAATAAAAAAGTGATTTGTTGGAGAGGGGAGGCAGAGCTGATGTTTGTGATGAAACTGGAGATACCACACAATAACTAAAACAAGGTAAGGAGTGTTGAATGTTGTATCAAACTTTGATAAAACTGTAGAGATTGAAGATAATTATATTGCTGGATGGAAAGGACATATTTTGCTGGTCCCTGAAACCCTGCACTGATGATGACAGGTCGTAATCAGTGTTCCTGTGGAGATGAAATATGATTTATTGTGCCATTGGTGGTTTATTCTGCAATCAGTGATAGTGTTGATATGCATCTTGATAACATAGCTGAACCTTCAGGCAGCATTCCTGCAGACATTCAATCCTTCATCGCTGAGAATGTTGATAACATAGCTGAACCTTCAGGCAGCATTCCTGCAGACATTCAGTCCTTCATCGCTGAGAACGTTGATAACATAGCTGAACCTTCAGGCAGCATTCCTGCAGACATTCAGTCCTTCATCGCTGAGAATGTTGATAACATAGCTGAACCTTCAGGCAGCATTCCTGCAGACATTCAGTCCTTCATCGCTGAGAACGTTGATAACGTAGCTGAACCTTCAGGCAGCATTCCTGCAGACATTCAGTCCTTCATCAATGAGAATGTTGATAACATAGCTGAACCTTCAGGCAGCATTCCTGCAGACATTCAGTCCTTCATCGCTGAGAACGTTGATAACATAGCTGAACCTTCAGGCAGCATTCCTGCAGACATTCAGTCCTTCATCGCTGAGAATGTTGATAACATAGCTGAACCTTCAGGCAGCATTCCTGCAGACATTCAGTCCTTCATCGCTGAGAATGTTGATAACATAGCTGAACCTTCAGGCAGCATTCCTGCAGACATTCAGTCCTTCATCGCTGAGAACGTTGATAACATAGCTGAACCTTCAGGCAGCATTCCTGCAGACATTCAGTCCTTCATCGCTGAGAACGTTGATAACATAGCTGAACCTTCAGGCAGCATTCCTGCAGACATTCAGTCCTTCATCGCTGAGAACGTTGATAACATAGCTGAACCTTCAGGCAGCATTCCTGCAGACATTCAGTCCTTCATCGCTGAGAACATTTAACATAGCTGAACCTTCAGGCAGCATTCCTGCAGACATTCAGTCCTTCATCGCTGAGAATGTTGATAACATAGCTGAACCTTCAGGCAGCATTCCTGCAGACATTCAGTCCTTCATCGCTGAGAACGTTGATAACATAGCTGAACCTTCAGGCAGCATTCCTGCAGACATTCAGTCCTTCATCGCTGAGAACGTTGATAACATAGCTGAACCTTCAGGCAGCATTCCTGCAGACATTCAGTCCTTCATCGCTGAGAACGTTGATAACATAGCTGAACCTTCAGGCAGCATTCCTGCAGACATTCAGTTCTTCATCGCTGAGAATGTTGATAACATAGCTGAACCTTCAGGCAGCATTCCTGCAGACATTCAGTCCTTCATCGCTGAGAATGTTGATAACATAGCTGAACCTTCAGGCAGCATTCCTGCAGACATTCAGTCCTTCATCGCTGAGAATGTTGATAACATAGCTGAACCTTCAGGCAGTATTGCTGCAGACATTCAGTCCTTCATCACTGAGAACGTTGATAACATTTCTCTCTCACTCATCTTTGTTGGTCATGCTGCCATAAAATGTGCTGTAGTAAATGACATGGTCATGACATACATATAATTAAACTTGGAGAAAAACATCAGTTAACTAATAGAGAAAAACATAATTAACAGATATAATGGATAATTGATTAAAAAACAAGTGCTTCTCTTTCAGGACATTGATGTCTGTGTGAGTTATACACATTTAAGCGTTATCATTATGAATGATAGGTTCTCTTTCAAAAATGTTTCATTCAATTATCATTAAAGTGTTAGTGTCTTCTGTAAAGAAAGTAAGTTATGTGTTTATGTGTGGCACTTATATCAAAATTGTTTGGTTTTAAGGCACAAACAACAGTGGCTTTGAGAAACTTACTTAAACAGTATAACCATGCTTTTAAGGTATAAAAAATGTCTGTTTTTTGGGCTCTGGAATCTTGAACCAAACCTTGCATTACAATGAAACTTGCTGCAAGAAGGATCAGTATAAAATCTAGTGGTGCATATCCCAGTTGTGTAATTATCATCTAAGTTGTACAGTCCCTTTCTTTGGAGTGAAGAATCTTGTTCTGGCTTCTCCTCTTGAATATCAGTTGCAACTCACTAAAACATACTGGGAATGATCAGCCTGAAGCCTCCCTCATCTCCTATCCAAACTCTTCTCTTGCTTATTTTCCAAAAGAAACAACTATGTTTTGAAAGAAAACTTGCTGTGCATGAACAATGCAAAGCTTCGATGTGCATAATCCATTTTGCTTTTTATTGCTGTGGCAGTTTTCCTTGCAGCCCCAACACCAGTTTTAAAGCTGGCCAGTTTTGAATATTTACAATATTATTAAAATAATTCTCACAATTGTATGAGGGAGACATAGTTTTTCTCATATAAAACCAACAACTACACAACAAAATCTAGTTAGCTGATCATAGAACCTGAACAACAATTTTGAAATTCATAAGTTTGTTGCTTAGATTGGAGCAGAATTACTTAATATCCATTGTACCATTAATTTAGATAGACAAAGATTACTTCTTCGTTATATAATTGTGTTTTGACAGTGTTTTGTATAATAAAGGTAAGATGCTGAAGATGGATTGCTCACTTTACTAATGGCTTCTTGTGGAATTTATTTTGTAAAACAATACAAGGCTTTAAATTGTTGTATTATAATTGAATATTGTGATAAAAGTAGTATAATTAAGAAAACAATACTGTTTATGAAGACATTATTTTATAATTAAAGATTTTGGTAAGAGGAGTAAGGCCAAAACAAAATAATAATGTGGTTCCGGTAACCCGACCGATGCTGTCTTTTTGGCCCGACCCTAAATTATTTTATGGCATTTGCTGGCACCAGCCGAAACGACTACTTTCCCATTTCCGGTACGCGAAAATGGCATTTTGTAAATCCAATAATTTTTTCATGAATGTATAATTCTTTCGCTTGAAAAACGGTTTTCCCAATATTGGAAAAGAATGGAAAATGCCCTTCTCTGCGGCGACAGTTCTGGCCATTACATTCAGTGCTCCAAGAATAGGATAACCGGATGTCCAGGGCTTGTCAAATCTGGAACCAAGCATGTGCCTTTTTCAAAGTTACTTGCCCGTCAGGCTTGTCTTAAAAAATAGGACAAGCTAGTTTTCACAATACACAGATCTGCAAATGTCTCTATTCGATACGACACGGGTCAAACTGTTGTTTATAGACCGTAACTAATCAGTAGAAACAATTGACCCCTGCGGTGCTTATCACACCACATGCCCGATATTGCGACGAAGGAAACCCTCTCATGCATATTCAATTATCTGTTTTTATTCTTCTAATGTAATTGGTGGATAGCTTTGAATATGAATTAATCTAGTTTTAATAACCACTCTGATTGGTCAGATATCTACAACCAAGGTATACATTTCTTACCACGCACCTGAGCAAAGATAAAAAAAGAGAAGACAATGACATAATTTGCGGGTGTCCCTCAAATCTTCAGAGCATAAAATTATCTCCCTTTGCCAAAATGATTATGTTTTTACAGATAATTCGTGATTGATTGCATTATGTATAATGTCAGCTTTAGCTTCTTGTAATTTTATAAATATTTTGTAGATTTACAATAATTGGAACTGTATGTATATAAATTTTCTTCTTTGAAAACGTGAAAGTTGATATTTAAATCGAGTTTACAGTAAAGAAAAATGTTGGTGGGGTATTATAGTAATAAACTTATTGCTTTTTGGTTGTTGTTTCAGTGTATAATTTTCTTTGGCATGATTGAATATTGTATTGAAAACAATTAAAACCAATTATGTGTGTTTTATTTAATATTTGAAATATAGTTGACTAGTTGCACTTTCTAGATATTTGAAGGCTATCATAGACTGCATTTGTTTATCATATTGCCAAGTTCTCTTTGATAGATTGTGATAGCTTTGTAGGCTTCACATTGTCATAATTGTATGTTATGATAGTTAGCAAAAATTAGAAATGAAGAGAAATGTATTTAAAATATTGTTTTAAATAAACTCCTGCTCCCACACTGCTACAGAGTCGAAAGAACAGAAATAATAGCCAGTAAAGAACAAAGATAAAATACAACAGAATAAGTCGGGCATACTGATAGAGACATAGTCAGTTCTATATTCCGCAGAGTGTATTGGTAATACAAAGCTGGGCATGTGAACCGTTGATCAGGGCAAGCTATTTTTTCAGCCAAGTTTTAAGATATGATGGTTCAGTCATGAGGTGTATTTGGTATTTTCAAAGTATTGAGCTTTAAAAGAAAGATACATTGTCATAAATATTGCTTTATTATAAATATAATGTACATGTATAACATAGACATGTTTGTACTAATATTAAAAGGTTGCTCTATTATTTTGTCAGACTTTATAATTAATTTAGACATAAAATGTTGATTTTAGATTTAAAAACGAAATAGCAGGCATGTCCTTTTTAGCTCACCTGAGCACATGCTCTGGGTGAGCTATTGTGACCACTAACCATCACTTACTCACATTTACTTCAAACAACATCATCTCCTTAACCAATGGATGGAAGTTGATATTTGGCATGGATGTTCCTTGGAAGCTCATCTACCAAAGGTGTTCAAAGAATTCAATTTGATTTCATGATATTGTTCAGTTGTCCGATCCCAACCTTGTGAAGCTGGATGATAATCTTGCTCATACATCCAAAATTACAGTTTAAAAAATGTAGTAAGCTTGTACTTAAAAGTAACAGTTAAAATCTATCAGCCACATTGTTCAAAGCTCGCAATGATGGCAAGTGACTAGTCTTCACAGAAAGTACTTTTGACATGACAGGTATTACAGTTTTTCCACCATATTGCTCATTTTTGGTCTAGCTGTTTGCAGCTGCACATCGAAAAATTCTACAGTTAAAATGTCAGATTATTATTATAACAACAGATACACAGAACTGTACAACCAAAGATATTTTATTAAACTATATTTTTCCTCTTCTTATGGTCTGTATGGTAGTGGTATCTAAGTCATCTATCCACACTACAGGTCCAGTTTAGCCAAAATAAAATAATTTTAAAAAATAGAATGTTTTTCCTACCTACCTACCCTATTTTTTTTATTATAGCATGTTACCAGAACCACAGCTCTGGATTGCATTTTGGCACAATTATGGCCCTTTTTGGACTTGGACACCAAGGTTAAACTTTGTGTTTAGTTGCGTTTAAGTTTTAAGATATCAATGCAACCACTCATTGGATGTCAATGAAACTTCACATGTGTGTTCACCATCATCAATGTAACACACAGAGACAAGAACCATAACTCTGAATTGCATTTTGGCACAGTTATGGCCCTTTTTGGACTAAGACACCCAAAGGCGAGCTTTGTTGTCTTCTGACAGCTCTTGTTTGTCCATGTTTTGTCCCTGTTTTGACCATGTTTTGCCCATATTTTGTCCATGTTTTTTGACCATGTTACATCATGATTAATCATGTCTGTTAAGTGGCAACACAATAGAACAAGATGAAACAAGAATATGATAAACCATGTTTGATGGTCAAACATCACACATGGTCTACATGTGCTTGTTTGATCATGTTCACTGTGTTCAATCATGGTCCCACTTAACACACATGATAAACATGGTCAGAACATGGTCAGAACATGGTCAGAAAAAAAAACAGGGCCAGAACATTGTCAGAACATAGTCAGAACATGGCAAGAACAAGGGCAAGAACATTGTCAGAACATGGCAAGAACATGGCCAAAACATGACCAGAACATGGTCAGAACATGTCCAAATAGCATGTTATAAATAGTTTGCTCATGTTCTGATCATTTTAATTTTGCCGTGGTATTATGGCTGACATGACACATAGGGAACAATTTGTCCATGTATATTAATAAATGAATGCATTAAATTTTGTTTAAAAAATGTCAAAGTGACTAATATTAAACAGATTTTGATAGTATTTATGTAGTTATGACCACCAACTATAGTTTTGTAATTAACTTCATTATTTGAGAAGATTGCATTATTTCTTCACTTGTTTTACTCTGTTCAGCTGGGTACAATAAACTTGATTCACAATCTGCACCAAACCATCCTTGAACATAATTTCTTCAACAGAAAAAGGCTTAGCAGTTGTATTAGAAAGATTTTGTATTATTAGAAACAGAAAATAAACTCAGAAAAAAAGATGGGAAAAAAACAAGACTATCTAAACTCCATTAATCTTAGTGATGATGTCTGTATGACGATGCTTCAGTCGGAAGATTGTTAATATAAAACACTAGGATCATTCCGCAATATGTACGTACATGCCATCATTGTAAAACTTGTGTAACATGCTTCAATCATTTCTGGTTTGTTCTTGTATGTCACATGATCAGATCACCTTGCAATGTTTAAAAATGCTCCGTTTCTTTAAAACTGTCCCCCAGTCACCAAATTTGGTTCATTGCTGTGTATGAGGTACTCAAAGCCTTGCAGCTTTTTTTGTTGATGAAATTCTTGTGTTTTCTGATGTTTGTTTGTTTATAAATTTAGAAAAACTTGTAATTTTGTTTACAAGTTGAGTCAAATTACAAACTAGAGATGGTGTACAATACACATTGTGATTGGACATAATGTATTAAATCACTCATGTTTCCAAATAAACTTTGTTCTGTTTTGCGAAGCTGATATAAATGTTGTATCTGTACTATATACTGCGTTCTTGCCAAGTCCTAACAATGCAGTAGACTGCTTAATATTGATGTCCTTTTATTTTAAACAGGTACCTTTGGATTGAACTTTGACATCTTTGAGGTCACTGTTCCCAGATTTTGATGCAATAATCATATATGTTTAAAAATCAGTAAAACAGTGCATCTATACTATAGTATACCCATTAACAATACTATTACCTGCACGGATACACTTTCATAATTGTGAAAGCTGCGAGTAACTCAATTAGAAACAGAAAAAAATGGAAACAATTCTATTCAGCCCCATTATAATTGCCATGTTTTGCTTTGTAAATATAATTGCAGTTATTAATTTATTATCACAACTTGCATCAGGGCTGTGCTGTTCCCAAGCATCTGGATCGCATCTGATTGGTAATAACTGCATGCAATTTATTTCCATTTCAAAGATGTGGGATGTGCTTGGTGCCATTATAAACCTGAGCAGGTGAATGCAAAAAGTTTACAGTTTAATATCAAATACATAAAATGTAGTCTCTGCAAGATGCCAGATCAGTTTGTAGCTTAAAAAGTGAAATGATTAATTGATAACATAACATTTGTTTGCTTAGATTATGATAAGTTTTGTTTACTTGAATTATGATATGTTGAAAAAAATAATGGTAAGACCATGTGTACTACAAATTTAAAAACAGAATGCCTATGTGTTGTGTATATAAGATAGAGTGTTCGAAATGGCCGAAGTGGAAAATTTATGATGGAGTTGTAGGCATTGAATTATCAAAAAAATGTGTTATTTGAAGTTATGTGTACTCTTAATCTAGCAGCTACAGTTTTCATTTGATAGTCGCCAAACTTACACAGTAGTTATATATCTATTATATTTGAACTGACCAACTTTATATGTCTGAGGTATGCCCTTCACATTTTGAAATGTTTTCCATCGTTGGCATTGTTTTTTCATGTGAGCGAATTAGGGCTTATGTGATCCTCTTGTTTTGTTCACCTGAGCAAAGTTCGACAAAACTGATACAGTAGTTAAATATAACTCAAATATCCTGGACAAACTGTTGAACTGGCCAAATCAGAGTTACAGCCCTTAACTCATTAAAATTGAGTTATTTGATGATGTGTGCCATTTAATTTTATTGGATCCTCATTCTTAAATGGAAGTCATATAAGCATGATATCTTGTACAAGTTCTTGAACTAGTCAATTCAAATAGTTAATGTCAGACTTATGGCCCTTGAATCATCAAAAAAATGTATTTGACCTTGTGTGCACTCTAGTAAGCTAATACAATTTTCATTTGATATTCATCAAACTTACACAAACTTATCTTGGATTAAAGTTCTTGAACTGGCCAAATGAGATGATTGTTGTGTAAGGTGTCATGTGTAGGCATCCCTATTTGATATATACACTCTTCCATACTTTCCATGGCTAACGAATCCCCCATTAAGAAATTAGGAACATTTTGTTTATCTACTTGTCAGTACTTGATGCTTGTATGCTGTCAGCCTCTTATTATGAGAAGTTTGGAAGCACATTGGTGCCCATGAATTATAAGGTCTGCATTTAATACATGTTTAACATGTTATAACAAATTTGAATGTGGTTCCGGTGGAAGAAATTTGTTGCTTGTTAAATAGCACTTACTTTATAAACATTTGGAAATAAATTTTCATTAAATCCTGGCAGGAAAGTGGCTAATGGGTGCAATTGATGCACGAAATGTGTGTTTGTGTATGATAGACAAGTGTATTTCCCTTTAATAATTAGTTGTCAGTAAGTACTTTGATTAAACCCAGTTACTTCAAACATTGCTTTACTGAGATATTTTATAATAGTACAACATTCTACTGAGAACTGTAAACTCTTTCAGCTTTAGGAAAATAATATCAGTTCCTCTTATTGGCACTTAATTCAGCAAACATAAGTAGCACCTTTCCTTTCTAAATTAGCATCCTCCGTGGCAGAGTGGTTTAGGACACTCTCTAAAGATTACGTAATTGTCACTACATAGGTCTTTGGTTCGAGTCCAGCTAGGTCAAAAATGTTCATGTGAGTAAATTTGCCAGTTATTTGTGGAAAGATGAGTCTTCAGTCTTCCTCCATTGAGAAAACTGGCTGTCATATATAATACACTAGATGTGTAATGGTGGCACAGTGGGATATTGAAGTTGTTCAGTTCAGTTGTGAAGGTTTAGTATTAGTGAGGGGAACACCTTGTGCTGGTGTGCAGTTAGATTTCCTCCATTTCATCATTGTCTAGTCTTTTGATATATTAATTAGAAGCACAAATCTGATACTTCTGTTGTTATGCATTCTTGAACAATTTTATTTGGAAGTCATGCATGGCGTGCCACTCAGAGAATGTGCCTCCATTGGCTGCTGTGAAATTGAATCACATCCTGCGCAGGGTGCCATGTTTTTTCCCCAGCAGCTCTGATGTGTGTTTGTTTGGCACATATTGAAATCTCATTTATTATAATGAATGTTCAGATCTGCAGAAGCTGTATCCCAATATTTGATACTGCACATGTAATGTTTGTCAGACTTGAGTCTCAAGTTGGTCAAGTGTTTCCACAGCATTCCATGTTCACAGTCATAAACTTTAGTGCTTCATTTGAATTGTTTTGTACAATGTGTGTATAAGTGTTGAAAATGAATATTAATTTTGTTTTTTATTCATATCTCTTTTGATAACTTCCATGTATTCTATCCGTGCTAAAAGAATATCTAAGTGAAAACATATTTTTCATATTTAAGTTTATTTATGAGAGGTTGGTTGCTTTAGAATCATCCATTGCAGAATCTATATAATATGCTGCCTTGTCAGCGGACAATTTTTCCACTTTCTTTATGTTAAGTTTCCCACAGACTTATTGAGTGTTATATCTTGCTATGACCTTGTTAAAACACCAAACAATACATGACAACATTTTTTATTGGTCATTAGCAGTCACATGTCCCTATTGTTACCAAATTTGAATCTTGAATAGAATCTTCTTGAACAGAGAAAGACTACACAAACACTGTAATCTTGGAGAAGATTGCGTCAAACCTCAACTGAATGTGATTGATATTTATACCTGAGGGAGAGTTCAGTGTTATGTATAGCAAGTGAAGGGAGACTTCAATGATTCTAGCTAAAACCATGGGAAAAATTCAGTGTTTTTACAACTGTAGGAAAATTTCAATGTTCTTACAATCAAAAAGAGAATCCAAGTTCTTGTAATTGTAAAGAGAAATCAGTGAGGCTAAGTTGTTTAACTCTGTAACAACTGGATAAATACTTGTACTAAAATCCACATGCTGTTACTACCAGAAAATTCAATGTTAATAAATAAAACAAGGGGAAATTCATTTTTGTTACATTTTAACCAGAGATTAGAGTTCAATGAAGAAAGTTTAATATGTTAATATATTTAATGGATTCATCAAATGGCCAGTTAGTTCAAGTTTTTTTACCTTCGTGCTCTGAAGTGGTCATTTTGGCAAGAAAGCATCAAATAACCACTACATATCTTGTCAGCTTATTAAACCAATTAATATGATCAATAACTCTTGTTACCTTATCAGGAAAATGTCAAACAGGTCATTACAAGTTGTCTCCCTTGACAACACTTATATCAGCAGGGATGCACTTCAAAATGAACAACTTTCTTTGTAAAACTTTAACTAGAAGTGGAAAAAAACTTCTGACTGATTACATTTGTTGTAGAACCTGATACAGTTGTGTGAAAATGATAACCATGAAAATGCCAACAGATTTATTTCCTCAAGATATAATGTGAAAATAGAATAAAGAAGTTAAATAATGCACTTGTGCAGTAGTTGTTTCACATCATATTTTGACGGGTCTGCTCACTTGTACACGAGCCAGCAGGAGCAGGCAACCAATCATGGACAAGTACCCTTGTAGATGGTTTGATAGTTATCGGGTATTGTATCACATCTTTATCAGTTATATGATTAGTTAATGCAGACTTTGTTATGAATCACGTAACCTTCAGTACCAGATGGCTTCGTGCGCTGCTTATAGGAAAAATTGATGTAATAAATTTTATTTTTTACTGATACGATAGGAACGCAACATGTGACACCAGCGTATGATGTAGATATGTCTTGCAGATAAAGTTGTTTACATTTTATAGAAAAATGATATTGTAGGAATGTATCGAGGAACTACAGAGCAGCATGCAATAAGATTTTTTATTTAAAAAAGTGACTTTCATTATGGTTCAGCTGGTCTTTAGTTACTGATTTCCCAATTCCAGGTTAAAAGCACCCCTTGTGTCTTATTACTCTTTTGTGGGTTTTCATATATCAGTTTTGGTTTATTGTAAGAGTAATTTTTATATAATAAAACGTACACTAGCATTAATACATGACTCATTACAGTGCTCCAGATAAATTATTCCTATTAGTATTTTACTCCTTTTATTTGTATACAATGCTTATTTAAAATGTTGGGGGCAAAAACAAAAATATTAATCAAATTTCTATTTTGAATAAACCTCTATCAACACTGAACTTGTCAGTTTTAGATGGTATACAATGTTTACAATGATTCCACTTACTTTATTATTCAGAAAGGTTGATGCTTTAAAACCTCAAATATGGCTTAACTGGATCAATGTAACAGTACATCTTGAAATAATTTGTCTATTTGTTTATTTCTGGAAAACAAAACAATATTGATCTATTGAGTAAAAGCACAAAACTTATATAATAGCAACAATGTCTGCAATAATCAATGTTCTGCCATCCTTAGGGATTCTTATTGGCTCATGTGTACTGGTAGATGGAGACAGGCTTTCTATGTTTGTCTTTCATGTATATTTCTCTCAGGGAAAATGCAAGATTTGTGACTTGTGCAGTGTGCAGTGTGAAGGGTCTTTGAGATATAATGTTTATAATTGGGAGTTTTATTGAATATTTAATTGAAGTGTTACATTTTTGCCATTCTTGTGGTTAGATAATTCCTTCTGGAGGCAGTGCTGTCCTTGGAAATAATTATATTTTATTTATGGATATGGAATATCCTGGAATACAGTTTGGTGTATCTTTACTAATCAACAGTTTTTACACATGAAATGTGTCCTTGGTGATTATTTCTTCTGATGTTTTTTTCATTATTTCCCCTTCATGAGTCAACAAAAGGAATTTGAATAAATTTTCCCATGATTATAATTTTAACCTCATTCTCACTTCATGGAAAGTGAAACAAAAAAACAACACCGTAAAACAAGACATTGTATACAGAAATATTCATATATTTTCTTTAATGCCAGGGAACAATTATTATACTTGTTTCAATTTTATGATTGTATAGCAAATAAATGTTAAAGGAGTACAGAAGGATGGATATGTGTATTGCCATTTATTTTATAAATACTGTAAAACAAACAGTTAACTAACTCAAGTGGAACTAACAAAACATGCATTTCCTGTTCATTGTATCAATTAAATATTAAAACCTAAAGTGTATAGGCGTGTGGGTAGGCGTGTGTAATATTGTTATAGAGGATTAATTCATACTACTAAGCCAAACTTAAGGAGTTCAGTATGCATGTACTTTCGATACTTTACTTTTCAATGGGGATATTTTATTGGCTTAATGGAGACATATAAAGAAAAACATTACAATATTTATCTTATGAATTATTTTTTTTTTTTGCTTTTTTTTCTCTGTCTTCTGAAAGGTTTAGATTAATTACTTGATTATGATTGTAGTGGAAGTTACAAGGTATTTTTTGTACCATCGGTTATAACCAGGACATATAGTGATAACTATGTAGTTTATGTTAAAAAAAAAGGTTGGATGTATATGCATAATATTGAATAATTGAAATGCTTATAGTCATATGATGGCTATAAAATTAATGGTGTAGCTGTTTATTTTTAGGGGT
Source organism: Panopea generosa (assembly GCA_029582155.1). Taxonomy (NCBI): domain Eukaryota; kingdom Metazoa; phylum Mollusca; class Bivalvia; order Adapedonta; family Hiatellidae; genus Panopea; species Panopea generosa. The sequence goes on along the minus strand of CM055901.1, from coordinate 37,333,888 downwards.
ATTTGAATAAGTTTAGTGGTTTATGGGGATATCCACAAGTGTCATATGTAAATAATGATTATTGAGCCTTTACCTACATGGGAACTTTTATAAGTCTCATTGCATGTAAAATTGTGGAACGCGTGTCCAGTGGTAGAGCACTGAATTCATGATCAGAGGGTCGTGGGTTCAATCCTCCACCACGGCTATGTATAGTGTCCTTGAGCAAGACACTTTCTCCACCTATGCTTAGTAATGGTTCTACCCAGGAATACCTTGAGCGTGATTTGTCAAAGTTGAAAAAACTTGTTTCATAATCGAGGTAAGATAAATAAGTTCAAAACATATGTAAAAACTTCCATCAAAACTCGTATATATGATCATTGTATGTGGCAACTTCCATAAGTCCCATTATATGTGAGGATTTATTTAAGTCACTTAAAAGAGACATTCATAAGAGATGATTTAGGAACTATCTGTGTGGGACCTCCATAAGGTCACTCATATGTTTAGGAATTCCATTAGCCATTAAGTCTCATTATACACATAACTCTCATTACATGTGTAGATTTTGTAAGTCTTAATTAATATGTTTGAATTTTCACAACTTTCACTATGGGGGACTTCCAAAAGTATCTGCTGAATTGAGCCACATGACCTCCCCAAACATCTCCAATATTTATAATATGTTATTGTGATAATTATTATTATGACTGCTGAACTTCTGAACTGAATGAATACAAAAATGATATTTATTGTGGACAAATGTCGTGCAGGCAGAAAATAGGAAATCATTACTGCCATAATATGTGGGACCGAGCATCTGGAGAGAGAGATATATATATATATATATATATATATATATATGTAGTAGGTGTGCAAGATGTCACTTACAATAAACTTACACACGACTGTGTACTAGAAGTTAGTGGACAATATAAGCACTCAATTCTCTCGTCTTTATAGAGGAATGGCTATGCTTCATTGTATACATGTTTATTAAACAAGATGATGTGATTAGTGATTTAACCAAGTGACCAAACCTTACAGAAAATTAGGGAAAGTGAATAGTAATAAAGAAGTGAATTGTGTCTGCCACGGTACTGCTGACCAGTGACAGTGACCTAAAAAGAAAGTATAAATTAAAACTGACCAGTTTGCTTATTTATGTATTGAGTTTGCTGCAGGCGAGAAATAGTAATTTGGTGACCCGATGATGTCTTCAGTGCTGATGATTGGAAAAAATTTGGCTGAAATTGGAAAACAAGGATGGGTTATAATGGTAGACTGAAGTGAACTTTAACGAGATTTCCATGCTGGCTGTAAAGTGGTGTGGTATCAGCCTTGACTTACAAATATTGTGAGAGGTGTGCATGTTTTGAGAGTTTGTTTGTGATAAATGTTGACAGATAACACGGTTACATGTACCTACAAGTGCTTGGGATTTGCAACATGTGTGATGCAATTATTGATTATATCTAGTGATAAAGCATGTTATTATGATTGTGTCGAATTTTAAATTACCAAATATATGTATTGTATTGATTTTTAAATGTTAAATGTATTTGTTGGCGGTGTTGCAAGTTTAATTTTTGTGAAAAATATCTACGTCCATTTTATTAAAATTATGTAATATAAAATTGAGTAAATAATGATATTCAAAAGTGCGAAATGAAATTGGCATATTGATGGTACAGTTTGATGTTTTGGGGGTCAACACTAGATAATCTTACATGCATGTCAAGCCTTGACTCTCTACTCTTAAACATTTGGTTTCACCAAGATATTTCACAAGGTATTGACTTTAATGGTGAATTAATGGAGCCTTGCAATTAACCTTGTAATAAGGTGGCGAGGAGGTAAGTAATAGTGGATCTCTTCTCATTGAACTGGATAACTGTCCAAGGTAACCTTGAAAACAGCACCCAATAACCTGGGATGAAGTAAGCACTTAGTTGTTATTATGTGGCATCACAACAAGCTCAAGAGACATCAAGTTACAGTCTCTGTTCAGAATTATATCAGTGTTGTGTCGTGCACACTCATAAGCATGAAACAAACATTTCAGTTATTTATACTTCCTGTATCATGTAAGATGGCATTTGAGGAAATGTTGGCAGATGTGTATAGATGTTAGATGTAGGGAAAGATGTAAACATGTTGGCTGTGTTTGACTGACCATGTTACAGTGCCAGTTCCAGGTGGCCGGGTGTGGGGCTAATAAATAAATATTGATGAAATACTACATGTTGGATTATCCTGCTGAGCGCTTGTTGGTTTATTACTGAGTTTCTTGATAGGTTTATTAAATATATGTGTGCAAATTAATGTCAGTAATAGAAATGCAGGATCAGTTATAATGTATGTTTTACCTGTGCATCATGTTTTATTGTAATATACACATAGATGTACTAGAGGTGCAACACGCAGTGGCAGGGATAAAGTAATAAATGTGATGACGTATTTTATGACAAAAAGAAATAAAATTAGCATTAATGTGTTTTATGTTGTATTCTGTAGTGATCAAGTCAATAATTGGTGTAGTGTTTATAAACAGGAATATTGATGGACACGTCTGTGTGGTTTTGATGCTATGCCAATGTCTGACGTAATTTGCAGAATTCTCCTACTCACAAACTATTGAACAGACATGATTGTGGTAGCTGAAGAAAGATTTATAACCGGGGAGGAATTGTGAATGGAATTTCCATTTTTCGTTTTCTTCAGGAAAAGGGACTACCTGACTGTTAAAAGAAACAAGGACAAGAGATTTTCGGTTTTGGATATTTTATAATCATAAGGATTTTTGTAAAAGTGATTTAAATCTATATTTGTTGATGTGTGTTGCCGATGATTATATGAATATACTGTAACTATGACATAATGCTTGGGAGTAACTGTTCAAATCTTCATACTTAATTGGGATTATTAATCATGTTGAAATATTAAATGATTTCTTAGATAGTGTAAAAACTATGTTGGGTGTAAACATATGGTTTGATGGTTTGATTCATTAATTAAGAATTTGTTGCTGTGGAAACCATTTGAGAACAGTACTTACAGTGAGTCAGAATACATTGATAAGCAATACCATTTATAAAATCTGGCAGTTTTTTGTACAAATAGCAATTAAAACATTTGAGATGAAGCAGAAAAAAACCTCTGAAGCTTCATCATTGCTGGTACAAAGAGGGGTTGGTCTAGTTTAATACTAAGCGATTTGCCAGCAGCTGGCCTCTTGTTAACAGTTTCTATACTTAGACTTTGTGTGATTTAAAGTGCTAACATATTCTCACATCTTATAATTAGTTTAATTTGTATATAAAACACACAATACACAATTAGTCATATCCATATGTGTATCAAATCTGTATTATTCTAACAGAAAGGCAGCATTTTCTACTGAAGTACTTTGTTTATCTTGTTTATGTTTATAATTTTTTGCTAATGTGTTCAAACTTAATGACTTGATGATGAATCAAACCATGTTATGAGCCAAAACATAAACTTACAAGATATCTGTTCACATATTCATACACACGCATGTTTATTATGCCTGAAGGGCAGGTTAAGTTATCATTTCTTCCTAATTGACTGGTTAACCCTGTGCTATGCGGTGATGTTCTGTTCAATATAACATCACACATGTATTAAAATACACATTCAGTGATAACTTATTGTAAGATGGTTTGTTTGTATATTTAGCAGACTTCTAGTTTAGTGACATTGTACAGAGATAACGAGAATGAGAAGCCTGAGATAGTAATAGACAAAATTTTTTTTAACAAACTTGTGCAGGATAAACATGGTGGAAGGATTACATCACATGTACATGATATAACCTTTAATGGCATAACTTACTTATATAGAAAAGTTGGTACAATACAAAGTGTAAACATTACATGACTAATTGCCTGAGGATATTTCTGGTGATATTTTAGATCATTCAGAGGAGGTTTGGATCACATCTGATTATAATGATAAAGATCTTTAGAGCTGCTATTGTTAACTTTTGCAATTATTGATCAGTTTTTAAGTTTTACAATTGTTATGAGATAGTAATAAAAGACTGGTTAACAATAGAGAGATTTTGTGAAAATGCATCAGATTGTTTGTTTGGTAGGGTAAGATGAAAAAGAAGTGAAGTTAACTGAACTCTTGATTCAATTATTGCTTTCAACATAACAAATCAAAATGTTAGATTTGTTAGTTGTGATATGGCTGATGCTGAAATGGATGAAGATACTGTGGATATTGCTAACAAGGTGGTATTATAGCCCTAAAAAAGTATATAGCAATGGCTCAAAACCCACAAGCTTAGCAAGGGTTGGAGATAAGGTGGCAATACAGAATAGACATTCATATGTTGAAGAAAAGTGGAAAAGAAACAGTAAAAATGAAATAATGCTTCAACGTGCTGATAAACTAGTGCAGAAGAGAAAAGCAACAGAGCCAATATTGGGTAGGGCAGATACAAAAGGTAGAATTGTTGATACAGTTGAACAAAAATTGGATATGAAAGTAGAAACTGAATTTAAACATGTCAGTGAAACAACTAAAAGAAAAGCAACTAACAATGACAATGGATATCTTATATCAGATAGATTAAATGATGTGCCAAACAATGTCAGCAGAAAATCAAAATCACCATCACCATCTAAGAAAATGAATAGAAAGAGATCCAAGTCAAAATCTCCACAAAAAGCTATCTTAGAAAAAAATGAAAATCAAAATGTTACTGAACATACATTTAAGTCAGTTGATAGTGAAAGTGAATGGAGTTCTTTGCTAGCTTCTACTCCCAAGCCTGCAGTTCAGAGAATATCCACTGTATCTGGTACATTCAGTGATGAAAGGACATTTATTAAACAATCTTCTAATTATGAAACAAGACAACACCCCTCTGAGTCTATGACAAAAACAAGCTGTTTTAAGTTGTCCGATTCATTGGACTTAAAAGCTAAGTCAAAATCACCACCAAAAGAAAAATCTATGTCAAAATCACCACAGAAAGAAAACATTCCAGAGGTGATACATGCTGCTGCAAGAACAGTAGATTATAATGTCAAGTATAAAGTTGAAAGCACAGCTTCTGTTAAAACTACAAGAAAAAACAAATTTGTATGTCTAACCACTGACACAGTTAATATGAAATTAAATGAAGTACTTGACAGTGGTGAAACTTCTGATGGGAATCCTATTGATACAGGTGACATTAGAAGTAACAGTTTTGCATTTGTAGAAAATGATACAGATTGGAACCTTTCAGAAATGGCTGACCTTGGAAGACCAGCTATAACATCATACCAAAGTAGTGATGTTATTCCACACATAGATGTAGGTAAAATTAGAGTGTATGAGAATAAATTGGAACAAGAAAATAGAGCTTTGGTGTCCCGAGGTTTACAGCACAGTTTACAACAACAAAAGTTTGAGTCTCTGAGTTTGAGAGTATCCACACATCGAGAATCAGTGAATGGAAGTATGAGAGGACTCATTCATACTCCTACCAATATGGTTACTACAAGGACAATGTGTCAAGAAAATGCAACTGTAAAGTTGAAGAAACATGAACAATCAGAAACTGTTTGTAGAAGAAGTGTAAAATTAGGCAAACTTCCTTCATCAAGTAAGGATTACTCCAATTTTGAATCAGTATCTAGAACTGGCCTTTCTGAGGGAATGATTAGAACCAAAATAAAACACCACATGTCAAATATAATAGGAAAGCAGCTTTATGCTGATGAACATTTGGAACATGGTGATATTATGGAAGTGCCAAGTGATACAACGAAAAGCAACACAGAGTATAACAAATTTACTGGTGAAGCAATAGATGTGGAGGACAATAATGATAAAAGAGAAATGCTGGACGATAAACAAAGACGTGAATTGAGAAAAGAAATGGATGCTTCAAACCATCCTAATTGTTGGAGTTATTCAAATAATAGCAAACATGAAAATCAAACTTCAACCAATATTGGTGAATTCGTAGTTAAAGACACTCTTGCAGTTAATGATATTAAAAGTAGTTCGCCATTACCAACACTTATGCCATGTTCTGAAACAGTAATTTCTATAAAAAAAAATGTTGAAAAAGAAATGATAATAAACAAAGGAGACATGTTTGCAACAAAGTTTGAAATAGATGATGACCCTACTTTAAAATATCAAAGTGGTAAACCTGATAAAAATGTTTTCAAACAACCCTTGATTAAACAGGAAGCAGAAACAAAAACCCACAATTTACAAGTGGATGAAGTGGTACAAAATGGTAAAATTAAAAATGAAGAAATTTCTAAATTGCTGGAACCAAGCGAAGAGTTTTCATTAGATATTGAAAAGAATCAATCCATAGAAAACAAGGATGATGGAAGAATACCAAATCATGAACAAAATGCTGTTATTCATGTTATTGACATAGCAGAAGTACCACCAGAAGGTGCAACTGATACATTTGATGGTACATTAAATCTCAAAACTCTGGCACTATCTTCAATAAACTTTAATGAACTATTAACTGGTCACGTAAATGCAACAAAGGAACATGCTATAGATGAAACTGATAACAATGAAACAATCACAAGTCTAAGTGAAGGCAAGGCAAAGGTTGAAACTTGTGAAGGAACCAATCATGAAAATGGATTTTCTCCAAATGTTGAGGTAAGCATCATATCGGGATATAATAGTTTAGCCGATGCATATTAAAGCAGATATTTATACCCAGCTGTTGCACATACATGGATGTGGTATTTGGAGACTTTTTCTTTATTAGGCCATTATAGATTAATTGCTAGATTATCATCAAAATTTTCCTAAAAACAGGGAGAGCGGTGTGAATTTTATTTTTTATATTTTAATTTTTTAAATTGTTTTTTGTTTGTTTGTAATAGTATTGGGGCGGGCGGGGATGATTATTTAGCAATGAATTTATTTTACACTAATACTGGTTATTTTCTCTGCAAAGCATTTCAATATAATAACATTTTTGTATCCTTTGTGCAATGGTGCTATTGAAAGCACTCTCCCTTAATATAATGTATTTGATGACACTTATTCTTTTAGATTATGATTCAGCACCATAATTAAGAATGGTACAGGTATCTGAATTGTACCCAAAGAGCCCTGGTTTATTGATGTCTGCATTTCTTGTATTATTGACAAATTGGCTGACCCAAGATTAGATGAAAACAGAATATTTGTTAAGGTGTTTAATAAATCCTCCAGGCACTGTGTAACTGTGACTAGACTTGTTTTATAGCTTCATTTTATTGTCATTTAAGTATCATTTAAATGTCATAAAAATTCTTGCACTTATTAGACATACAACTTTTGGCTTGACTGTTGTCTGTCAATACTTTGCCCATCAAACAACATCAAATCAAATTGACAGATTCAAGGAAAACATTGTTCTTGATAAGTTTTTATTCCCATTTCATATTTGAGTCAAATTTTGTTCCTCGTATTGAAAGAGTATTACAGCAAGAGAATGTTTTATTGGAACTTTTAAAGTCTGACAACTTCCATGTCAGTATAATGTTACAATATTGTAGTACAGTCAAACCTGTCTTAAGCAGCCAGTCAAGGGAAGGAGCAAAAGTGACCGTTTAAGACAGATTGTTGCTTATACAGGTTAATTTTCTAGTGAAGCATATAAATTGGAAATAGCAAATGTGGCTGCTTAAGACAAGCGGCTGCTTAGTAAAGGTGACCACTTACACAGGTTTTACTGTATATCTAAGTATGCAGCTCCTCCATGTTTGGTTTTATGTTGTTGCAATGACAAGTCGTTTGGTAGTTTCTCAACAAGTATTCTAGATATTGTAAGGCATTTGGAATTACTAGTCTTAATTCAGAACTGAGGGCCATTAAACTTCTGAATAGCTTAGTAACATATTGTTTTACTTATGGCAAAACAATTATTCATGCTAAAAAGAAGAAAATAATAATGATTTTTATATCCTTTGAAATATCAGTAGTTTTAAACATGGCTACTTCCAGTCATCTCAGATTGTTTTGACAGTTCTATTATGTAATTTCCTTAAATGTTTCTGCTTAAAACTTGTAATACCTGGCTGTAAATATGCCTGTGGTATCTATTAAATTAAGGTCAATACAGATATTAGGGTGACCAATTAACTTTTAGTGTGTATTTAATGTATGTCTAGCTACTTTAGCTACTGGCTGTTGTCATCAATTACTTGTAATCAATTTATAACTGTACAGGACAGAGTGCAGTGACTAACTATTAAGGAAATGAAATAATTCCCCCCTCACCTGTTATCCACTTTGGACTTTGTGCAAAATGTAAACATCACTTCTTTAGTGCATTTGATTTCATTTAACTGTAAAATTAAGGGGATGCCCAAATGTTTAAAGTATGTAGGGGATTTTCTATTCCTTTGTTAATTTTCTATATTAGAAGAAACCAGGTATGTGCATTTTTAATCTGCTTATAATAGATAGGTACATACTGCATTATTTGTTTTAATGGTAGGAGCTGGGCCCGGTTAGCTCAGTTGGTAGTGCATCTGACTATAAATCCAGGGGTCATGAGTTCCAATCCAGCCCTGGCCTCAGTGTGAGTGATATGACATTGCATCTCATCATCACCTGTCTCTCACTGCTGATTCAAGTGGGAATGTTACAGAAAGAGATAAGTGTGCTGAGTACTTGTTAACCTTCCAGGGTCTCGGGCTGTGTTAGTCCTTGATGGCATACAAATGATGCTAAAAAATGTTTTGCATAAGAGAGGCTGTATGTTGGATCCCTTCATGGTGCTCAAAAGTACTTTAAAACTGGGATGTAGAGTTTCCTGGCTTGGTGCTCAGTATTTAGAGAATAGGTTTAGAATTGACCTGGCAAGTGCTTCAAATTACAGGCCTTCAAACAAGACTGACAAATTGATAAAAGGAAGATAACTGTGTTTTCTTCACATCCTTACTAAAATGTGGTTATTTCCCTTTATGTGGTTTAGTAAGGTCACCACTGTCAGGTGTTCTAATTTTGAGTAATCTCTTTCAGGGGCATCACAGTGCTAATACAGAATGTGGCCAAACATAAACTTCCTCCAGGGTATTAATGTCTGTCTTTAATGTATAAGATAGCCTTACAAAGCTTCAACTTAGATGAAGATAAATGACATTTCTGTGGAATGATTGGTCATTCAAGTGTTCACTTTTATCTTACTGGTTTTCATTTCTAATTTGAACATGACTGATATGTTTATTTAAGGCAATAAACACTGACAACACCTTGATGAAGTAAATCTCGGTGCTGCCGATCTTGATATACGATCTTGATATACGGTGGAATTAAACAAGGAATATTAAATTTGGGAGAGTTTACACTGTAATATTGAATAATTAGAGTAAGATTGTACAAGGATACTATTGTATCATTAGTCATACTTAACATACTTTTTGTTGGGCGAGGGAGGTCTCTTAACCCATGGTCTGATAGTTTTCATGGTAACTTGTGATGCCCTTAAAAATGTTCTTGACTCTCTGGTCAGGTTTTACCACAGTGACGGACATAAATGGAATGAGAATTGACCCACATTGTGTGATTGCTTGTAATTCATGTAATACACAAAATAAAGAAAAAGGCAGTAATGAAAGTATGTCATGTCATTCCCCTAGTAGACACTTAGTGCCATTGGCTGTTGGTGGAAAATGGTCACCATTATTTTTGTATCTCTATGCACCAGGTAATGGCAGATGCAGGTAAAACTAAAGATTTTCAGAGTAAACGTGGCAAAGGCAAATCAATGCATATATATTGAACTAGTAATTAATCTACATAATTTTAGCATAGCATATTCATAATTATGAGAATGTTAAATGTATGAAGTATGTGTAAGCTTTTGACACATTGTGCACAATGTTACATACATATAGTAAAAGAAGTCCCAACCGCTCTGTCAGCTTAGCTATTGATCAGCCTGAAGGCAGAATCTGGCTTGTTTTAAAGAATAAAAAGCTGTACATATGATGTTACTAATTTTTGTTGTTTAAGGTAATTAACATGACTGGAAATGATTAATGGTTTTATGTAAATCACCAAAATTAATGAACCTCGAGCTTGATAATGAAAGAAGAAAACTGTGTTTCATGTACATTGAATATCAGTAGCTGTTTACTTGATCTATTTTACATGTAATTTGCATATCATAAAACAAAATGTTCCACCGACTGACATTGATGAATGCGTTTAACTATTGTGGCTATTTAAGCTTACTTTATAGTGAATTGTATTGACGATCATTGTTCTGACCCATAATGCACCAAACTAAACAAACTGGGAGGTATAAGTGGGAGGCTAAATATTTTCACTGTTGTGAAAAACATCATTAAAGTTAACCACCCCTTACAAATATTTTTATTGATCAAAATTTGCATAAATAGCTGAGTTTCAATATGCTTTTAATGGAGGGAGGGGTAATTGTACCTAGATCCCCCTAGATCCCTATCAAGTGTCAATTTTGCTGCCTAATATTTAACTTGTTTACCCACTGCCATGTATATTTAATTGTTACATGTATAGAAATGGAGCCTAATGGTAAAATTTATGTAATACAAGCAAAAATGAAAACCCAACAACACTAGTATCTATGTAATATTTTCAATGAGAATGTATTGGAGATATTATAGGCAACATATGGATAATAATTTAAAAACATGCACTTCTCACTACAAAGTTTTCATTGAACATTAATAGTTTGCCAAGTTTCCCTGCAAAATGACAGTTTTCATCACCCAAAAAACAACTGGAGACATCAAGGATAATTTATGGTTATCAAATATTCAGTGTTTTATTTGAGATCGTCTGGTAGAAGATTTCAGGAGATTAAGTTAGGGTAAAGCAAGAAGAACTGCGAACCGTTCTTGCATAACAACTAAATATTGGAAGATGTTCATATTTGTGATTTATCTGACATTTTGCACTGATAAAGTGTTTAGAGAAAGTTGAGAACTCCGTAAATAAGCAATTGTTTTTTTGGTGCAGCCAACAAAACCGTGATAAGCTGCAAAATGTGGCATATCAGAAAACGCATGTTCAACCTTGGGGAAGTTATCTCCCAGATGGTACAGGATTGGTGCTGCTGTAAGACATTTGCCAATTGTTTTATAATACCTTATATATATTCTACATGTCACAATCGGCAATTTTGCTGAAACCAAAAAAATTAGAACGAGAATTAAATTTATAATTAAGATAAATCTCTACTGCAATATCGGTTTTATTTTTGTGTTAATTTTTTAAGTTTTTGTCTAATCTAGTATATTAGGATTTTTTTCATTCTGCCAAAAATAAATATGGAAGTGGATTTTAGCTCTACTGGCCAAAGGCCAGAAGTGCTTATGCGATGGCATGTTGTCTGTCGTCCATTCATTGTCTTGTCGTCTGTCATCTGTGAGCAGCAAATTCTATGAAATAATTTGGCCAATTTTACTGAAACTTCACATGGATGTTTCTATTGCATAGGAGACTGTACAGAAGTGTTTTGTTTTTTTTTATCTGAAATTCAATATGGCCACCATTACTAAAAATAGTCCAAAATTTAAAAAATCTTCTTCTCATGAACAGCCCAACAGGTTTTCAAAATGTTTATGTAGTAATGATGACGAACTATAGTTTTGTTAGATTTGTTCAAATGGTGTCCCTAGGGTTAAAATGACCCCGCCCCGCAAGTTCAATTAGGGGACACATGTCATTATAATATTTTTTTTATTTTATTTTTTAAAATGGAAATGATTATGCATATATCTTCACAGAAGCATTGTTTGGTGAAGGAAGTTGAGATTTGTAAAAATGACTGGGTTCCTATGTCTTAAGGGGTCAGGAGGGGCCCCAAAAGAGTAAAAATTACGAAAATCGTTTTCTTAACAACCGGTATGTCAGATTTGTTCATATTTGGCATAAATTATTCTAATGTGTGGGGGTTTGATTGCAGATAAGAATTTAGGGGCTAAAATTTATAGGGGCCCTGTAAGGGGACTTAGAATTTTACATAGGGATACTATGGGAAAACAGAAAATTCTCTTTTTCTTTCATCTATTCTGAAACCACTAGGCCAATTAAACTGAAACTTCACATGGATGCTTCTATTGCATAGGAAACTATACAGAAGATTTTTTTTCTATCTAAAATTCAAGATGGTGGCTGTTACTCGTCAGTAGAGTGTCCTCAGGCCCTCTTTGGCCACTTTTTAGTACAATAGAATGGGCAAAAAGAACTTTTGATTCTAAGTGAAAAAGAATGTCTTGTGCCCAACACAAATTCCCAAATCTTGTGTACTGCTTGTTTGTAACAACCACATGAAACCATTTAACCGATCTCCATTACTGTACTGGTTCTTATTCAACCAGGGTCTCATGGCCAGCAGTTTTAAACGTGTTGTCAGATGACATATCTATCAGTGCTGTGGTTGGGGATTGTGACATATCTATCAGTGCTGTGGTTGGGGATTGTGACATATCTATCAGTGTTGTGGTTGGGGATTGTGACATATCTGTCAGTGCTGTGGTTGGGGATTGTGACATATCTGTCAGTGCTGTGGTTGGGGTTTGGACACAACCAGACCCCACTCAGTACAAGACAGTTTGCCAGCTGTTTGTGGGACAATCGTCTTTCTTCTTCATTAAATCTGGCAGTTATTATTTCCTATAATATTTGGACAGCAGTGGTAAACTCCATTTGCTTACTCCCTCCTAACTTTAAAAATATTACTAGAAGCTTCCTTGCTTGACGCTCAGCATTTAGAGGAGAGTTCTAGGTCTGGTCGGCCCGGTGTCAGTATAACTTAGTGGGGTATCATACCATGTGTCTGCGGCATGATATTCCAGTGTGACAGTGCTTAGAATACTGTCTCAAGTAGACACTGTCGAGATATGACGGAAAAATTGTTTAAACTAAAACACCATACAACTACAACAACTATTGTCAGCTCAGACCAGAGCAAGATTTGTTTTTCTTGTAAATATAGTATAGCTGAAGCTTTGTATCAAAGGTGAACAAGTTGCTAGCTCAGAGATTTAAGCATGTACATTAAAGCATTTTTGTATATTGTATTTGTTAATCATCAGTTCATTATAAGAAACACTTTTAAACAATCATTGAGGGTTCCTCAGTGACTGACTAGTGGCAGATCTATCAAAACAACTTGACAGTCACTGCTTATGCCATTGGTTTGAGATGAGCACCTCAAGCCATAAACTTACATGAATAAGTATGCTAGAAGCGTAAGGAAGGATGGTTGTTCTCCTTTTTCTTCAACATTTGGACTGAATGCCAGTGTATGTATATACATGAAGTATGTGTATGCATATGTATTTAATAGCCTTGTTATAATGTGATGAATAAATATTCCAGACTTGTTGGTCAATATTTACATTTTTGAACTTTATATTACTGTTATTTTCACAGTCACTGTTTGGGATAGGCTCTGACTGGATGTTACTGATTGTTTGTAGTCACATTAATAGTGGGGTCAACTGATACACGTTTTCTACCTGCCTGCTGAGCTGAAATGACACATATTGACAAAGTGAAAATACATAAAAGGCTGTAATGGTACAGGTATAGGAATTGTAGTCAACAAACACTGTTATGTGAATTAGTAACAAATTCCATTTGTACCTATGTGATAATTATGATAAATAATTGTTATCAGTTAGTTCTCATCGTTTGTAAATCATCATGTCAGAAAGTGTTCTTCAGTTAATGTTAATTATTAAATATTAAAAATAAATTCCATGTTTGTTGAGGAGGTATGTAGATAGTGGTGATATGAATTCTGGCATATTTTGGATGCTGTATTGAAAACTGTGTTACATTCCTGAGAGTGCATGTAAGTAGTGGAGATGAGTGAGTGTGTAGTGAGGAGATAGGCGGTCATTATTTGTTTGACAATATTATCACATTAGATAATAATTGTTTAACTTACATGTATACAATTGGAGTGGCTAATTTAATATTATACCATTATTTTCATTCAGCAAAACTTTTATAAGTACTTCAAAGTTGAATCTCTCTTCACCAACTTTACATTTCAGCTGACTTGATCAGTTGCCTCTATTCAGATTTAACGAGATTTTTATTCAGTTGTTTCATTTTCAAGTATTTCAATCTGTGTTTCATGCTAACCCTTTCCTGTTTTTATATATTGTAAGTACATGGCAGGTAAGATTAGGTTTAGGTCACCTGGTTAACAAGATTCTCACCTGAATATCCAGGCTATTCACCGAAATTACAAGTGTAATGTCTGTAGAGGTCATGCTGGGCTGTATGAAAGCTGGTCTTTAAGAAGGATAGTGTATGGTTTCCTGTCCTCAGTGGTATTGTTGTTACACCGGCCAACATACTTGTATGCTGATAATTATTGGTCATTATAGTTCCCAGTTATTGTTACTATATAGATGCTAAGTAAACATACTTGATTTGCCAGGACATCCATTACCTCAAGCCACTGCTGTCCAGTGTTTTATAACTATGTGCTGTGGGGAACCTGCTCAGTTTGTTATAATTGTATCTGAGGGTCGTGTTGACTTTCTTTGTAAGTTAAATGACAGAAGTTCTGTTAGTCATAGTGCTGTTCTGAAGAAAGCTGGCAGTATTTGCTGGCTTCATCTATAGCCATTTTTTATAACAACATATTGCGTTAATTTATTGGATAATAACCAGAAAATAGTCAATATGACCTGGTTTTGATACTCATTAACCTGAGAATAAACTTAATTAATTCTGCATCATTAATGTTAATATATAAGCATGTATTCTGTATATATTTACTGATGATAAAATTATGATATATTGTGTGGTTAAGGACAAGGTAAAACAGAAAGAAGATAAAGTACAAGTTAGAGTAGACATAGAAAAGGTTGAGAACAACAGCTGCTTCCCTGGTAAAATACTGTTGAGTTCTCCGGAAGAAAAACTGCTGGAACAAGCATGCTTTAATTGTGCTAGCTTTTCTGTAATATACTGGTACTTACCTGCAGTTCCAGGATGAACATGCACTTTTATAAACACCATGACAACCATAATTAGTCTGTAGTTATCGGTAGTTTGTGTATTTTACTTCTTCAAAGACTAACAAAGATTTAATGATAAAGCTTCAAAATAGTACAGAATATTGATTGTCTTTTGAGAACAGGTGGTATTGATTGACTTGACTGTACGATCAAAAACACTGGCAAAAACAAACGTTACCTGTGTGACTAACTAGAAAGTAATAACAGACAATACACAAATGGATGTTTCATGCTGAGAAGGTTGACAATGGGTTGGTTCGTAGGCAGCCGTAACCTGCCCATTACACTGTAATAGATATAGTGGGTGTCACATGTCAGGTCAAGGGTCAATTGTTTTTAATAGTAGATGGTCATGAGCCAGAAAAGTTAAGGTAGGGATTTGTGAAGGTTGAGATACTGGGGAATTTTCAGCTAGGTTCTATATTGTGGTTATTTGGATTTAGACTGGAATGTCCATGCATGTATGGAGGGTAATGCTATAAGTGAATCTTTGTTCTTCGTCAGGGTAGTTTGTAGGGGTAGGTTATAGCGTGTGTGGTTTAATCAATGAGTTTGTGGGTTTGTTTTAATCACAGTGAAGTGGTTTGTTTGAAAGCGTGCTTGTTCTGAAGGATAAATGTGTATCAATATGACATGGAATGACATCATTACAGAATTGATAAACCATAACCAGGGAAGCACAATGTAGACAAATAACAATTCTTGTGGATATTACAAATAGTGGAAATTACTTTCATAGAATGCAATAAATAAAATCTGGAATATTGGGAAAATGTTCAATTAAATATTTTGAAAATCTACTAGTACAACCATGTTCAGCTGTTTTCGTAAGAAGAAAAAGAAGTTAAAGGGACAAGCTCCTCTTGATCCAAGACTTCGTCCAGTGGAGGAAAATAATGTACATCAGGTATGCTAGTTTACATAAACATGTTATTTGTTAAAGATTGGATAGCCCCATCCACCAGTTGAGGACCAAGGGAGCATTGCGTTTAATTTCAGCAAAAACACTTTTAATAACATGGGAATCAAGTTTGTTCTAGAAGTCTTGGCGTATATTTATAGTGGAGAAATGTTTCTTAATTTGATTTTACAAGAGTTTTTGTAACATGTTCAATGAACTTTGGTAATAATTATTCCATTGTTTAATAAAAAGTGTTCAATGGCAAATGTTTGCAGATATTATTATGTGATTTTATTGGTATAGTAGGAATGTTTTTTAAAGAACACTTATTTCTATGTTGCCTCCAAAGACGTTATGTAAGATATATTGACTAGTAAAACTGTTTTACTATCTGTCTAGTCTACAAGATCAGTGTTGATTGCCATACAAAGGACAAGCTGTTCTTCTGTGATCTCTACTTTAGTTCATTCATGTATGAAATTACTGTTATGAATGACTGTGCATAAGTAGGTAATACTATAGGCTGTTTCATATGTCAGTTCTGCGTAAAATCACAAGGAAAACCATTTTATCATACAATCTTGAGGAAAAATGAGAATGGCTTAATTAAGTCCTTTAATGGACATTTAAGCATTTAAGCCTAATAAAGGCAGGATGATTAACTTTTGTATGGGTTTGTTAAAGGAGTATGGGATTTATGACACAACGTTATGTACCACAGGGGGGACACTGACTTGATTTATTGATGCCTCCCTCAGAATAAATCAATGTATTGATGGCTGATCAAGATGGCTGATCAAGTACTGAAAATAAAAACAGCTGTAAAAGAGGTCAATAATAGCAAATACTTATTTAAATAAATGTTATGGCAGCAAGAATTAATTGCTGTATAAAATGTTTTTGTCTGCAGGGTTTGTGATGGTCTGCAATGTAATGCATGCTGCTGCCTTTTAAAGAATATAAAAAAAAATTTTTAAATTAAATATGTTAGAATATTTTGAAATTTTTACGTAAGAAAGGTTGTCCAAGATGGCTTGCTCTAAGGCACTGTCTCATACATTGTTGTTAGGCTTATAGATTGGTGTTACACTTATAGCTTGTTGTTAGTTGTTAGACTTCTAATTTGCAGTTAGGTATATAGTTTGTAGCTAGACTTGTTATGTTATTGTTAGGCTTATAATTTGTTGTTTGGCTCATAGTTAAATATTAGACTTATAATGTGTTGTTAAAGTTATAGTATGTTGTTAGGTTTATAGTTTGTTGTTAAGCATATACATTGTTGCTAGGTTTATAGTTTTACAAATTGAAGAAAAATCTGTTAGATTTGACTGATAAGTTTATTTTGGTTTTATTCTTAAATGATTTGCAGAAATATTAAAAATTGTTTAAAGTAAAATCTTATTTTTGAACTTTTGAAAAACTGAGATTCTCACTACTTAGATATTTAAAGTTTAAAGCTGTGTTCACGGGCGTGTGTTCATAATGTTGAGATAAGTGGAAAAGAATGAATATTTAACAGTTTGACTGTCTTTTGTTAGATTGTTGTAGTAAGATTCCATTAGGTGATTGTGTCATTATCTTGATCAGCTGGTCACATACATGTGACTAGTATACTGAAATATAAGCCTTGATATGTCTCTGCTTGACAATCAAGGTCAATTATTTCAATTATAGAACAATTAGTTTGAATTTAATTGAGTTGGAATATTTTACACTCTTTAAAAATGTGTTATTTAGACTGTATATTTAATAATAAGGTGGCATTGTCGTGTGCAACCGTGATATTTCCGGAGTAGTTTGAACAATTCATCCTTTTTCAACTTGGTACTGTTTGGTCAGTATGGTGGCACTCGCATGCTGCAACTTTGACATAGTTAAATCATGAAACAAAAAAAACAACTAAGGCAAATTTAATCAGCATTATTTGCTGACAAATACAGTTTCAGGTAAGGACATTTATAATCTATCGACTGTTAATATTTGTCAGCGATTGGTGGTATTTAAACAGTTACAATATTAAGGAGTGTGAAAGTTGTTGATAAAAGCAATATTATGTTCCAAACTGATAATTTTATTACCTTATCATTTACTTACGACAAATATACAGTTTTATATATTTACACCTTTCTCCAAACTGCCGTTTAACATAATTGATGAAAATTTAATTCATATTTGATTGTTATGTTTTCATGAAGACTTCACTGTAATTTACAGTTTTTGCATCTACACATGTTGAGATGTTGGATGTATACAAAACATGTGTTGAGATGTTGAAAGCTTTCAGTAACTTGTTTATAGGTATAGTACATGTGTACATCCATGGGCGTGTATGCTTGTACCAGATATTTAACTAATTAATACAAAGTAATCCGTCTTGTGGCCAATTATAAAGACATGTTTCCGTAATTCTAAAATAACTTTTGTAGTGACTGACTACTTCAGTTTTCCACCAACTGTTGTGTAACCAGCTTGTTAGAGTGTTCCTTCTCTCATTTCACAGTGTCCCCATAATTCAAGTGTCAATTTCACAGTGCCCCAAAGGTAAAGGTGTGGTGAGCTGGTGACAAACAGGATACTTAGTCAATGTGACACTGCTCCAGTTACCCGCCCTGCACTGGAGGCCAGACATAATGACAGGTTTGCTGGTCCTCAATGACAAGAGGCTTTACCAACACGAGAATCCAGTCAAAATATAAGCTTTTCAAGCAGTAGCCCTGATATTGAGGCCAAGGAGTTCGACACATTAGTAGTGCCTACTTGTTGGAGATATGTTGAAGAGCATGTACTTGAAAATTTAAAATGTCTAAAGATAAAGGGACTGTCTTATCTAAATGGGTGTAGCCAGGAAAATATTTTGACCAGTCATCCAGGTATACAAGAGAATGACCTGTTTAAGCTTCAGCTTATATTATAGAGTAATGAACAAGTCTCCAAACCAGCAACAGTTCTGGATGTGCCCATTATAACATATTTTTGTTTAGTGCACATGTCCCCCCCCCCCCCCCCCACCAAAAAAAAAAAACAAATAAAAAAAACCAACAAAAAAACAATAACAAAAAACAAACAAACAAAAAAAAAAAATACTCTAAACAACAATAACATTTCAGTGATTCATTTATTCACCTCATAATAGGTTTGGGAACAGATTTACAAATTGCGACTTGTTTTATTGCATCTGCAAAGTTTACCTTTTTGTATTTGCTACATTTGAGTTTAAACAGATGATGTATAAAAAAACTTTTAATTTCACTACTTGTCAGAGGCATACACAGCTAGGTGCTTTTGTACAATTCTTTATTGTGGTATGTTTGTTTTATTTTCTTGATAAAACAAGAGATATGAAACAACAAGAACACCTGGGCCTAAATTCATCAATAATTGAGTCTGGGACTCAGACGCAAATATTACATTTTTGTAAAATCCTGTATATGTGCACTTAGGGTAATGAATGTGATCCTGTAACATTTTCTGTTAAATAATCATTTAAACAACTTAAATTTGCAAATACATACAGTGATTTGCTTGTTTAATATATACAGTGATTTGCTTGTTTAATACATACAGTGATTTGCTTGTTTGATACATACAGTGATTTGCTTGTTTGATACATACAGTGATTTTCTTGTTTGATACATACAGTGATTTGCTTGTTTGATACATACAGTGATTTGCTTGTTTAATACATAAGTGATTTGCTTGTTTAATACATACAGTGATTTACAGTGATTTGCTTGTTTGATACATACAGTGATTTGCTTGTTTAATACATACAGTGATTTACAGTGATTTGCTTGTTTGATACATACAGTGATTTGCTTGTTTGATACATACAGTGATTTTCTTGTTTGATACATACAGTGATTTGCTTGTTTGATACATACAGTGATTTGCTTGTTTGATACATACAGTGATTTCTTGTTTGATACATACAGTGATTTGCTTGTTTGATACATACAGTGATTTGCTTGTTTGATACATACAGTGATTTGCTTGTTTGATACATACAGTGATTTGCTTGTTTGATACATAGTGATTTGCTTGTTTCATACATAGTGATTTGCTTGTTTGATACATACAGTGATTTGCTTGTTTAATACATAGTGATTTGCTTGTTTGATACATACAGTGATTTGCTTGTTTGATACATAGTGATTTGCTTGTTTGATACATACAGTGATTTGCTTGTTTAATACATAGTGATTTGCTTGTTTGATACATACAGTGATTTGCTTGTTTGATACATACAGTGATTTGCTTGTTTGATACATAGTGATTTGCTTGTTTGATACATACAGTGATTGTCTTGTTTAATACATACAGTGATTTGCTTGTTTAATACATGTTGTTTGATTATTAAATTTGTGCCATTTTGAGTCTGATTTTAAATCTCAGACTCAAAATATTGATGAATTTATGTCCTGGTCCAGTCAGTAACATCTCGGTATTCCCATGACAGAACCAATCAGATGTCTGTAAACATATCACATGAGCGTGTGTTATACTTTACAGTAGCAGAAGATATTACATGTAATTCAAATTACATGTAAAAGTTAAGTCAATATATAATCATTCAAAAACAGGTTGGAATGATTTATTTGTTTGAAATAAATAGTTTTGGTAAATAGATACCACAAAATATACTATGCTATCATTGTGTGTATGTTTTGAAGACCATATACTGTCCTTTAAACTTGTTTACTTTACATAGATCGTGAAACAATTTTTACAACTTCTATAAATCACTCCCAACGTCTTTCTGGATAGAACCAGTACTTAGCATAATTATGCAGATAATTCTCAAGGACACATGGACGTGGCGGGGGATCGAACCCACAAACTCCAATTCTTTGTCAGATATTCTATCACATAGTCCTCAAATGTTTCATAGGGAAAGTACAAACATAGACTTGTTCAACTTGAATGTTCTTCATAGTTTGGTCTTGTAGCCTCAACATAGGTTCTGTTCTTATACAGAGCATTCAGGTGTTACATGTAAACAGTAGCGACATAAAAACTAAAATATAAAAACTAGGTTAATAACTTAAAGTGTTTAACTACCTGTCAGATATTTGGTCATGGTGTAATATTTACTGTACACATATATCTTACCATTAATGCTTGTCATATAGCAAAGTACTAAAGATTTAATATGTCTGCTTGGTTCTCTAACTATTTATACTTACGGTTAATGACCACAAGCTCAGTCCTAAATTTCTGTAGATGCAACCACAGAATGTGAGAGATGTGGTGTTGTCCTTACTGTCACATAGCTTGTCCTATTAGTGTACAATATGGAAGTTCATCAGATAATGTTAAACAGAAGTTCATCATTCAATGCTTTATTGAAGGTATGGGCATATCAAAATTGGACTCATCACTACTCTGCGCTTGTCCTGAACATTCACACTTCTCTAATATGTTTCCCTTAAAGTTAATTGGTTATATATATATATATATATATATATATATATATATATGGAGTGAAGAGAGCATGGTCTGGTGGTTGGACCCGGGTTTAGAGGACCATGGGTTCAATCCCTCACCACAGCAATGTGTTGTGTCCTTGATATATATATATATGGAGTGTAGAGAGCATGGTCTGGTGGTTGGACCCGGTTTAGAGGACCATGGGTTCAATCCCTCACCACAGCAATGTGTTGTGTCCTTGAGATATATATATATATGGAGTGTAGAGAGCATGGTCTGGTGGTTGGACCCCGGTTTAGAGGACCATGGGTTCAATCACTCACCACAGCAATGTGTTGTGTCCTTGAGAAAGACACTTTATATGCAATTAGGACTGGTTCTTCCCAGGAAGATATTTGTATAAGTTGTAAAACTTGTTTCATAGTCAATGTTAAAATAAATAGGTTTAATTTGTATATGATGTAACTGCAATGTTCCTTTGAAAGAGTCCACACAGCTAGTATATGCATGCACTCTGCTATTACTTATTTAATAAAATAGAAATGACTATTAATTTCAAGGTTCGTTACTTTTTCAAATTTGTCGGTATGTTCACAAGTTGAAAGTCTTTTGTTGTCATATTTTTATACATCCAATGCTGAAGTGATGGTTGAGAATTAATGAGCCAGTTGTATTGAGTATATTATTATATTAGTTGTATAAACATTTCCCTTCAAACATGAATGTTATCAGAAAGTATATGTTTATACAGAAAGTATATTTTTATACTACTTTAAATTAGAAGAATAAAATCTGAGGGGTAATAGACCTGGCTTAGTAGGGACTTGCAACCTAGTGGAATGTAGGGTTTAATTGGCCAATTGTAAGTGTTCAGTTCTTCCAGGTAGTAGAGCTTGTATTTTTTTGCAGGAGCACTGTATCAAAATGTGATTAATTTATGTTCAGGGAAAGACATTTAAATCCTAAATTCTCTTGATCATTTAACTTCAAATCATCATAGCGTTTATATTGGCCTCTTGCCTGGGAGGTATTGAGATTGTAGAGGTATTGAGATTGTGGAGGTATTGAGATTATAGAGATATTGAGATTGCCGGAGTTATTGAGATTATAGAGGTACAGTATTGAGATTGTGGAGTTATTGAGATTGCAGAGGTATTGAGATTATAGAGGTATTGATATTGTAGATTTATTGAGGTTACTGTAGAGGTATTGAGATTATATATAGAGGTATTGATATTGTAGAGGTATTGAGATTGTGAAGGTATTGAGATTGTAGAGTTTTTGAAATTGCTGTAGAGTCATTGAGGTTGTAGAGGTATTGAGATTTTGGTAGCCTGTCTCTACTAAAATGGTGTCTGACTTACCCAGATCCTCACTGTGCATTCTTTAAGGTGATTGTTAGTAAGTGGTGCATTTTTGTTTTTAAGATAAACTTTTAAAAAAAGTAAAAATGAAGCCATTCAGTGCACTGTAAAACAACAATGTCTGGTGCAGATTAAATCTTGCACATAATGTAAAGATGATTTTGGCAAGATAATTGTGGGACAGGTTTTTACTTTCATTAAGCATACTTTGCTAGAAGTCAATAGAAGATATATCTGCATGATTGATATTCTATAACCTATCGGACAAGAAAATGCACTTTTTCATCATCATTCATACATTGTTTTAAGTCTTTAGTAAAGATCATTCCTACTATATTTTGTTAGTATTCTAATTTTACATTTGATTATGAGATGAAGACCGACAACATGAGTGTTTTAAGATTGCCAACCAAGACTTTCAAGATCATCTTTTCACAGCAAAAATATAGAACTTTAGATCTGTTTTCATATTCAGAAGGCATAAGAAATGTTGTAAATATAAATATTACTTCTATTACTCATTAAATATTTCAGATAGTATATCATAGAGACAAAATAAAGCTGTCATGATAATGATAATACCTTTATTCCACAGCTTAGCACTGGCAGTCTCTATTATATGATTGTTTATAGAAGTTCCAACCATTGACTATCCTGTTCTTATTCTGTATATTATGTTCTGAGATTGGTGTGGTCTAATGGTAAAGCATTGTACCCAGGGTGATAGAGACATGGAGTTGATCCAGTCGTAACCACCAAGATGTAAAATGAATACGTAATAAATAAACATTGTCATTCATACAGCTGAGTTGTAACATATTTACTTGCAGATTTCGGATGTTGTTGTGCCAGGCCAGCCCGAGGATATCACAGCCAAGGAGGCACTGTTACTGTGGAGTCGACGTATGACAGATGGATACCCAGGTGTACAAGTGCAAAACTTCGACCAGAGTTGGCGTGATGGAAAAGCATTCCTCTCCATTATACATAGAAACAGGTATGCTATGTAAATTGAAGCTATGAATCATTTATTTGAATTCTTTCTGAGGTTTCTTACTGAAGTTATATCTTTAAAATGGAAAAGTGATTTGAAATAGTATGGTTTGTCTGTAGTGCCATTGGTGTGTCATGACAATTCCAATGAAATTTGGTATAAAGGAATAAAATGCTTTAGCCTTAATTTTGCCTGTAGTTGCTGTGTCCCTAGAGTTCATGGTTCTTTCAATTACAGCTGTTACCCACGAGGCTAGTAATAGCAATTCTTATTTAAGTTTATGTTTTATTAGTTTAGCTAGAGGGGACTACCTATAGGGGATACATTTATCAATTATGTATTGCTTGCAATAATCCAATGTCTTGTTTAATTTGTGATTGTTGACTAGAACATTGAATTCATAAAGACGAACGAAAAAGTAGAACATTTCTGCTTCATTTTCTTGCAATAATGATTTATGGGTTTATCAGGTCATTATATCAAAGTGTTTTCTGTGCTTGCATGCATGTTTCTCCTGTATGCATTGGTGTTAACCTTTACATTTAACAACACTTGCGGTGGTTGGCATCACACTTCAGTGAACACAGAATGAAGTTACAATGGGCTCAGGGCACATTCTTGTGTCACCAGTGTATTTAACATAAATAAAAACTGATTTATTATATATGGTAATAAGTTTGTGCACACTTCAGACAGGCTTGAAATAATAAATGTTGTTTAATAAAAGACTTATTAACCAGGTTTTTCAAAGTTGAAAACCCGGTTATTAGATAGATGGGCGGCGTCAAGTTTTTCGTTTCCGTTCAATAATTAGAGTATTTTCATCAGAACTGAACCAAACTTACACAAAGTGTGAATCTCTATAAAATCTAGGCCAAGTTCAGTAACCAGCCAATACAGACCATTATCTTTAGAGTTATGGCCCTTTAATTAGTAAAAAATGCTACAATTGCCCGTTTCCGCTCAATAACTAGATTATTCTTTATCAGACGCAAACTTACACAAAGTGTGAATCTCTATAAAATCTAGGCCAAGTTCAATAACCAGCCAATTCAGACTATTATTTTTAGAGTTGTGGCCCTTTAATAAGACAAAAATGCTAACATTTACTGTTTCCGCTCAATAACTAGATTATTCTTTATCAGAACTGAAGCAAACTTACACAAAGTGTGCATCTCTATAAAATCTAGGCCAGGTTTGATAACCAGCCAATACAGACCAGTTTCTTTAGAGTAACGGCCCTTTAATTATTAAAAAATGCTAAAAAATGCCCGTTTCTGCTCAATAACTAGATTATTCTTTATCAAAACTGAAGCAAACCTACACAAAATGTGAATCTCTATAAAATCTAGGCCAAGTTCATTAACCAGCCAATTCAGACTATCATCTTTAGAGTTATGGACCTTTAATTAGTCAAAAATGCTAAAATTGATTGTTTCCACAACCAAACTTATACAATTTTTCTAGCGGTAAAGTAAAAATAATCTTTTTCTTTTGTTATTTTGATGAAAATACTAAAAAAGTTTGGATTGATGTAATGACATATATTAAAATGAAACTCCATTAACATGCTCATTTTTATCATGAAAATGGTTTGCGGTGCCCTTGCTCAGTTGATACATGTAGCCATGAGGCAAAAATATATTATAAGAAATACAAATGATTTATTAGAGAATTGTACAGGTCTGTTTAAAATATTTGCAACACTGCTGAATTTCTCATAATGTTTGATGCATTTTGTAATATATTTGTAGAATCAAACATCGTGTTTAAGAAATTGTTGCTATCAGTTGGGCATGTGTGACTTACCTCCTATCGGTGGGCACTGGAAACAATACCACCACTTAAGCCTCAATGCAAAATGTGAAAATATTGATATAATATTTTATGAATATGCATGTTTGTTTCCGAGTATAATCACATTACATCTTTCATAATATGAATTACAGTAGTAGTATTTTAGCCAAACAACCAGTGAATAGCATAGCAACAAGAGAAAAACTTTATTTCATATTTTTAACGAAACTATTGCATCAATGTTTTAAAAATAAAAAAACAAAATTTGAATTGTATGCTTTTTATTTTCTGTTTTTATGTACATAAGATTCTGGCATGAAATAGAGTTATAATTACAGAATAGCTAAAATGTTTGAAAAACATGGTTTTCGGGGAATTTCCTTGTCTCTTGTTTTAATTTGGTTAATATAATTTTTTATGGGAATTTAAACATATAGCACCAAAGTCTTTCAGGGTCTATTATAAAAGAAACAGTAGTGATAGGGGTGCTTGGCAGTGCTTGTGTGTTCTTTTCTTCATTTATGTGTGGTTGTAGGTATGAGTGATGTATTTGTGCTTGGTTGTGTGAGTGATTTACTTGTTGAGTGGTGTACTTGGTCTTTGTTGTGGGTATGGGTGGTGCACTTTTGCTTGGTTTTGTGTGGGTATACTTGTGCTTTGTTGTGGGTGTGGTTTACTTGTGCTTTGTTTTGTGTGTGAGTGGGTGTACTTGTGCTTGGTTGTGGGAGTGAGTGGTGTACTTGTGCTTGGCTGTGTGTGTAAAATATACTTCTTGAGTGGTAAACTTGTGCTTGGTTGTGTGTGTAAAATATACTTCTTGAGTGGTGTACTTGTGCTTGGTTGTAGGTGTGAGTTATGCACTTGTGCTTGGTTGTATGTATCAGTTGTGAACTTGTGCTTGGTTGTGTGTGAGTGGGTGTACTTGTGCTTGGTTGTGGTAGTGAGTGGTGTACTCATTCTTGTTTCGTCATTCATTTGCTTATTAAGGCTCTAGTTTGTGGAACTTTATTCCATCATATATTGAAAATGCAAATTTTATCAATTAATTTATATTAATATTTTAAGGGCTTCAAGGAAGATTGATTTCAAATGAAATATCTCGTTAATAAAAGTATTATCATTATTACTGTTATTATTATTATTATTGTTGTTGTTGTTTTTATGTGTGTGTGTGTGTGTGCGTGCGTGTGCGTGCATGCATGTGTGTGATGTACTTGTGCTTTGTTTTTGGGTGTGAGTGGTGTACTTGTTTTTGGTTGTGTGTGTGGTGTACATGTGCTTGGTTGTGGATGTGAGTGGGTGTACTTGTGCTTGGTTGTGGGTGTGAGTGGTGTACATGTGCTTGGTTATGGGTGTGAGTGGTGTACTTGTTATTGGTTGTGTGTGTTGTGTACATGTGCTTGGTTGTGGGTGTGAGTGGGTGTACATGTGCTTGGTTGTAGGTGTGAGTGGCATAATTGTTATTGGTTGTGTGAGTGGGTGTACTTATGCTTGGTTGTGGGTGTGAATGGTGTACATGTGCTTGGTTATGGGTGTGAGTGGTGTACTTGTGCTTGGTTGTCAGTGTGTGTGGCATAATTGTTATTGGTTGTGTGAGTGGGTGTACTTATGCTTGGTTTTGGGTGTGAGTGGTGTACTTGTTCTTGATTGTGTGTGTCAGTGGTGTACATGTGCTTGGTTGTAGGTGTCAGTTATGCACTTGTGCTTGGTTGTGTGTGTAAGTGGTGAACTTGTGCTTGGTTGTGTGTAAGTGGTGTACTTGTGCTTGGTTGTAGGTGTCAGTTATGCACTTGTGCTTGGTTGTGAGTGTGAATGTTTGTACTTGATCTTGGTTGTGTGTGAGTAGTTGTACTTGTATTTGGTTTTGAGTGTGAATGTGTGTACTTGTGCTTGGTTGTGTGAGTGAGATACCTTTTGAGTGATGTAGTGGTGTTTGGTTGTGAATGTGAGTGGTTAATGTGTGCTTGGTTGTAGGTGTGAATGGTGTACTTGTGCTTGGTTGTGGGAATAAATGTGAGTTGATGTACTTGTGCTTGTTTGTGTGAGTGATCTTGTTGTTGAGTGGTGTACTTGTGCTTGTTTGTGTGAGTGATGTTGTTGTTGAGTGGTGTACTTTTGCTTGTTTGTGTGAGTGATGTTGTTGAGTGGTGTACTTGTGCTTGTTTGTGTGAGTGATGTTGTTGTTGAGTGGTGTACTTGTGCTTGTTTGTGTGAGTGATGTTGTTGAGTGGTGTACTTGTACTTGTTTGTGTGAGTGATGTTGTTGTTGAGTGGTGTACTTGTGCTTGTTTGTGTGAGTGATGTTGTTGTTGAGTGGTGTACTTGTGCTTGTTTGTGTGAGTGATGTTGTTGTTGAGTGGTGTACTTGTGCTTGTTTCCTGGTTATAAAAGGAAGACATTAAAAACTATATGTAATTGTTTGACTCCCTCCAGGATGTTGTTATAAAAACTAATGGCCAGTTTATTATGACAATTGAGGTTGATAGCTCCTCCTTATAAATTCTGTATCTAGTTATGAGTTTTGTTATTATTGAATACACCAGTAACTGCTTCTTTTTGTGACTGTTTGATTCTCTTCCTGTTACCTTGACCTTGACATTGTGTTTCTCTATCTTGTAACAGTCTTCAGGCTACTGCTATGATCTATCTACCCTATAACCTATGAAACAAAAGTTGACTTGTCTGGATTGCATCTTTCATAATTGAATTTAAATTGTATCCTTTTATGTTTAGTTATTGTTTGTAGTTGGAATTACATCTTACTGACAATGTGAAGCCAAGGTGCCCAGATAAACATGGGTGTAACACAATAATAAGTCTACATTGAATTTATTTTTTCATTTAAACTTATTTACACTTAACTGATTATAAGAAACGCATATGGTGATTTTAACAATGGTGTTAACAGAATTAAAAGTTGTTCACATTTTTCAAATTTATACACAACAATAACAATATAAAATACACACTGTGTATATTTCTTTGATATATCGCAATAAATGGACACTTGATAATGACTTGAATACCATCAGTACTTCATGTCAAATTAACAAATTAATATGGCGTGTATGATCCCCCATTTGCGATACAGGCTAGACATCTACATATTACTTCGTGTAGAACCAGTTCTGATTAACAGAGCATTTATTGATAAAGTGTTTTGCTCAAATACACCACCCATAGCCGTGGTGGAGAATTGAACTAACCTATGATCCTGGTTCTTTTGCTCTACCATCGGACCACACATAACACATTGAAAATAGTGTTGTTTGTAATAAAATAATAATACATGTATGTATTTTTGTTCAACAAGTGAACTGTCATTTTAGCAAGTAAAATCTCATCCATAAGTCCCTAAATATTTATACATGATTTACATATTAATATACAGTGAATGCTTGCTCTTATTTTATAATCATTCTTCAGAAATTCAACAAAGCCAGGTTTTTATCTGCAATGAGTGTTTCGTATATTCTTCTTAAGTTGGTTTCTGTTCAACTATGTGTCTAGTGCTGTAATGTGGTCTGTACACAATAAATAAGTGAAACTGTATAATAATTAGACAGTTCTGCCAATTTATCTGCCAGTGTAGCACACGGTATCAGTGACCATATCACTTACTTGCTTACATAACATTTATTTGATCATTCCTCTACCTGGGTAAAATTTGATGGATTCCATACCTGCTGCTGCAGTAGATAGCAACCTTTGTGAATACAGTGCCTGTTAAAAATAATAACATCAGTCATAATATTAAACAAATCATTTAATCAAAAGGCTGGCATTTATCATTATGACTAATGTGATGTCATTGCTACCTTACAGACCAGACATGATTGACTTTCGAAGGGTTCAGACGCAATCAGCGCGGCAAAACTTGGAGCTGGCATTTTCCACTGCAGAAAAACAGTTTGGCGTCACAAGACTTCTCGATCCTGAAGGTATGTATGGAAGATGTTAACATGGTTTACTAACCAACTTCTCCTTGTTGTGGTCCGATAGTAGTTATATATTAAACGCATTTTAGAAAATTTACTGGTTTTTAGCAATCACAAAATCACAATTTCATTACAACAAAGGAAGTTGAAGCATTAATTTTCAGGGCCTCCTCTGGCTATTTTTTTCTTTTCGCCACTACTTTCGCCATATTTGAAAAGTTGGAGCCAAATTAAAAAAAATGGAGCCAAATTAAGAGCCATTTTTGTAGCCAACTAAACTGCATACCTTGGCCAACATTCTTTAAATCGTTATCAAACCACTCATAAGTTACAGTAACTTACTGCATGTTTTCTTTTACTTGTTTTAGCATTTGAATTAAACACGTTTTTTATGAATATAATTTTTAATGTATATTGCAATACTATTAAAAATTATTATTATCTTGTGAGTTATTATTGCCTGAAGACGATAATTAGGGGAAGCAATGATTGGTAGTAAGTTGTTGATTTATATTGCAAATGATGCATTAGTTTAAATGGAGTGCAGTCAAAAACCAAAACAGCCCTAGTCATGTTTCTATACTTGTTTGATTTTGTCAATGTTTGTGCATTTGTGCACATAAATAACAGCTGTTTGGGCCTTATTTTGTTTTGCTTTTATTTTTTCTATAGCATGCTATTCTCACAAAACCCCATACAGTGTATTTTATAATTATTTAAAATTTATATACATCAATTTATTTTAAAATTATTAATACATAAATTATGGATTTCCAGCTAGCGTATTGACTGAAATTGCCGTTGGTTAAAACATTCCACAACATTTTCTAAATAACTTTATTACCCCACCCACTGTGTCACTACAGACTCGCTATAAATATGGTCAATATTAGCATTATAACAACAGAGAATACAGATTAAACAGATCTACTTATTGTAAAACCTTGGTATTGATATCAAACAACCAACAGTCATCGCTGACATTATAAACAAAATTATTTTACAGACAAAATCTACAGTCATTTATTGTTTTTATCCCTGAAGCCGCTAATTGTTGACAAAAATTGGGGTTACCCAAGGAAGTATATTTGACAGTGTATTGGCATAAACATTTTTTTCTAAACCTGTTTAGCATATTTTAAGACATATTAAATTTCTATATGATTTAAAAATGTAAATATATATAATAATTAAAAATACGAATATGCCGGTTGTCACTACGCGACCATGTGACTATTTTTAGCATATGCTATTTTTAGCTTAAGGTAATCTTACACATGTGTTGAAATTTATGATGTGTGACAGTGCAATGGCCTGAGGGAGATATCACAGCTGGGTGCTGATTTATCTGTTAATTGTCATGGTTGTTTATTGGGATGAGGGGACAGTGAAATGGATTAGCCAAGATAATTTCTACAGTTAGTTTTTTTTAGAAAATTTGAATACGAGAATCGGCCGTTGATTTCCTTATCGCAACCACTTTCGCAAAATGGTAAAATCTTTCGCAAATTAAAAATTTTCTTCGCATTTGGCGACATTGGCGAATCCCAGCGGAAGCCCTGATTTTGTTGGAACAATCCTATGATAGTATTTGACTGTAAAGAATAGTGTAAAAAACATTTTGAGTTATGACTCTATTATACCCTGTGTTGCACAATGGAGTATAACTGACTACAATACTCGCTTACTTAGATACTTGTTTGTGTCTCCTTAGTAAACCTTGATGCAACAGTATGTCTTTACATGGGGATCAGCAACATAACCATTGTCTGTACTGTAAAGGTCAAGGTACCAACAACATAACCATTGTCTGTACTGTAAAGGTCAAGGTATCAACAACATAACCATTGTCTGTACTGTAAAGGTCAAGGTACCAACAACATAACCATTGTCTGTACTGTAAAGGTCAAGGTATCAACAACATAACCATTGTCTGTACTGTAAAGGTCAAGGTATCAATAACATAACCATTGTCTGTTCTGTAAAGGTCAAGGTAAAAAATATGTATGATGAAAGTATTCTGTTTTTTTTTTATGATATATTGAGGTTGTAAGGACATATTGGTGTTGCAGAGAAGATCAGTGTCACAATTATAGGTCAAGGTCATTATGTATTAAACTATTAAATCAGTTGAGTCTGATTTGACATTGTTGAAATATTATCAATTTGAACATTAAAGGTCAAGGTCATTCAGTATGCACAAATATATGAAAATTAGTTTTGTATTTTGCATGTTTTGACAGTTCATCAAACATATCTAAAAACAGTTTATACAATCTTATGTCCCGACTTAACAAACACCCTTGTCATCAAAGGAAAAAGAGGTGAAAGTTCATATGTTATGAATGCATCTACTCTTGCTTAATGTAATAGGTGAAAATTTCTTGACCATGTTTAAGAAGTATTTATGAAATTCATTGTAGGCTCAATGTTTATGTGCTCATCTTTGTTTGAATATTGCTAGGCCTGGTAAGCTCTGTACTAAGCCTGATCATCAATCCAGGGGTCATCAGTTTGAATCCCTGCCCAGCCACAGTCTCTATGATGATTGATATATGACATACTCGTAACTGGTTATATGAGTACTGAAAACCTTCCAGAATCCCAGCAGAAAGTGGTTCAAGAATCCCAGCAGAAAGTGGTTCATCTGTTAGCTTTCAGTGGTATAAAAAGTGTAAACTTTTCAGTCAGTCTGTGTTACAATATTAACGTGAGATTTTTTAATATTCTAGTATAGGATGCAGTTGTGAAGTTAACATCTGCTCCCATGGAGTAGCTTCAATCATTTTGAAGAAATTAACAAACAATTGATTTTAACCCGTTATTTTCCACATTTTATTTCATTGTTTGTCTTCCCTAATAATCTTAATCTTCAGACAATTAATCAGTCAGAATACTGTGAAATATGATGAAGACCTTTGTGGAAATGTACACGATTTAAATGACTGGATACACATCTAAACATTTTTTCTGACATGGAAATCAGTTTACCAATGATAAGGCTTGTCCTTATTCATAGCCTTAGTAGATTGACATAAAACTTGGTCAAGTGTGAAATTAATAAGTTAGCCTGAATAAATGTTGTGCAGATTATAGACATGATACAATTTATTTATCAATAAATGATTTAAGTGGGAAGCATTTCAAATAGCCGTGAATGTGTTTTTTGTCAGTAGAATAGCGTGAAATTTTTAAATGGCTTTTATGAATTTAAGTTGACTTTAATAAAACTTGAATTTATTGCCATTCCTTTCATTTAGCATGTATTTACTTTCTTTAAGTAATGAATGTTTGGTGACTTTTAAGTTGTGCTCATGTGTCTTCATTTATATAGCCTCTCCCTGCATGCTACAATATCTGGAACTACCATACCTCATTGACTTACTTCTTCTTGCCATTTATATGATATCCACTATGTGTGCTATCTATAAGTCGACCTACCCCATGAACTAATACAAAATTTGAATTCAGTATGATAAGCCAAATGTGTTTCAGTGTTTGGGTAAATACAAAAAAAAAGTGTAAAATCTTTGGCACTGTTCTCTGAAATAAGGAACATTTACATAAACTTTATTGTTAAGGATTTACCATGGTTATCAGTATGTTATTGCATACATGATGTTCTGGAATGAATGGGGTCAAACATAAGAATATTGGTTTTGTATGAAAGTTGTTGATGTCAATACTGGATAGTTTCTATCTCTTTTAAAGAGCTTTATAAATCAAATACTCCACGATGATCAGTTGATCAACAGTATTTAACACAGACACTGCTATCAGATATCACAGAGTGAAAAACGGAGGTTACTATCTATGGTCTATATGATGCTTGAACTATTTATAACATGAGCAAATAGGCTTTTGTCAATATTATACCATTAATGTACAATAGAAAATGATATTTGACCCCCTTATCTACTTTTCTATGAAGTATTGAGAGGCGAATACTATGGACATATAAGTAAAATGACAGAGCGACAAATATACAACCTTACCTATTAGGGTATCAGGTTATAAAGTTGTCTTGATGTGTGATTGTCAGATGTGTGGGTTTGAAATGAGAGAAAACAATGAAAAGAATCAATTTAGCTTCATGCCTTTGATTTTCTAAAGACAGTGTTAGAAAAGGTTGCTAAGTTTTAATATATTGAACGTGAAAAATAAAAAACAACAACTTGAAAGTGGCAACATTGGTTAGTAGGAACAAAAAACTCAGTCAGGAGCGCATTTTACCTGGGAGTTTCAGACACAGGCCTACATTAGTCCTTATCTCATTTCCATCCCGGGCTACTCTACAATCATGACTGAACCAAGTTGAATGGGATGTAAATAGTATTTAGAATTTTTGTATGGTTTTCTATGGTTTAAAATTGACATCTTAGTTAGAAGTTACCAGGAAGAGAAAAAGTTGCCATAACTTGAAACAAAGATCTAGAACCAATTTTTTTTTCATCTATTTGGAACCAATTTACTGCTCAGACATGGGGAGTTATTTGTGTTCACCTGTAATTAATATGAGCAGCTTTTTTGTTTCCCATGCACAGGTGGGAAACTGCAGCCCTGGAGATTTAAGTGTCAATCTATAGCATTATTGTGCATTTATTGACAAAATTCCAAGAGTAAAGTTTATAAAATATTTAACAATTGGAATATATAGCATAATCAGATCCTGTGTTATGCAGGTGAAAATTTCACTCAGGGATAGTATTTTGTTATTCATGGCATGAATAAAAGATGCTGCATCAATGGAAGCAATAGATCACTTTCTACATGTGAAATACAGCATTGATCGGGGCCGCAGCTGAGCTGTTAGCATTCCATCAAATCCATACACAAGCACATCTATAGGCAGCAATGTTGAAATAGTGTAATATAGTATATAAGTTTATAGTATATATATGAATATATAATAATCACACTGCTTTGTCAATGTTAGATTTAGATTTTTTTTATAGGCACGAGAATATGGAGTAGATTTACTTAACTTTTTATTATTCTGAATTTTAAATACATTTATAACTCTGGCATCTATTTTGATTTCAGATGTGGATGTTCAGAAACCAGATGAGAAATCAATTATCACATATGTATCATCTTTGTATGACGTGTTCCCAGAAGTCCCCACGGTGGAACAGTCACTTAAAGATAATGTAAGTATTGTGGACATTTTATTACATGCCTGTGTGAAATATTTACAACCTTGTAGTGGTAATGGTAGATGATTTTGTAATCTTTGTTCACATTCTGTACCAATTATTTATCAAACTTTGTACATCAAACAGTAACAATAGTGATAGATAAAATGCTTCATTTAGTGTTCAAAAATCATAGTGGATACAAGAGAAATGATTATCAGTTAGTTTATTTTCTCTGTTTTCTTCTTACAGGAGAGACAGCTGAAAGTGGAAGAGTACAAAGATCAGGCTGTCCCCCTGTTGTCATGGTTACAGGATGTAATGATGATGATGTCACAAAGGAACTTTCCCACCACACTTATAGAAATGAAGGTAATAGTTGTGATACACAAACGTATTTGATAACAGTGGTTTTCTCGCAACAATCTCATCATTTCTCAATATCTACTTCATGTATATGAATAGTTTATGATTTAATATATTGAAGTAAGCTTTGGCGTCGAAAACATTGTCATGATCATTATAGTAGGTGAGATATGCAATAAATACAATGGTGATAGTCCAGTGGTGGAATGTCTGACCTAGCATGCAAGGGGTTTTGGGGTTGATCATTTCCAGGTCAAAAGAGAAAGTTTCAAAATTGTTCTAGAAGTATCCTTGGAGTTCAGTATTAAGTGTATTATACATGTAGCTATCCACAGTCAGTAAAATGTGACTGGGTGGGGTATCATACCATTTGACTGCAGCGTGATATATATATAGCTACTCTGGTGTGGTAGTGACAGTCAGTAAAATGTGACTGGGTGGGGTATCATACCATTTGACTGCAGTGTGATATATATATATATATAGCTACTCTGGTGTGGTAGTGACAGTCAGTAAAATGTGACTGGGTGGGGTATAGCTGGAAGTTTTTGCATTTATCCTTTATGGATAAATACGCTTGTAGTGTGCTATTGGCCATTAACACTTGTTTTCTGTATATTTCAGTCACTGTTAACAGATTTAAATAGGTTTAAAATTGAAGATGTCCCTCCACGGCTTGAGATGAGGAAAAGAGTGCTGAGGCTATTTGATGAAATACAGGTATGACATACTGGGACAAAATACACAAAACTGGTACAAAATCCACGAGACTGGCACAAAACCCTCAAAACTGGCACAAAATCCACAAGACTTGGCACAAAATCCAGTTTCTATAAAACAATAAGATCAAGTGAATAGATGATAAATGTTTCATCCACTTGCCACAATTTACAAATGTTCTATGATTACACATGTGAGTGTCTTAGGTCCAGCTGACTGTACAATCAAAACATTTCTTTAATACATGTAGATGTAGAGGAATTTTATAGAACAAGAAAACAGAAATGTATGTTCAGTCTCACTGGTTATGCTGCATAAATTAAATTAGAATAAACATAAAAATTGGATGAAACAGTTTTGTTAACAAAAGGGAGGTAATACAGATTACTGTGAAAATGGGGTAGCATGCTGCATTTCTCTATGGTTAGAGTGGTCTTTATTATACACATCAAGTTGTAAATTCAGCTACAAGGTTATGGTCACACATGTTAATCATAGAACACTAACTGTGTCCATCAATGGAAGCGTGTGAACGTTTTTATGTATCCTTGCCCTATGAACTGACATGGACCTGCTGACCACAATCTATGTACCACATAGTCTCAAGTAGAGTATTGATTTCTGTCATTTTTACAGACAGTGATATTTAAATACCATGGACGTAAACCAAACATGGAGACTAAAACAATACAGATTAAACACACAAGTCCCCTCACTTTGAAATCAATAATTAATCCTGATTAATTAACTTTGTACTAGGTATGAGAAGCCACAATGATTTCTGCTTTAAGTCAAATAGATTTTAATAAAAATAGATTTCACATTTTGAACTTCATGCCAGGATAATTATTTGGTCTGAAAAATTATTGATTTAGTTTTGTAAGGAGCCTGCTTGCTTTATGATGTAAAGCTTTCATGCTTTATGATCGGGTTGTTTAAAATGTGGATGTTGAAATGTCTGACAGAATATCCAAGAATGAAGACATTAATTGCTTTTATTGATTCGTGTTGTATGTATGCTGCATATGTTTAAAATAAGCTACAGCTGTGGTGAAGTGTACATGATCTATAGTCGCTGTCACTCATATCTCAGACTTCTTGTTTATGTCATCAACTGTATATTAAATCTTAATCAATGTTTGTTGTTATATATTATCTATTGGTTTGGGATGTCACAGTATATTTGGTATAAAAGGATGATTATATTGTAAGTATGTCCAAACGAACAAAACTGTTGAGAGATACCACTGCCAACCAATGTAAATGCCTGCAGGTCTACTGTGATTGTTAATGATGTTAATTCTTTTTTCAAGGGGACATGAATAGATCTAGCACCTCTGTGGCCTAGTGGTCTGGTCTATACATTCATCTTTAGATCAATTAACTCTGAAGAATGAGGTTGTTGGTTCGAGTCTCAATAAAAAGAGTTTATTTGGGAAAGTTAGTCAATTACTCGGACTGGTTCTGTGGTTTTCCTCCACCAGTAAAATTGAATGCTATTTATATCCTGTACTATGTTGAAAATAAGGTTAAACCTGATTAAGGCACCAGTATAAGACAAAGACAGACAAGTAGATTCCGGGTTATGAATACCTTGTTTACATAATTCAGTTTTTAACCCTTTCCTTCATATAGACGCCTTTGGACACCTTTATTATTGAAAGCATTAAGTCACCACATATCAGCAATGGGTGAATTATGTTTATATTAACTGACAGAGTGGAAAACAGTGCAGGAAGTGCAATCTAAACCTTTCCTACACTGTTTTCAATGACCTTCTGTGATTGTTGCAGGAAAACGCGTATCTATGGAGTAAAGGATTAAGACCTGAACAAATAGTTTGTTACATCACTATAACAGAGAAAGAAGGAACTGGTGTGAAGTATTTCTGTATTGTTTACAGACTATAAATATGGTACTAGAAGCTTCCTCACTTGACGCTGAGCATTTAGAGGATAGTTCTACGTCTGGTCGGCCCGGTGTCAGTATAATGTGACTGGGTGGGGTATCATACCATGTGTCTGCGGCATGATACTCCAGTGTGACAGCGCTCAGAATACCGTCTCAAGTAGACACCGTCGCGATATGACTGAAAAATTGTTGAAAGTGACGCTAAACACCATACAACAACTTTATTGTTTACAGAGTTCTGGTGCTTCTCACATGGGTGCGGAGGATGAGCTGTACCCAGACAACATCAACAGGATGTGGAATAGATTTGAACATGCGACCCAGGAGAGGGAGATGGCAGTACAAGCAGAGATTGTCAGGTATGTATCACACATTGGCAATTTAAGGTATTAGATAAAGATATTCAAACCCAAGGCTGGTGCTGCAAAGGTCCCTGTCAAAACAGATACCAAAGGGCGAAATCTCAGTGTCTCAGTTATATATTGATGATTGATTCTTTTTTTTTGTGTGTATCACTTAAATTTTTAACTCATCTAAGCTATTCTGATCACCCTGTGTCATTTTTTTTTTAGCTTGCCGGGACAAAGTCCAAGGAGAGCTATTGTCATGATCCCGGCGTCGTCGGTGTCGTCGTCTGTAGACACCCAGGTTAAACTTTTGCGTACAAGTTTCAGATGTTGCACTCATTAGATGTCAATGAAACTTTGCATGTGTGTTTACCATCATCAATAGAACACATAGAGACAAGAACCATAACTCTGGATTGCATTTTGGCACAGTTATGGCCCTTTTTGGACTTAGACACCCAGGTTAAACTTTGCATTTAGTTGCGTACAAGTTTCACATCTATGCAACCACTCATTGGATGTAAATGAAACTTTGCATGTGTGTTCACCATCGTCATTGAAACACACAGAGACAAAAAACATAACTCTGGGTTGCATTTTGGCACACTTATGGCCCTTTTTTTACTTAATTTTTCAGGTTAAAGTTTTTTATCACGTAAGATATCTATGCAACCACTCATTGGATATGAATGAAACTTCGTATGTATGTTAACCATCATCAGTGAAACACACAGAGACAAGAACCATAATTCTGGATTCCATTTTGGCACACTTATGGCCCTTTTTGGACTTTAACACCCAAGTTAAACTTTGAGTTTAGTTGCGATTAAGTTTAAGATATCTATGCAACCACTTATTGGATGTGAATGAACCCTCACATGTGTGTTCACCATCATCAATGGAACACACAGACAAGAACCATAACTCTGGGTTGCATTTTTGCCACACTTATGGCCCTTTTTGGACTTAGACACCCAGAGGCCAGCTTTGTTGTCTTCTGACAGCTCTTGTTTGTTAATGCACTCTAGCACCCGCATTTTTTATTGGAGCATCACCAAACTTACATAGTGATAAAATCATAATCTCTCTGCCAGAATTGATAATTAATGTCAGAGTTATAGCCCTTGAAGCATATATTATTGCACTAATTGAACTTGCATGCACTCATTTTTTGGATCCTCACCAAACTTTCGCAGTTGTAATATAATCAGAGTTCTTGAACTGGTCAAATTGGATAATTAATGTCAATGTTACTGTACTTGAATCATGAGAAGTTGTGTTATTTGACGTGATGGGCACTGTAGCACTTGCAGTTTTTATTCAATCCTCGTTAAACATACTCTGTTGTAATATAAACATAAAATCTTGGACATGTTTTTGAATTAACTAAATTTGAAAATTAATGTCTAGAGATATCAGAATTTCAAATATTTGGTATTTTCATTTGATTTTGCTTGGAAATGTTCCCTGGTATAGATAATTGGAACCAGTCTTCTTTTGTTGTTATACTGTAGTACTTAAGTCTAAAAACTGTCTGATATTTAAGGTGATTGATTGCAGTAAAACTATGTTGTGAGTAATTGAGCAGCAATTTTATTTTTCATCTTTGATATAATGAGATATGGAGATGTTTTTATTTGACTTTAATGACATAAATTCAGACTTTGAAGATGCTTTTAAGTATTTGAAAAAAAAAAGATATCAAAAAAATGACTTATACAATTTCAGACTAGAAAGATTACAGAGACTGGCGGAGAAAGTTCACCGTGAAGCCAAACACAGCGAGGACAGTCTGATGGACATTGAGAGACGTATACAAGAGGAGGAACGGCAGGTGGAAACTCTGCATCCATTCGAAGCCAAGCGCAACTGTGATGCCCTTGATAGGGCTCTGAAGAATATTGAAGACAATGTGAGGTCTTTATTAAGAGATGCTCAGGCCCTCCAAGATGGCAAATATACTAACTCAGACAACATATACAGAAGGTATGCTTTAGATATTTCAGTTCAAGTCATTTTGCATAAATAAAAAAAATATAAATCAAATCAAAAACATTAATTAAATGTTCTTCTTGTTCATTCAGTGCAATTGAGACTTGAATGTCTTTTGTTGAAAGTTTAGTCTCCCTCATTTGGATCCAAATTCCATCATTTGACAAGCCAAACTCCCTCATTGCTTGGTGAGAAGATTCACTTGTATGTTCATGACATCAAAAAGAGTTAATAATTACATTTTTGACATTACGGTCATCGCAAATCTTGAACATGGTTGATTTTATTTAAAATCATGCCCAGAGTTAAAATTACAGTTCATGGGAAAATGAATATACATGTATTTGTTCTAAATAAGTTCAAAGAAGGATATAAATATTATGAAATGACCAGGATAGATTGTTGTATTTTATATTTTATTTAAAACCTATTTTATACTTTGATAATTAACTCCT
Source organism: Panopea generosa (assembly GCA_029582155.1). NCBI lineage: Eukaryota > Metazoa > Mollusca > Bivalvia > Adapedonta > Hiatellidae > Panopea > Panopea generosa. The sequence goes on along the minus strand of CM055901.1, from coordinate 37,293,527 downwards.
TAATCTAAAAGTTTGAATATACTGAAAAAAATGAGTTTTAAATTTGAAAGAGGGCTTTATGGATTTGATTTAGTTCAATAAAAGATATCCCCTATTCTGTATAAGTTGGTGTTATGTGTGTGCAGGGTGTCGTCACTACAAACCCGTGTGTCTCAGCTGCGTACAGAGCTGTACAGCAATGTCATACAGAAGCTTATATCAAAATCATATGTGGAAGAGGGCATAACAACAACCCGAAGACGAGAGGTTGTCACGGAGGTCAGACTGGTGGAGAACAATCCAACATTCAGGCATGTGCAACACTGCCTCAACTGGATAGAGGCAAAACAAAATGCACTGGAATCAACAGAGTGTGGGTCAGACCGAGGGAGCATACAGATGAACTATGATACACATCAGCAGGAACATCAGGAAGTAACGGCATTTAAAAAGGAGATTGACAAGTGTATAAATGATAGAGTGAGTAGTTTACACTTAGTTGTGCTTCAAAAAATGATTAATTCTCCAAGATTTATATTAAAGTTTAAATTCCTTCAAGGTAATAAATAGATATTAATAGATCCTTGGATTTACTTTTCTGCAGCATGGTTTATATTTTGACTACATATTTTATAAGTAAATATTTTTGACAGCGATTCAATACAGTTTGATGATATCTGTTATCTGTCTGTCAGCAATTTGAGGTTAAGTTAGTTTCTCAAAAACTGAATGGAAGAAAAGTTCACACAAAAGGTTGTCCATATGTGAACGGCACAGGTTAATAGTCAGGTTCTAAGTAATTTAATGGAATAAAACTTCCCAAGGTATTCCATAACTCTTCCTTTATTTTGAATTGAGTTATGTAAGAGTGTTCATGTTTAAAGAACTACTTAACCTGTAGGACTATCAAACAATAAAACATACCCATAGTGAATTATCATATGCCTCTATAAAGATAATAATTTATACCATTTTCATTGTTTTATGTTTTTAGATATTTTTTTACTCTGTGTTTGGAATTTGCAAGGGGAAAAAATGATATCTGTAAACGCGTTAAATAGCAAAATTTACTTTCAGTATGGCACAATCTATTCATGGCAATGTTTACCTGTTCATTCATTGTTTTTTGATTCCTCAAAACTATGTTTTAAAATATGTTTTTTTCACATGTTTTATTAATTATGCAGTGGAAATGTACTTGTCTTTTCTGACCAGCATTTGTAAATTAATGGAATTTTACACACTCTGTTTATCCCCTTAATGGTATAATGAAATGAAATTTCACACAATTATTGACTAAGATGTACTAAGACTGCACACAGTTAGTTTTGGCCCTTGATGGAACTAGAAATTGCATTAAGTATAGTATTTCTGTAACAAAGGATGGGAATGACATGCAATTTTACACTTGTTCATCAAAACAGTCCTGATATGTACTGCAACTCTAGTTTGAACAAACCTATGTCTATTGTTGCACTAAATAAATGGATAATGAGAGGACAATTTAGAACATATATGAAAGCAAATTATACGCTTCTACCTGACATTTTGTACACATATGTCAGTTAATATTTCCTTGGCCTGAGAGCTTTTCTTTTAAATGTGTATTTTGTCTAACATTTTGAGCCCTGATCCAATCAAACACAAACAAACACTTTCATATTTGTACATGTTCATGCTTCTTGTATAATATAAAGATACAGACAGGACTCATATGTTATGTTGATGCTATCCATATGTTATTGAACACAATGATAAACTAAGGTATGAAATTCAAGAAGCATTAGTTGATCAAGTTTTAATCCACCATTTTCATTTTTTCAGAGAAATTTGTCCCCAGAAGAACAAGATTTATATACTGAATGGTTGTCAAAAGTAGAAGTGAACTATTCTTTGCTTCATGTAAGTAACCATATCATGATGTCTGTGGGGTTCATGTAAGTAGTCATACCATGATGTCTGTGGGGTTCATATAAGTAGCCATATCATGATGTATGTGGGGTTCATGTAAGTAGCCATATCATGATGTCTGTGGGGTTCATGTAAGTAGTCATATCATGATGTATGTGGGGTTCATGTAAGTAACCATATCATGATGTCTGTGGGGTTCATGTAAGTAGCCATATCATGATGTCTGTTGGGTTCATGTAAGTAGCCATATCATGATGTCTGTGGGGTTCATGTAAGTAGTCATATCATGATGTCTGTGGGGTTCATGTAAGTAACCATATCATGATGTCTGTGGGGTTCATGTAAGTAGCCATACCATGATGTCTGTGGGCTTCATGTAAGTTACCGTACCATGATGTCTGTGGGGTCATGTAAGTAGCCATATCATGATGTCTGTGGGATTCATGTAAGTAACCTTATCATGATGTCTGTGGGGTTCATGTAAGTAGCCATATCATGATGTCTGTGGGCTTCATGTAAGTAGCCATATCATGGTGTCTGTGGGCTTCATGAAAGTAGCCATATCATGATGTCTGATGGCTTCATGTAAGTAACCATATCATGATGTCTGTGGGGTTCATGTAAGTATCCATATCATGATGTCTGTGGGCTTCATGTAAGTAGCCATATCATGATGTCTGTGGGCTTCATGAAAGTAACCGTACCATGATGTCTGTGGGGTCATGTAAGTAACCATATCATGATGTCTGTGGGGTTCATGTAAGTATCCATATCATGATGTCTGGGCTTCATGTAAGTATCCATATCATGATTTCTGTGGGCTTCATGTAAGTAGCCATATCATGGTGTCTGTGACCGTCATGTAAGTAGCCATATCATGATGTCTGTGGGCTTCATGTAAGTAACCATATCATGATATCTGTGGGGTTCATGTAAGTATCCATATCATGATGTCTGTGGGCTTCATGTAAGTAGCCATATCATGATGTCTGTGGGCTTCATGTAAGTAGCCATATCATGATGTCTGAGGGCTTCAGGTAAGTAGCTATACCATGTAACTAAGCATATAAGTCTGATTCCTAGATATATTGTTGCCTTCACAATTAAAACAGCTGGGAACAACTGTATAACCTTCAACTACTGTACAAAAATGTAGAATTTAATGATCATCTCTGTGTGAATGCAGCCTGTATGTTACTTCTTGTGGTTTATATCTCGGTCATGTTTATGGATTAAAATCAGACACAAAAAACAGAACCATTATACAATGATACAATAAAACAGAACCATTATACAATGATACAATAAAACAGAACCATTATACAATGATACAATAAAACAGAACCATTGTACAATGATTCAATAAAACAGAACCATTATACAATGATACAATAAAACAGAACCATTATACAATGATACAATAAAACAGAACCATTATACAATGATACAAAAAAGCAGAACCATTATACAATGATACAATAAAACAGAACCATTATACAATAAAACAGAACCATTTTACAATGATACAAAAAAACAGAACCGTTATACAATGATACAATAAAACAGAACCATTATACAATGATACAATAAAACAGAACCATTATACAATGATACAAAAAAACAGAACCATTAGACAATGATACAATAAAACAGAGCCATTATACAATGATACAATAAAACAGAACCATTAGACAATGGTACTATAAAACAGAACCATTATACAATGGTACTATAAAACAGAGCCATTATACAATGATACAATAAAGCAGAACCATTATACAATGATACAATAAAACAGAACCATTAGACAATGGTACTATAAAACAGAACCATTATACAATGGTACTATAAAACAGAGCCATTATACAATGATACAATAAAACAGAGCCATTATACAATGATACAATAAAACAGAACCATTAGACAATGGTACTATAAAACAGAACCATTATACAATGGTACTATAAAACAGAGCCATTATACAATGATACAATAAAGCAGAACCATTAAATGATACAATAAAGCAGAACCATTACACAATGGTACTATAAAACAGAACCATTATACAATGATTCAATAAAACAGAACCATTATACAATGATACAATAAAACAGAACCATTATACAATGATACAATAAAACAGAACCATTACACAATGGTACTATAAAACAGAACCATTATACAATGATTCAATAAAACAGAACCATTATACAATGATACAATAAAACAGAACCATTATACAATGATACAATAAAACAGAACCATTACACAATGGTACTATAAAACAGAACCATTATACAATGATACAATAAAACAGAACCATTATACAATGATACAATAAAGCAGAACCATTACACAATGGTACTATAAAACAGAACCATTATACAATGATTCAATAAAACAGAACCATTATACAATGATACAATAAAACAGAACCATTATACAATGATACAATAAAACAGAACCATTATACAATGATACAAAAAAGCAGAACCATTATACAATGATACAATAAAACAGAACCATTATACAATAAAACAGAACCATTTTACAATGATACAAAAAAACAGAACCGTTATACAATGATACAATAAAACAGAACCATTATACAATGATACAATAAAACAGAACCATTATACAATGATACAATAAAACAGAACCATTATACAATGATACAATAAAACAGAACCATTATACAATGATACAAAAAAGCAGAACCATTATACAATGATACAATAAAACAGAACCATTAGACAATGATACAATAAAACAGAACCATTATACAATGATACAATAAAACAGAACCATTAGACAATGATACAATAAAGCAGAACCATTATACAATGATACAATAAAACAGAACCATTATACAATGATACAAAAAAACAGAACCATTAGACAATGATACAATAAAACAGAACCATTATACAATGATACAATAAAACAGAACCATTAGACAATGATACGATAAAGCAGAACCATTGTACAATGATACGATAAAACAGAACCATTGTACAATGATACAATAAAGCAGAACCATTATACAATGATACAATAAAGCAGAACAATTATACAATGATACAATAAAACAGAACCATTACACAATGATACAATAAAACAGAACCATTAGACAATGATACAATAAAACAGAACCATTATACAATGATACAAAAAAACAGAACCATTAGACAATGATACAATAAAACAGAGCCATTATACAATGATACAATAAAACAGAACCATTATACAATGATACAATAAAGCAGAACCATTATACAATGATACAATAAAGCAGAACCATTACACAATGGTACTATAAAACAGAACCATTATACAATGATACAATAAAACAGAACCATTAGACAATGATACAATAAAACAGAACCATTATACAATGATACAAAAAAACAGAACCATTAGACAATGATACAATAAAACAGAGCCATTATACAATGATACAATAAAACAGAACCATTATACAATGATACAAAAAAACAGAACCATTAGACAATGATACAATAAAACAGAGCCATTATACAATGATACAATAAAACAGAACCATTAGACAATGGTACTATAAAGCAGAACCATTATACAATGGTACTATAAAACAGAGCCATTATACAATGATACAATAAAGCAGAACCATTAAATGATACAATAAAGCAGAACCATTACACAATGGTACTATAAAACAGAACCATTATACAATGATACAATAAAACAGAACCATTAGACAATGATACAATAAAACAGAACCATTATACAATGATACAAAAAAACAGAACCATTAGACAATGATACAATAAAACAGAGCCATTATACAATGATACAATAAAACAGAACCATTAGACAATGGTACTATAAAGCAGAACCATTACACAATGGTACTATAAAACAGAACCATTATACATTGATACAATAAAACAGAACCATTAGACAATGATACAATAAAACAGAACCATTATACAATGATACAAAAAAACAGAACCATTAAACAATGATACAATAAAACAGAACCATTATACAGTGATACAATAAAGCAGAACCATTATACAGTGATATAATAAAGCAGAACCATTATACAATGATACAATAAAGCAGAACCATTATACAATGATACAATAAAGCAGAACCATTAGACAATGATACAATAAAACAGAGCCATTATACAATGATACAATAAAGCAGAACCATTATACAATGATACTATAAATCAGAACCATTATTCAATGGTACAATAAAACAGAACCATTAGACAATGATACAATAAAACAGAACCATTATACAATGATACAAAAAAACAGAACCATTAGACAATTATACAATAAAACAGAACCATTTTACAATGATACGAAAAAGCAGAACCATTATACAATGATACAATAAAACAGAACCATTACACAATGATACAAAAAAACAACCATTATACAATGATACCATGGAACAGAACCATTTTACAATGATACAATAAAACAGAACCATTATACAATGATACGAAAAAGCAGAACCATTATACAATGATACAAAAAAACAACCAATATACAATGATACAATGAAACAGAACCATTTTAAAATGATACAATAAAGCAGAACCATTATACAATGATACAAAAACAGAACCATTATACATGATACGAAAAAGCAGAACCAATATACAATGATACAAAAAAACAGAGCATTGTCTTTTATCTGTAATACACTCGGGAGCAGCAATGTGGCATGAGAAAAAGGTTATTGAGTGTGTTATAGACACAGTTCTTATATAGAGGAACTTGTTAATCTAGACAACAATTTGATAAAAGTATTGATTGAAGTATAATTGTTGGATCCACATAAGCATCAACTCTTGTTGCTTGTAGAACACATCCAACCGCAGATTGAAGAGTCTCGAGTCCCTACTAGACTTTATACAGCTTGCTACACAGGAGATAATCTGGCTGAACGAGAAGGAAGAAGTGGAGGTAACACGTGACTGGAGCTCTAGCCGACTGAATGTCCCCACAGTCGAAGAGTTCTACAAGGTGAGCGTTTACGTCAGTTCTCAGAACAGTATATGTCATTAAGGCAACAGTGTTTCTTAGACTAGATTGAATGGATCTGACAGAAAAATACTATAGTGAAGCATATATGAAGTAATAATTGGTCATATTTGTTGAAATATATTAGTTTTGCAAGAGATTATTACATTGTTTCTTATGCTAACATCAGCATTTTATAATCCCATATTAAAATGTCCTTTTTGTGTTATATTTTGATTGCCGTGACCATGTGGAATATATAAACAATAATCTCTATAGATATGTTGAATGCAACTATCTGGTTACTAATGATTGAGCATTGCTTTAAATACAATCAGTTTCGCAGCAGATATATATCTGAGACATAATATATTTAAGGTATTTTATAAGTATCAAATATACTATTAGGGACATGAAACATGAACATAATATAATAATTAATTTCTAGGGTCATCCTGTATTTGGACACAATTACGGACAGGTTTGAACTAAACTAGCCTCATATTTGTATGTCATGGGTATTTGGAACATCATTTATGAATTAAATATTCATTATAAATACAAATCATTATATGATTTATTTATATATAATAGTTTGGGATCATAACATGATTATTCTGAATATTCATTATCAATATGGACTTTAATCATGATTTGAATATTCATAATCCAACATGATTTAAATATTCATTATCAATATGGACCATAACATTATTTAAATATTCATAATAATTATGGACCATAATCATGATTTGAATATTCATTATCAATATTAACCATAAACATGATATGAATTATTAATCATTCAATTGACCATAATTATGATTTGAATATTCACATTTTTTATGGACCATAATCACTATATGAATATTCACTATCATTATGGACCATACACATGATAACCATATACATGATATGAATATTCATTAGCAATATGGATGAAATCATGATTTGAATATTCATAATCAACATGGTTTGAATATTGTTACCAATATGGACCATAAACATGATTTATATATTCATTATAACTATAGACCATAATCACGATTTAAATGTTTGGTATCTATATATATAACGACATAATCAGATCTCACCATCAGTTTATCTCCATATACAAGTACTTGCAATGGCAAGATTGTTAATTTCAATTCATGGCAGTTTCAATTTTAAATTTGCCTCAACATCTGTCTGTCTTGGTTTTAATTGTCTTTTTGCTCTCAGGTATTAATTATACACACTGATGGTGAATCTGTCCAGGTTATCTGACATATTGTGCATGTGAACTTGGAATAAATCTGTATTATTGTATGGCATGTGGCTGCTTTGTGTGAATCACTGACGTTGTGTGAGACCCACATAATGGACATGTGTTTATTTAAGAGGGTTTTAGTTGCAAGGTTTCTAGTATTCCCTTCTTATTGCATTTATTATGTTCTAGCTTCATTTATAGAGCTCTGTGATTACTCACTCAGGTGTCCGTATCCTGGAGGAAAATGACTTGTAAGGTGTTTTAAGATTTGTTTCTTGGCTTTCAATGAAACGACCTCTAAAGGAACACACAACTCTGATCAATTCTGGTTTTGAAAAACTTACATGATGTAAACTTATATAATAGAATACCACCCTTGATATAGTGTCTAGTTTGTTAGGGGACATAACCTTTGATAAAGTGTCTAAATTGTTAAGGGGCATAACCCTTGATATAGTCTCTAGTTTGTTAGGGGACATAACCTTTGATATAGTGTCTAATTTGTTAAGCTGCATAACCCTTGATATAGTGTCTAGTTTGTTAAGGGACATAACTTTTGATATAGTGTCTAATTTGTTAAGGGGCATAACCCTTGATAAAGTTTCTAGTTTGTTAGGGGACATAACCTTTTATATAGTGTCTAATTTGTTAAGGGGCATAACCCTTGAAATAGTGTCTAGTTTGTTAGGGGAAATAACCTTTGATTTAGTGTCTAGTTTGTAAAAGGGCATAATCGTTGATATGGTATCTAGATTGTTAAGGGGCATAACCCTTGGTATGGAATATAGGGTACACCCTTGATACGGTGTCTAGTTTGTTAAGGGACATAACCTTTGATATAGTGTCTAGTTTGTAAAGTGGGAATAACCCTTGATATATAGTGTCTAGTTTGTTAAGGGGCATAATCCTTGTTAAGAGGCATAACCCTTGATATAGAGTCTAATTTGTTAAGGGGCATAACCTTTGATATAGTGTTTAGTTTGTTAAGGGGCATAACCCTTGATATAGTGTCCAGTTTGTAAAGGGGCATAACGATATAGTGTCTAGTTTGTTAAGGGGCATAACCTTTGATATAGAGTCTAATTTGTTAAGGGGCATAACCTTTGATCTAGTGTCTAGTTTGTTAAGGGACATAACCCTTGATGTAGTGTTTAGTTTGTTAAGGGGCATTACCTTTGATATAGTGTCTAGTTTGTTAAGGGGTATAACGCTTGATATAGTGTCTAGTTTGTTAAAGGGACATAACCTTTGATATAGTGTATAGTTTGTAAAGGGGCATTACCCTTGATATAGTGTCTAGTTTGTTAATGGGCATAACCTTTGATATAGTGTCTAATTTGTTAAAGGGCATCACCCTTGATATAGTGTCTAGTTTGTTAAGGGGCAAAACCCTTGATGTAGTGTCTAGTTTGTTAAGGGGACATAACCTTTGATTTAGTGTCTAGTTTGTTAAGGGGCATAACCCTTGATATAGTGTCTAGTTTGTTAAGGGACATAACCCTTGATATAGTGTCAAGTTTGTTAAGGGGGCATAACCTTTGATATAGTGTTTAGTTTGGTAAGGGGCATAACCCTTGATATAGTGTCTAGTTTGTTAAAGGGCATAACCTTTGATATAGTGTCTAATTTGTTAAGGGGCATAACCCTTGATATAGTGTCTAGTTTGTAAAGGGGCATTACCATTGTTATAGTGTCTAGTTTGTTAATGGGCATAACCTTTGATATAGTGTCTAATTTGTTAAGGGGCATAACCCTTGTTATAGTGTCTAGTTTGTAAGGGGACATAACCTTTGATATAGTGTTTAATTTGTTTAGGGGCATAACCCTTGATATAGTGTCCAGTTTGTAAAGGAGCATAACCCTTGATGTAGTGTCTAGTTTGTTAAGGGGCATTACCTTTGATATAGTGTTCAGTTTGTTAAGGTGCACAACCTTTGATATAGTGTGTTGTTTGTTTGTTAAGGGGCATAACCCTTGATATGGTATCTAGTTTGTCAAGGGGCGTTACCCTTGATATAGTGTCTAGTTTGTTAATGGGCATAACCTTTGATATAGTGTCTAATTTGTTAATGGGCATAACCCTTGATATAGTGTCTAGTTTGTTAGGGGACATAACCTTTGATATAGTGTCTAATTTGTTAATGGGCATAACCGTGATATAGTGTCTAGTTTGTTAAGGGGCAAAACCCTTGATGTAGTGTCTAGTTTGTTAAGGGGACATAACCTTTGATTTAGTGTCTAGTTTGTTAATGGGCATAACCCTTGATATAGTGTCTAGTTTGTTAAGGGACATAACCCTTGATATAGTGTCAAGTTTGTTAAGGGGGCATAACCTTTGATATAGTGTTTAGTTTGGTAAGGGGCATAACCCTTGATATAGTGTCTAGTTTGTTAAAGGGCATAACCTTTGATATAGTGTCTAATTTATTAAGGGGCATAACCCTTGATATAGTGTCTAGTTTGTAAAGGGGCATTACCATTGTTATAGTGTCTAGTTTGTTAATGGGCATGACCTTTGATATAGTGTCTAATTTGTTAAGGGGCATAACCCTTGTAATAGTGTCTAGTTTGTAAGGGGACATAACCTTTGATATAGTGTTTATTTTGTTTAGGGGCATAACCCTTGATATAGTGTCCAGTTTGTAAAGGGGCATAACCCTTGATGTAGTGTCTAGTTTGTTAAGGGGCATTACCTTTGATATAGTGTTCAGTTTGTTAAGGGGCATAACCTTTGATATAGTGTGTTGTTTGTTTGTTAAGGGGCATAACCCTTGATATGGTATCTAGTTTGTCAAGGGGCATAATCTTTGATATGGTATCTTGGTCTTATATGACATAAACTGTAACATATAGTCTATTTTAAAAGTCCAAGAAATATTAATGTGCAATTTTTAATAGTTTTTACTCATATTTTTAAAACAAGCACAACTCCCAAGTCTTATATAAAACATTTATTAATAATTTCATAAATATAAAGTTCCAGGAAGTACTATTAGTAATTAATATTTCCATATAGTTACATGTGTAAAGCTTGATATGATGCATGAACATGAGCCAACTGGATTTCAATCTTGCAATTTATTCTTTCATGTTGTTGTGTTTAATATTTCTGTCATTTCTGATTAAGTTTTTAGTTTGGCTGTTGGTTTCTTTATATGACCATACCAGGGTATTACAAGGCAATCTTCTGACACTCCACACCTTTTACCTTTGGAACCTACTAAGTAGCTTTTCAGTCCAAGTTCTTAAAAAGATAAATAGAAATAACTCAATAAGATTTATTTAAAAAGTTCAACAACATAGGATGGTTGGGAAGTATTTTCAAGATGCAAGATTTAATTATGATCAATGCCATTATTACTGTAATTAGAACACAACTCTCACTCACAGTTATGTTTAATATGGTCAGAATAGGGTAGCATTTGTGTTGTTTCAATAAATTTCTTTACTATGTGATATTTGGCGTATTTCACAACTCTGCCTGAGTTGATAACCAGTACATGATAAAACATGTCAGCTAGTTTATTCATCTTTCAAAGATGCTTTATGTTTAGTGGATTCCTGATGTAAATTCAAATCTATGATCTTGGCTGCATGAACAGTAGAGTTGCTTGCAATATCAGTTTTGGTGTGGTTTCTATAAAAGATATTGTGTTAATAAGATTCTCTACATACAATTACATGAACTACCAAGACGGCTGACTTCACATGTAATTACATGGACTATCAAGATGGCTGTCTTCACATGTAATTACATGGACTATCAAGATGGCTGTCTTCACATGTAATTACATGAACTATCAAGATGGCTGTTTTCACATACAATTACATGAAGTATCAAGATGGCTGTCTTCACATGTAATTACATGGACTATCAAGATGGCTGTCTTCACATGTAATTACATGAACTATCAAGATGGCTGTTTTCACATACAATTACATGAAGTATCAAGATGGCTGTCTTCACATGTAATTACATGAGCTATCAAGATGGCTGTTTTCACATACAATTACATGAGCTATCAAGATGGCTGTCTTCACATGTAATTACATGGACTATCAAGATGGCTGTCTTCGCATGTAATTACATGGACTATCAAGATGGCTGTTTTCACATACAATTAAATGAACTGTCAAGATGTCTGTCTTCACATGTAATTACATGCAGTATCAAGATGTCTGTCTTCACATGTTATTACATGAAGTATCAAGATGGCTGTCTTCACATGTAATTACATGAAGTATCAAGATGTCTGTCTTCACATGTAATTACATGAAGTATCAAGATGTCTGTCTTCACATGTTATTACATGAAGTATCAAGATGTCTGTCTTCACATGTTATTACATGAAGTATCAAGATGGCTGTCTTCACATGTAATTACATGAAGTATCAAGATGGCTGTTTTCACATACAATTTCATGAAGTATCAAGATGGCTGTATTCACATGTTATTACATGAACTACCAAGATGGCTGTTTTCACATATAATTACATGAACTACCAAGATGGCTGTCTTCATATATAATTACATGATATATGAAGATGCCTGTCCGTTCATATAATGGTTAGCTGTACAATGTTGTGTACAACATATTACAGAAAGGTTAGCTGTACAGTGTTGTGTACGACATATTTCAGAAAGGTTAGCTGTACAGTGTTGTGTACAATATATTACAGAAAGGTTTGCTGTACAGTGTTGTGTACAACATATTACAGAAAGGTTTGCTGTACAGTGTTGTGTACAACATATTACAGAAAGGTTTGCTGTACAGTGTTGTGTACAACATATTACAGAAAGGTTTGCTATACAATGTTGTGTACAACATATTACAGAAAGGTTTGCTGTACAGTGTTGTGTACAACATATTACAGAAAGATTAGCTGTACAGTGTTGTGTACAACATATTACAGAAAGGTTTGCTGTACAGTGTTGTGTACAACATATTACAGAAAGGTTAGCTTTACAGTGTTGTGTACAATATACTACAAGTGTTGCTTAATTTTGCAGATTAAAAATAAACCCCTTCCCTGTTTGATATTTCCTTAGTTGGTTAAGTATTATATATTAGAAAGTGTTTATAGATTGTTTGCTGTATGTATAATTGGTCTAAGACTGCCAGTGGGTACTTCAGTTGTACATATTGCATGCCAGCTAAGATTTATTTTAAGCAATATAAATGATTTTAGACAGGAATGTTGGCCTTTTTCCCAGAATGCCCAATACATCTGTTCATAAAGTTTAAAATTGTTCTAGCCTGTATTTACTGTCAAGATTTTGTGTTGTTTCTTAATATGCATTTTCTGTATTTCAGAATTTGTTACATGAGATGAAGGCACATGAAAGTCAGTTTAATGGTGTACAGGACCATGGTAATTCTATGGTGCTAGATAGGCATCCAGCCTCCAAAACTATAGAGGTATACACTCAGTTTCATTTTCATGTATAGCATTAGACTGCAGTATGAACTAATTAGACTGATTATTTTTAATTATATTTAAATACAAATATATACTTTACCATTTGGAATGAAAAGAAACAATGACTACATGTCACTTTTATAATTACAAGTAATTCTGCACCATCAGGTATATAGAAGTTGTTGGAATTGGTCCGCAGACTTGTGATTGATCATTATAAAACTAACTGATGATCATTTACCCTTACCTGGGATAACACAACATTGAGACATTCTTATGGGTCAACTTACTTAAATAGTCATGATAAATATATGTATGACTCGAGCTACTCTTTGAACATCTGCTATATTTGTATTTCATCATAATTGTAGTTTTATTCATTTGTATATGAAAATAAATATCTACAAGTACCAGCAAGAAATATTTATTATACAATAATTGATTATGGAAATTGTGATCAAGCTGTTGATTGGAAAGCCAAGACTGTAATCGTCGTTAAAATTGTTAAATCAGAAAAGCACACTTATACAATTTTCAGTGACCGATTATCAAGTTGTCTGATCTTTATACAATCGAACCTGGTTGTTGTCTTGTAGCCCTTGAAATGTTAAACTAAAAGAGCTGTGTAATATAGTTCACCAGTATTTTTGTATAGTCATTTTATATTGAGTAAATTTTATAAAGAGAAGTTGTTGTAAAACTTAATGATGTGCACAGTGCCTATTGCCAAATATTGCAGGCTTACATGTCGGAGATGCAGTCACAATGGTCCTGGTTGTTACAACTGTCCGTCTGTCTTGATGCTCATGTGAAGCATGCTTCTGCCTATCATCAGGTATGTGTGCATTGGCCATAATGTAAATGTACATATCTTTACACTCAACAACTTTGTTGGAGAAAGTACTTCTGCAGTTCTTTCAGAGCATCTCTATTACCAGTAACGCTGGGTACCAAATAGTACAATCTGAATGTGTGGAAAATGGCATTAAACTCCATTACAACAGTTTTATAATCTAACATCTTAAGTAAAACTATAATTATATAATCTAACATCTTAAGTAAAACTGTGATTGACTGGATATATTTCTGTAATAGCTTAATACTCTATGTAAAACTGTAATTGACTGGATATTATGCTGTGATAGTGTATTACTTTATGTAAAACTGTAATTGACTGGATGTATTTCTGTGATAGTGTAATACTTTATGTAAAACTGTAATTGACTGGATATTATTCTGTGATAGTATAATTCTTTATGTAAAACTGTAAATGACTGGATATATTTCTGTGATAGTTTAATACTTTATGTAAAACTGTAATTGACTGGATATATTTCTGTGATAGTGTAATACTTTATGTAAAACTGTAATTGACTGGATATTATTCTGTGATAGTGTAATACTTTATGTAAAACTGTAATTGACTGGATATATTTCTATGATAGTGTAATACTTTATGTAAAACTGTAATTGACTGGATATATTTCTGTGATAGTTTAATACTTTATGTAAAACTGTAATTGACAAGCTATATTTCTGTGATAGTTTTTCGAGGAAGCATCCGAGTGTGAACAGTGGATGTCAAGACAGTCTGACACTATAAACATCCGCTACAGTGACGACAACCAGTCTGTGGAAGCGTTACAAACGTTGATCCGCGAGCTGCAGGAGTTGTCTGATCTAGTGGCAGAGTACGAGAGAAGAGTGTCATCGTTGACACTACATAGTAGAGAAATCATTCCCCTAAAACAGAGAGGACAGCCCGTGTTCTCGGAACTTCGATGTAAATGTCTGTGTGTATATAAACAACCTCCTGTGAGTATAAAATATACTTCAATAAATTTACTATTTGACAAATCAGCAAATGTAAAGTAGTGTGAAAATGACAAATCATGTGAACATCATACTACACAGCACATTGCTATGATGGTTATGTTGGTATCATATTGCTATGTTGATACTGTGTATCACATTGCTGTGATGGTTATGTGGATATCATATTGCTATGTTGATACTGTGTATCACATTGCTATGATGGTTATGTTGGTATCATATTGCTATGTTGATACTTTGTATCACATTTCTATGATGGTTATGTTGGTATCATATTGCTATGTTGATACTGTGTATCACATTGCCATGATGGTTATGTTGGTATCATATTGCTATGTTGATACTACTTTGTATCACATTACTGTGATGGTTATGTTGGTATCATATTGCTATGTTGATACTTTGTATCACATTGCTGTAATGGTTATGTGGATATCATATTGCTATGTTGATACTGTGTATCACATTGCCATGATGGTTATGTTGGTATCATATTGCTATGTTGATACTTTGTATCACATTGCTGTAATGGTTATGTGGATATCATATTGTTATGTTGATACTGTGTATCACATTGCTGTGATGGTTATGTGGATATCAAATTGCTATGTTGATACTACTTTGTATCACATTACTATGATGGTTATGTTGGTATCAAATTGCTATGTTGATACTACTGTGTATCACATTACTATAATGATTATGTGGATATCTTATTGCTATGTTGATACTACTGTGTATCACATTGCTGTGATGGTTATGTTGGTATCATATTGCTATGTTGACACTTTGTATCACATTACTTTGATGGTTATGTGGATATCATATTGCTTTGTTGATACTGTGTATCCCTTAAGGATTAAAAGCTGAATTTTGAGTTTTCATCGGGTGATGAAAAACATTAGGACAGTTTAATGTTCGTGAAGGTCAAAGGGCTTTTAGGCTAATATTAAACTATCCTAATGTTTTTCATCACTCGATAAAAACTCAAAATTCGGCTTTTAATCCTTATATTTACATTATATTCTCCAGCTATTTTAGATAAAACTGTTACATTATATTTGTAATTTTGATATTTAAAAAGCAGATTATACGCATTAAACCAAATTATACGCATTAAAGCCAATGTCATGAATGTAACGGCGACGTTGTCAACATACTGAATAAGTGCAAGCATTTGAAGGACAACATAGTTTTATGGCATTTGTCACGTGAAACTAACAGCAACATGACTTCTCACCAGCAAAACAAAATTGTGCAACCAATGAAATGCAAACTGGTCCTTTAAGCTCCGCCCAGCTGCAAGTGTTTTTTATTGGGAAATGAAATGCAATAAAAATTTATATAGTTCATTTAGACCGATTGCAGTGTGAATGTAAATATATTGCTATGATGGTTCTGTAGATATAACATTAATAAGTTGATAGTATTGTCATGTTGATCCAGTATATCACATTATTATGATATGTTGATATTATTTTGCTATGTTGATCTGTGTGTTATATTGCAGGGTTTGACATTAACTTTTTTTCCACTAGACCACCGGGCTATTAACTCAGTAAAACTACTAGACCTGACCAAACTTACACTAGCCAAGACCAATATCGTAACCATGACTCTGGACGTAGTACTGAAAGTTGGTCACAATCAGAGCTTTCTCATAAACTTTGTTTGTTTCAGTTCTGCCTTTTGTACTTTTGTCATTCTTATCATCCCGATTTTTTCCCCCCGGTGAAGCCAAAATTGAATAGAGGCATGTCGAAAGGTGTTGTGTGTCATTAATATCAATAAATCATGAATTGGTCTTAGAGTTATGTCGCTTAATATGGTGCGTCATTAGAACAGGTTAGAGTTATAGAGTGCTGCTTAGTTTGGGCCGCTGAGTAATTCTACATTATGTGTTTTCGCATTCGCATAATGCTACAAATTATCGATAATCAATGATATTACATGCTCGTCGGCAGGTGCATTTTAATTTACTCGATGATAAACATTATCAGCTCAGGTTTTGGTGCTTTTTAACTGATTTCTTAATTTTAATTTAACACAACCAGTCGGGCTACCTACACTCCAGTAGAACACGACCAGACCAAGTATTTACTAGACTTTGTCGGTCGGACTTGGGTTAATGTCCAACCCTGCATATTGCTAAGTAAATAGTATTGTCATGTTAACCCAGTATATCACATTGCTAATTTAATTATGTTGGTACTACATATATGTACCACATTACTATGGGTGACAATGTGTTTCACATTGCTATGTTGTATAATGCAGATGGTGCTTAACAAAGGAGAAGAGGTTGTCCTTCTAGACAATAGCCAAAGGATCAGATGGAGGGTACGTATATAACAACATTCTAACAATAATCTGTGTTTCTCTAGATCAGATGGAGGGTACGTAAATAACAACATTCTAATAGTAATCTGTGTTTCTCTAGATCAGATGGAGGGTATGTATATAACAACATTCTAACAGTAATCTGTGTTTTTCTAGATCAGATGGAGGGTACGTATATAACAACATTCGAACAGTAATCTGTGTTTCTTTAGATCAGATTGAGGGTACGTATATAACAACATTCGAACAGTAATCTGTGTTTCTTTAGATCAGATGGAGGGGACGTATATAACAACATTCGAACAGTAATCTGTGTTTCTCTAGATCAGATGGAGGGTACGTATATAACAACATTCGAACAGTAATCTGTGTTTCTCTAGATCAGATGGAGGGTACGTATATAACAACATTCTAACAGTAATCTGTGTTTCTCTAGATCAGATGGAGGGTACGTATATAACAACATTCTAAAAGTAATCTGTGTTTCTCTAGATCAGATGGAGGATACGTATATAATAACATTCGAACAGTAATCTGTGTTTCTCTAGATCAGATGGAGGGTACGTATATAACAACATTCAAACAGTAATCTGTGTTTCTCTAGAAAGTTGCATTTTGAATTGTAGTTAGAAAACATGGTTCAATCATGTGAAACTTAAATCATGTGAAACTGTTTTGTAGCGTAGTTGTTATGATATGTATTATTGTTACAGGTAAGAACGTCTACGGGTCAGGAAGAACTTATCCCTTCTGTGTGTATACTGATTCCTCCACCTAATTATGAGGCTATAGAATTTGCTGACAGGTTTGTTATACAGTCATATTTATATTAACATCAGTTTAAATCTTATAATAATGGTTGTACAGATGAAGTTAAAAAGACACTACTGTCTGTCTGATGTGTTTACCATTAGAAATAAATTACTCCAGTTGTTGTGTTTTGCAGATCATGTTAAAGTTTCATGTGCTAGGCATTTCTTATATTCATCTGATACAAGTCTGTATTTAAAAAAAAAAGAAAAAAAGAAAGTTGACTAGTTGTACTGTTACCAGCCTTTTGTTTGGATAGTTAGCACCTCATAAAGCCCTGTCTTGGGTAATGATGGATAACTACTGGCCTAGCAGTCAAAACATCATGTAATTAACTGGTTTTATATCGTTAAAGCTGGCAACATTTGAAATAGCAGTTGTCAATCATATTACACGGTCATTTAAATTGTTTTCCCATGAATAAGCCTGCATAACAATAAGTGAAAAAGCAAACTGCTCTACTTTTGTCACTCACATGCAACATGTGTAAATATCTCTTCATTATCAACATTATCTGAATTAAAATGGAGAATTTTGTTTTGCAAAATGTAGCAAATTAGTCACAATGTGGGGAATATTGATGAGATGCTGTATTTTCTCTTTATTCAAGATGCTATTTTCACTCTCTCTCCTTCTCATATACATACATGTAGCTATATTATGTCATTTTACAGATTGAAAATACAACTAGACCACCTCCAGAGTTTATTACGAATGAGGAAGAGAAAACTGCGACAGAACATGGTCCTGGGTACCATAACCCTGATACAGAGTTGGGATATCGCTCACTTCCAGTCTCTAGACTCTGCCCGACGGGAAGCATTGCTTCGTGCCCTCAATGATGATGCAACCAAACTTATTGCAGAGATTGGAGAGGGTGATCGGGAGATGAGACAGCTGAGAGATCGACTGAATGAGTGTAATCAACACTTCCACACCCTCACAGCTGCTGTTAGTGAAGAAGGTACGCATCTCAAGTTGGCAGTTATATCTAGTTTGGAAAGGTCTTCCAAGAAATTATATTTGTTATAAAATAGTTTGATTTATGTTGTCTTCTCACCGCTGAGGTCATGGGTTCTAGACAAGTTCAGTCAAACACTTCAGTAAGAAGTTCTACTCAGACTTCTCCATCAGTAACACTGGATGCCATATATAACCTGTAATACATTAAAAACCTGTTAGGTTGTCTTTCTTTATTAAATTCTTATTTAACAAGAATTTTTTTTTATACAAATACTTAATCTTGCAAAACTTATTAATTAAAAGTAACAAGGAGCATTGAGTTTCAGGGAGAAATGGGAGTTTACTTTGTAAAATATGTGGTGATACTGGTACTGTAACTCAAAAATGATGTTTAATGTTACATGTAGATGTCGTATGGCAGAACTTTAGTACCTTTTTTTGTTATTAATGTAATAATAATAGGTTTTGTACAGTGTTGTTTATATACATATACTGAATGTAACTACTATTTGGAATGTCACATATTTCAGAGCTGCGAAGGTCACGAGGGACTGACAAGGACTTTATTCAGAAATTAGATTCTGTCAGTTACCAGCTGAGCTCCCTGGATCAGGATCTGCAGGTTCGAGTCCAGCAACCCCTACCTCATGACAAACACTCCATGGACACGGCCAAGACACAACAAGCTGTAAGTTATAGGTTCTGGATGTTGGAGTGTTCTGAAACCATGGTCTTAAAACTTAGATGTAGGACAGTGTAAACTGCTGTTTAAGAATTATCTGTGGTTCATTTGTTTGTATTGCTATATTATGGTATATAATGTAGGAGAAATGGTTCATTTCTTTGCATTGCTATATTACGGTATATAATGTAGAAAAAATGGTTCATTTGTTTGTATTGCTATATTATGGTATATAATGTAGGAGAAATGGTTCATTTGTTTGTATTGCTATATTACGGTATATAATGTAGAAAAAATGGTTCATTTGTTTGTATTTCTATATTACGGTATATAATGTAGGAGAAATGGTTCATTTGCTTGTATTGCTATATTCCGGTATATTATGCAGGAGAAATGGTTCATTTGTTTGTACTGCTATATTACAGTATATAATGAAGGAGAAATGGTTCATTTGTTTCTATTGCTATATTACGGTATATAATGCAGGAGAAATGGTTTGTTTCTATTGCTATATTACTGTATATAGTGCAGGAGAAATGGTTCATTGGTTTATATTGATATATTACGGTATTTAATGCAGGAAAAATGGTTCATTTGCTTGTATTGCTATATAACGGTATATAGTGCAGGAGGAATGGCTCATTTGTTTTTATTGCTATATTACGGTATATAGTGCAGGAGAAATGGCTCATTTGTTTGTATTGCTATATTATGGTATATAGTGCAGGAGAAATGGCTCATTTGTTTGTATTGCTATATTACGGTAAGGTTCATTTGTTTCTATTGCTATATCACTGTATATAGAGCAAGAGAATTGGTTAATTTGTTTCTATTGTTATATTACAGTATATAGTGGAGGAGAAATGGTTCATTTGTTTCTATTGTTATATTACAGTATATAGTGGAGGAGAAATGGTTCATTTGTTTCTATTGTTATATTACGGTATATAGTGCAGGAGAAATGGTTCATTTATTTCTATTGCTATATTACTGTATATAGTGCAGGAGAAATGGTTCATTTGTTTGTATTGTTGTATTACGGTATATTTCAGGACTGGGAAAAGGCTCTCCAAAATCAAGAAGGACCAGTAGAACAGGTTCGTTTGACCTACAACCAGTTGGGAGCCCGAAACCCACAGGCAGATACCAAAGTCAAGTTCATAGATGAGAAATGGGAGCAGATGATCACACTAGGAAATGACTATGCAGAGAGGTATGTGATGGTTACAACTTGTCACTTTTAATCCCTACAATGATATGACAGCTTGATAATAATCAAGTACAGTCGACACTTGTTATCTAAGTATTGGAGGGACTGCAAAAATAACCCTAGAGATATTCAAATATCGACATGGGTTTTGTCTCAAGATCAATATTTATTTTCATCATCTGATAATTGTCGTACGTCAATTGTACTTTTGCTTTCATATTATGGTCCATGCAGTAGAATTACACTGTCATGATAATGCTGATATCCAGGTCCTTCTCAGCAGTTGAGGCTGATTGATTGATTAAATGATATTTAAAATATTTACATGAAATCACCCACTTCAATGACACAATGTTTGCAAATATCTGTCAGTAATTAAAATTGATACCTTTGTCGTTGACTGGTAGTTAGTTTTAAACTAACTGTGAAAAATGACACGCATAGATTTTCACATGACGTGGAAAAACACAATATTATGATAACAATAATTATATCAAAACAAACATTCAATTAAATGTGTGAAATGATCAATCGGGAACTAAAACTGTGATCGAGATATCAAATATATCGATACTGACAATATCGAGTAAAAAGGAATATATTTACATACACAAAGAAGGGGAAAAGTTGGGGATGGCATAAAATATCGACACTACCGGAATATCGACACAAGCGATATCGAAATAATGAGTTTCTACTGTTCATTGCTCTCACCAGCAATCCAGTCCAAACATTTTATGTGAGAATTTTACTAGGCAGTTGCAGAAGGATAGTGGTTCTACTCAAATTCCTTCTGAGGTCTTTCTTTTCCTATATAACTGGATACCATGCATATTCTGTAACTTGTTGGAAATGGTGTTAAATGCCATTTAAAAATTAACTGAAAAGGTAACCAGTATTCCTTTCAATTTATGTAAATATACTCAATAAGCGAATCTTTTACATCAAAATATACTGAAACGAAAATGAAACTCACATGTACTTTTGTTCAATATTTTAATGGGTTGCATCAAATAAATAATAATTCTTATTTTGCCTATTGAATAATTGACCGATATTATAGGGCACCTAAGTAATGGTTCACAAGCAACACTTAGGCAAGACCACATCATATCTAGTTCACCTGTGTAATAGGCAAGACTACACCAATCTAGTTCACCTGTGTATTAGGCAAGACCACGCAATATCTAGTTCACCTGTATAAAAGGCAAGACCACGCCATATCTAGTTCACCTGTGTAATAGGCAAGACCACGCCATATCTAATTCACCTGTGTAAAAGGCAAGACCAGGCCATATCTAGTTCACCTGTGTAATAGGCAAGACCACGCCATATCTAGTTCACCTGTGTAAAAGGCAAGACCACGCCATATCTAGCTCACCTGTGTAATAGGCAAGACCACGCCATATCTAGTTCTAGAAATTTGACCGTTTGTATTTGAAATCAATTCTGCATATTATGTATTTGATTGTTTTTATTTTTAGATTGAAATTGCTTGATTCAACTCTGACCAAGCTCGATTCTCTGAGACGTTTCATTGCTGACCAGGAAGTGAACTTAGGGGCACAAGATGGTATGTCATCTGACCCCAAGGTGCTCAAAGGTCAATGTAATGAACTTCAGGTTAGTAAAAATTTGTTTATAATTGTAACAGCTGCCAACTGATTTCCCACATTTTTCTTGTAATAAACTTTGTATATATGTTGTTTATACAATCAAACCTCAATAAGCGGTCACCTATTAAGCAGACAATTTTGTTATTTCCCATTTCTATTTTTTTCTGAGTAAATTAACCTGTATTAAGCATATTAAGCAACACCTGTCTTAAATGGTCAATGATCAACATATAATGCAGAATATGTATTGTTGGATCTACATTTATTGCAGATTATGTAATGTCAGATAGGCATATATTAAAGATTATGTAATGTTGGCTCTACATTTATTAAAGATTACATAATGTCAGATTGACATTTATAAACAATTATGTAATGTCTGATCTACCTATATTAAAGATTATGTAATGTCGAACCTACATATTTTAAAAATTATGTAATTTTTGATCTACATATATTAAAGATAATATAATATTGGATCTACATATATTAAAGATGAAATAACTGTCATATGACACGTTTGTCCAGAATTATCAGTGTCATTGATTTTTTTAGACAATTCAAAGTTCTCTTGAACAAAGACAATCAACATTGGAGGCCTTAAGAGAAGATGTCACTTCCCTACGTGGTGTCATTGAACGAAGTCGCCCAGGGACTTCGCGACATCATGACCTTGAGGACATGGAAAAGAAAATAAGCAACTTGACAAACAGATGGGAAAATGTTACAGATCAAGTAAATGATAGGTAAGTATGGAAGTGTGATTATACAGACAATGATCTAGGGAAGAATTTTTTAAACTACCCTTAGATTTGTTTTCAAAGCTCATATTTTATAAGTAATGTTTAATTTATTTGATCATAAAGTAGGTTACTGCACTAGTTACAAATGCTGTCAAAGCAGACATTTAATTAAACAAACTCTGTAACATGTTTGTATTTTTTCTAGATTGAAGAGTCTTACAGATGGTGTAGACTCCCTGAGTCAGTACACAAATGGGTTTGGCGACGAGCACAAGTTTGTGGCAGAGACGCAGAACAAAATCAACTCACAACCACCACTCTCTTCCGACCTGGAAGATGTAAAAAGACAGGTTCAGCCTACGATGGTAATTTATGTTGTATATACTACTTGCCAGGAATCCCTGACATAGTGCAGTTTTGCCAGCTGAATATCCAAACTTAATTTACAGTTACCCCTGTGAGATAATTGCCTTTGTGTTGCATTATGGGAAGACAATTATGTGGTTCGTTGATCAGATTGAGTCATTTGTATTGTGCTGTCATGTGTTCAGTTCTATATTGCGGTGTTCAATGAGTGTTTGATTGTCATGAGAGGTTGTGTAAGATATACACAGTGTGTTATTAAGACATTGAAATAGATATGTAACCTTATTAAATGTTTTGTATTAAGTCCTGGTGATGAAGATGTGTGTAGTCTAACCTTGTTATTTTGGTGCGATAAAAATATCCATAATGTAAATTTAATTATTTGATATCTGCATCAACTTAACGTTCATTACAGGCTATTTATAACTCACTTGGAGAACACCAGCATCAGATAGAGGCTGTAAACCGGCATGGAGGACAGTTCATCAGGGAAGCCAAGGTATGAAATCACCTGTTACACAATAGTAACAAAACCTCGGGTTTGTTTGAAATAAAAGCATGGTTTGTAGGAGAGGTTTGTATAAGAAACTTGTATTGTAAAATGAATTTATCATCAGTTACATATAGCTGCTCTTGTATTGTAAGTCTCTTTCTGCTCTTGATATTAATAAGAATAGGACACAAACATTTTCTGCATGTAAATCTGAACTTAAAAAAACACAGAAATGGTTGTTTCTTTTTCTTGGTAAACTCTTAAGCAGAATGGATAAGTGCATTTTTGATGACTATTATCATCTGGGTGTTGTGATCATGTCTGGTAATTATTTAAGAATGCAATGGATCAGCCTTTCATTATATTTTATAAGGGTGTTATAACAAAACATTTGCTTGTTTCCAGATATCTTGTACTTTGTGTAATCTTTTGTTTTTTATAGATATTATTTCTGCTATATATTATTGTATATTCTTATCACTCATTTACTTCTGTTAAGATTTTGTCTCTGAAAAAGAGTAAATTCAAAAGGACAAAAAAAAAACTTGTCTATAAATGATGACATTAACTCCTCTATTTTCTGTAGAATTAAAAAATTTAAAAATGTGGAATTTGGAACACATCAACTTCATTATACTAAACATTGCCACATTTTATTCAGAATAAATCTCTTAACGTAAGTAAATATATTGCATGCAGATTCCAGAATAATGATCGTAGTTGAACAGATTCTGTTGAGCAAACAGAGAACAGACACAATGCCAAATTGTCCTGGCGTTTATTCTACTACATCAGCATTCACACAACTTTTTTTTTCAGATTTTTGTTTCTTTTGTGATATTTTTTGCACATTTTCAAAATTTAATCACTTAAAAGATTGTTTCAGCTTTTCAGGTAGTGTCTAGAATTTTGAAAGTTCGCAAGTTTTGCAATGTGTGATTGAGACAATGCAGACATTCTAATAAGTTATTGTTGTTAAGTTTGTTTAACTGGCTTGGTGTTCTTGTATGGAATTGGTTCCGAGTTATTGTTAGTCAGTAATATAAGGGATACAACTGTTGTGCTTTGTTACATATAATCATATAAACTAACAGTGATACAGACAAAATTGTGTGATCGTTTCAAATGAAAGTGATGACTAGATTTTTGTGAAACTTGTTCAGATATAATGGTATGTATTTAGACTACAGTAAGAAATAATGACATTGGATAATTGAGCTACGTTATAGTTTAGCTAACCTAGTTCTGAGTGGTTCAGTTATTTACAGTGTATTCTTATTTTGTATGTTAAATATTGAGCACAAGTGTTGTGTCCCTTAGTTCCATTACCTACTGACTGAGTACACACAATAATTGATAACCTTGCTTGCCACCACATGTTTCAGTCTTACTACTGGAGACTGCTGCTTTCTTCTGGGCACGATATTGTCAGCTCTACTACTATCCCCCGAGCTTGTTTCTTTATTTTACCCACCTGATCATAGTTGTTTAGCACTCCGTATAATGACTGCGTCTGCTGCCCGTATCACTCATCCCACCCATTTCCTGCCTTGTGTAGAAGATATAGAGGGCACGTGTAGCTTGCTTCAGGTGGGATGGTTCACCAGTACAGTAAGTAACAATACATTTCATTGATTCACTCAAACCTGGACACTGAATGGTAATATGGGTAGTCAAGTGTGAAATAACAACATTGGTGAAATATTTAAATTAAAACCAGTCAACAAAAAAATAGCTTAACAAATGATAACATGTCAGTACTATGTCTTTGTGATATTTGCATCCCCTGTTAATTGGATTGCATTCATCGAATAAACAAGTACTACATCCCGTTTGTGTATGCTTTGGTTGCTCTTGGATTTTCATAATTATTAATAAGAGTTTATTCAGCTTCTGTTTTCTGTTACTGAAAAATAATTCACAGTTGTTTACGAATCATTTGTCCTTAGTGACTTTGGTCACAGGTGACATTTAGATAGATTTAAACTGATGCTGACATACAACTTTTAAATGATCAAATACATTCTGAACAATTCAGCACGATTGATAAACCTCTATATAATGATGTCAGTTATGTATTCACACTGATGACATCCATTTGCTACAGTGCAGATCTAGCACTGGATTTAGACAGAAGTTGAATATTGGAGATGCAAACTCCTACTTGTTTAACTATGTACTCAAGTCTGTCCATTCTTTATTCAAGATATTTATTAAGTGGTATTGAAATAAAAACAAATTAAATGTTTACTTTTCTATGACTGGGTAATTGTCATTCAGATAGTGTCAGCCTAGTGTAAACAGATACAGGTGCTTAAAACTCAAGCAGAGATTAAATAAAAACATTGCGTAATTGATGTAGATTAAATATGACTTAAAGTAAAACAAACAATAGGAAACAAAAAAGGTGGTGACGGTCCTTGTTTGTATTGTTACCTGTTCTGCATTGCATGGCTTTTGCATGTTGCCTTTTCCTTTTCCTTTTAATTATGACACTAAACAGGCAAAACTGGAGAAATAGAAGAAATCATGTTAAACTAGCTGTTTAAATTTGATATTTGTATTATGAAAAACAAAAGTACGCTTTTGAAAATCAACAGCCTTTTGTTATTTCTTGTCGTTTGTTTAAAATAAAAGTTACTGAAGATATTTAGAATTATTCAGTCTTTGGAAATGCACCATCATAAATGACCATTTTTGTATTGGTATTTATCAGTTCTTCATGTTTTGTATTAAAAAAAGAATATGAAAGTTTCTTATCAGCTGCTCAATATTAAGAACAACTGTCACATACATACTGTTAATGCAGCTTTCCCATGAAGTCTTGTGAATAATAAGAAATGATGGTCATTTCATCACTTCATGTTTCTATACATGGTGGTCACTTGTTTCTCCACTTTTGTTGAACAAACCCTGCATGAGTTACCAAAATAATAAAGCTGTAAAATAGGTAATGGTCTCATTTAAACTAGGTTCTCTATTGCAAAGGTTCTCTCCCAATCAGTCTTGACACATCAGACTGACTCCATCATTGGCCAGTTAGATATCACAATATACAAAGGTTCTCTCTCCTTTCAGGTCTTGACACATCAGACTGACTCCATCATTGGCCAGTTAGATATCACACTATACAAATGTTCTCTCCCCTTCCAGGTTTTGACACATCAGACTTACTCAATCATTGGCCAGTTAAATACCACACTATACAAAGGTTCTCCCCCCCCACCTTCCAGGTCTTGACACATCAGACTGACTCTACAATTGGCCAGTTAGATATCACACTATACAAAAGTTATTTCCCCTTCCTTGTATTGACACATCAGACTGACTTCACCATTGACCAGTTAGATATCACACTATGCAAAGGTTATTCCCCCTTCCAGGTCTTGACACATCAGACTTACTCAATCATTGACCAGTTAGATATTGCACTATACAAAGGTTCTCTCCCCTTCCAGGTCTTGACATATCAGACTGACTCCACCAGTGACCAGTTAGATATCGTACTATACAAAGGTTCTCTCCCCTTTCAGGTCTTGACAAATCAGACTGATTCCATTATTGGCCATTGAGACATCACACTATACAAAGGTTCTTTTCACTTCCAGGTCTTGACACATCAGACTGACTCCACAATTGACCAGTTACATATCACACTATACAAAGGTTCTCTCCCCTTCCAGGTCTTGACACATCAGACTGACTCCACAATAGACCAGTTTCATATCACACTATACAAAGGTTTTCTCCACTTCCAGGTCTTGACACATCGGACTGACTCCACCATTGACCAGTTAGATATCACACTATACATTGTTAGATATCACACTATATTGTGAATTACTGAAAGCTGGTAATACAACAATATGCAAATTAAACTAGATATGTGCCCAATTATTTAAAGATAATGTGAAGGAATGCTGATTGCTTTGTTTGCTTGATTGACCTTCTCAATCCTATTGATGAGATTGATGGTGGGTCTGACTGCCATTGTTAGACCCTAGAAGTTGAGAGTAGCACAACGTACTGAGAATCTGGTTTAAATGAGGTCATAGTAACAGTTCAGAGATTGTTGTCAGACAGAGGTTGTGCATGTCAAACCTACAACCTTTATTTACACAACTCTTATTTCCTCATTGGTCAGGTACATTAAAAGAGCAAACAGTTAACCCATCAAAACTTGGATGGGAATCTACCTACCATCCAGGATTACCAAACATGGCCACACAAACACATGTATAACTTGTATTTTCAGAACATATGATGCTTTCTAATTTATGAAGCATCCATGTGAAATACAAAAACTGCAGTTTGATGTTTGGATTGCATATAACATTTCTACAATGACTAGTAGTTGAAGATTAACTGAAGATTATTCTGACATTTTTAAATATTTTTAACATGAAAAATTCACATATTTTATGTAACAACAGTGTGTTTTTCTCAAGGACTGTTGCTCTATGTTAGACTACTGATGGAACAATGATATGACATCCTTTTAAGTTGAGGAATGCTGCGTGAAAAAAGGAGGAAATACATTGAGGATATTGGCTTTAACAATTAATAAAAAGAATTATTAATTCTGCTTGAAATTTCTCCTTACACTAACAAGCTTATAAATATATATTTACCCAGTAGAGTTTCTTAAACTAAAACCTAATAACATGTATATGTATAATTAACACACCCAACATTGTCCAAGCACACAGTCAGTTCAAGTGTCTATGCTGATGATATATTAAAATTATAAATTTATAATTGTTATTTAAATATATATTTTTCTAATCATTAATATAATGGATTTATGTAAGGTGACTTGAGGTCTGTATAGTTTATGTACTATAAAAGACTAGCAGATTTGGGGGATGGGGGTGGGGGCAACAAATTGTTAAAAAAAGTCCATAATCTGAAAAGTTGCAGGAGTGTTGCCAGCAAATGGTTAAAACATTGCACAAGAGTTGCCAGCAAATGGTAAAAAACATTGCACAAGAGTTGCCAGCAAATGGTAAAAACATTGCACAAAAACATTGCACAAGAGTTGCCAGCAAATGGTAAAAACATTGCACAAAAACATTGCACAAGAGTTGCCAGCAAATGGTAAAAACATTGCACAAGAGTTGCCAGCAAATGGTAAAAACATTGCACAAAAACATTGCACAAGAATTGCCAGCAAGTGGTAAAAAACATTGCAGAAGAGTTTCCAGCAAATGGTAAAAAACATTGCACAAAAACATTGCACAAGAGTTTCCAGCAAATGGTTAAAAACATTGCACAAAAACATTGCACAAGAGTTGCCAGCAAATGGTAAAAAACATAGCACAATAGTTGCCAGCAAATGGTTAAAAAACATTGCACAATAGTTGCCAGCAAATGGTAAAAACATTACACAAAAACATTGCACAAGAATTGCCAGCAAATGGTAAAAAAACATTGCACAAGAGTTGCCAGTAAATGGTAAAAAAACATTGCACAAAAATTGCCAGCAAATGGTAAAAAATATTGCACAATAGTTGCCAGCAAATGGTAAAAAACATTGCACAAGTGTTGCCAGCAAATGGTAAAAACATTGCACAAGAGTTGCCAGCAAAGTGTAAAAAAACAATACACGAGTGTTGCCAGCAAATGGTAAAAAGCATTGCACAAGAGTTGCCAGCAAATGGTAAAAAACATTGCTCAAGTGTTGCCAGCAAATGGTAAAAACATTGCAAGAGTGTTGCCAGCAAATGGTAAAAAACCATATCACAGTTCTGTGGATGAGGGTTTATATATCACCAAGTATACAAATGTATATTTATACTCTCTAGAGGAATTTGTTATGGTTGTGTATATATATTGATAACCTTGAGGAAAGACTGTAGTGGTCACCATACACCACACTGTCTGTAAGGTGGAAACATTTGTCGTCATTTATGAAGAGATGTCATGGTATTTGTAAAGAAGATCTATTAAGTATTTTCTAATTTTATCCAAAAAAATATTGAAAAGATTATCCCTGAATAAATAGTTTTTTTGCCTGTGTTTGTTTTTTTTAAGAATAAAAGTAAAATTTAAAACTTTTGTTGCATGGGTACAGATTGACAATGGCAGATTGTTTATTTGTGATGTCTGCATGGAAATCTGTTCTCATGGTTTGTGGGGACCTTATCTACAGGTACTTGATATTTGTATTATAAACGGAGACATGGGCACGTTGCATGGATTGGTTAAACATTGGTATATAGTTTAAGTACAGGAGTTGAATGAAACTTTTATTGATTTTAGTTTACTAAACTATAAACATCACATGCATGTTTTATTGCCATTCTCCGTTAAAAAGAAAGACGCTTTTATCTTCAAGTATCAGCCCTTAAGAATTGTGCTATATATTCTGCAGTATACAAATGTAACTTGATAAGCCTTTAAACTACTAAATATAAGATCTAACACAAAACTATAATGACTCATAGTTAAAAATGATATTCTTCGTACAGTGTGGAATTGGTGCTTTGAAGCTTTGTATGTGACTTTTGTAAGAACAAGATACCATGTACTTCATTCATCCTGAGCTGTATTGTTGAACATACACTTTCACATATCAAACTTCCTGGATTGGTCACACTCACGGTTTTTTTTTCACTTATTGAATCTCAGTTTTTGTCAGGTTTTCTTAATTATCACATAATTACGGAATGTATAGAAAGTTCTTGGAACCTCTGTGGAAATTGTAGATACCTTGTTAAAATTTGGGGAAATGTATGGAAGCCTATCTGAAACTTGGATAAAATGTTATTGAATACCACTCTGAATGTTTGGGAATATATATGGAAATTTCTTTTAAACTTCGGGAAATGTACAGAAACACCTTTAAAACTAAAAGAAATGCATTCTCCCTGAAATTTACAAAATTGCTTCTAAATTTGGGAATTGTTTTAAAATGCTTTGGACATAAAGAGGGCCTCAAAGAGATAAGTTATGTGTTATCTTCTGTAAATAAAGATGTTGAGTGCTTAATTTTCTTGTGGAGCAAACTACTTCCACAGTTTTCAGACATTTGTTTTGAACATTTGCATACATAATAGCATGCTGCAGACTTTGTTGCTGACTTAATTCCATGCAGAGTTATTGCTCTTGCATTTAGCATTAGTAACATTGCTGTATTTACCATGCAGCAAACTCCTCCCACATTTTTGAAGTGATTGACTTTATACTTTGCATACATGATCAACAACTAGTGTAGACACCCAGTTTGTGATGCTGACTTAATTAATGTTGGGGTATTAAACAGCTTCAGTGGTAGGTCTTGTGATTGTTAACTACATAAATATAGTCTCTCTGAAACATAAGGAAACTGACACATGTCTGGATATCTTCTGAAACTTAGAGAAATGGATTATACTTTATCTGATAGGTTAATTTAAAAGACTTTCAACTTATTCATGAAATATCTTTGATTAAAAAACCTTGAACATAGTTTAACAACAGAAATAATTACAACAACTGCACCTATATTTGAAACAGTATAGGTCTGTATGATTTAAGTACTGGTTTACTACATATTCTGTCCAACATGGGTCTGACCACATCTGGGAAGTGTTTATAACATTGCTGGTTTATTACATATGCTGTTGAACATGGGTCTGACCACATTTGGGAAGTGTTTATAACATTGCTGGTTTATTACATATGCTGTTGAACATGGGTCTGACCACATCTGGGAAGTGTTTATAACATGGCTGGTTTATTACATATGCTGTTGAACATGGGTCTGACCACATCTGGGAAGTGTTTATAACATTGCTGGTTTATTACATATGCTGTTGAACATGGGTTTAACCACATCTGGGAAGTGTTTATAACATTGCTGGTTTATTACGTATTCTGTCCAACATGGGTCTGACCACATCTGGGAAGTGTTTATAACATTGCTGGTTTATAACATATGCTGTTCAACATGGGTTTAACCACATCTGGGAAGTGTTGATAATATTGCTGGTTTATTACAACATGGGTCTGACCACATCTGGGAAGTGTTTATAACATTGCTGGTTTATTACATATGCTGTTCAACATGGGTTTAACCACATCTGGGAAGTGTTTATAACATTGCTGGTTTATTACATATTCTGTCCAACATGGGTCTGACCACATCTGGGAAGTGTTTATAACATTGCTGGTTTATTACATATGCTGTCCAACATGGGTCTGACCACATCTGGGAAGTGTTTATAACATTGCTGGTTTATTACATATGCTGTTCAACATGGGTTTAACCACATTTGGGAAGTGTTTATAACATTGCTGGTTTATTACATATGCTGTTGAACATGGGTCTGACCACATCTGGGAAGTGTTTATAACATGGCTGGTTTATTACATATCCTGTCCAACATGGGTCTGACCACATCTGGAAAGAGTTTATAACATTGCTGGTTTATTATATATACTGTCCAACATTTGTCTGATCACATGTGGGAAGAGTTTATAACTTTGCTGGTTTATTACATATCCTGTTCAACATGGGTCTGACCACATCTGGAAAGAGTTTATAACATTGCTGGTTTATTATATATACTGTCCAACATTTGTCTGATCACATGTGGGAAGAGTTTATAACTTTGCTGGTTTATTACATATCCTGTTCAACATGGGTCTGACCACATCTGGGAAGAGTTTATAACATGGTTGGTTTATTACATATCCTGTCCAACATGGGTCTGACCACATCTGCGAAGAGTTTATAACATGGTTGGTTTATTACATATCCTGTCCAACATGGGTCTGACCACATCTGGGAAGAGTTTAGAATGAGCAGTGATCAGTCACATAAATGTATTGTTTATTTATCAGAATAATTTACAACAGGAAGATTGAGAAACAATAGTTATATTGGTGCATCTACATGAGTGACATAATCCTTCATTGAACCTATGAAGATATCCCATTCATATTTCATGAGAATATATCCCATTCATATTCCATGAGGACATTCCCGTCAAATGTTATTTAAGCTTCAGATACAACATAAGATAACAGTGTTACCGACATAACGATAGGATGTTCTGCATCTTTTCCAGTTTTTACTGTAACAATTCACTTAAGCTATAATAGACGCGGGAACACAAAGTAGAAGTTTTCACTGATACCTTATGTATATATATTAACGTAAGTTTACAGGTGAATTGAATTATGAATAAACTATTAATGCATAACATATATATCTGCAGGGTCCAACCCTGGAGTTTAAGGTACAATAATCATCTTTGTAAATGTGTATAAGGCATGAAAGTCATATGTTGAATGTTCATGAGGTATGAACTTAAATGTACCGCATGCCAGTAACTAAACCCTATTTATTCAATTTACCTGTAAAATTACATTAATATATACATGAGGTACTAGTGAAAACTTCTATGGCCACCATTTGATAAAGCCCACGTTAGTTTTCTTCAGGTATCTATACAGTATAAAAGAGATTTATCTGGAATTGAAAGGGAATTTCAAAAGGGGATACATGGTGTCTTTTCTACAAAGTGTTTCTATATGATTTGTAATGTGTTCATCTTTGTCTCACTAAGCTTATATATATGGAGTGTATTTATTGCTTTACATGAGGGGAGGTGATGTCAACACAATAGTACGTCTTTGTCATTTGTGCTCTGTGAGATTCACTGAAAATATACTATCCATTATTAATTATTGTCATTTTACAATTTGTACTCAAGATAATCATAAAGATTATAATTATTTCAACTAAAGGCTACCTCTCACATTCGTATATTACTGAGTATGGTGAATGGCTGGGAATGCAGGACCAGTGTTACAGACTCTAACAATACACAGTGTAACAGTAGTTTGTTATACCCAAAGTTAGATGTCACCAAGCATATCTTAACATTCGTGGTATAGTGAATTGCTCAATAAATTGAACTGACCTAAATAGACCCAGAACCTTTCCTCAAAGGTCAAGGTCACACTTCTAGTATGTATGACAACACTTTGAATCTGTTTGAGATTTCAAGTCTGTCCTTTAACTTTATCATATATGGATCACAAAAACACTTGGCTGAGTTTATCAATTGATCAACAATTGATCTGTAACTTTGTCTTACATTTAGAGATTTAAAATAGCTTAACACAAGTGATCAGCATGTCATGATGATGTTTCATCTGCTTTTAACTGTTGAAATACCCAGACCATTACATCAGATGTCAAGGTTACACAAAGGTCAAGGTCATGCTTTAATGTAAAAAAACACATGAAATTGCATGTCAAGTCTGAAACATCAGTCCATTACTCTTGAAATTCGTGGATACATTGCTACCTATTATAACATATAGTGTTATTTTTCACAGACCATATGGGGAGCATGCGACACTTACCAGTGACATTCATGTTTTTGTAAATAAAAGCAATTCTTCAAATGTAAATAAAAGTTCTTCTACAAATATACATAAAGGCTTTTTTGTACAAATGTACACAATTATAAATAATTTTAAATAAAAAAAATTCTACAATTATAAATAAAACTTCTTGTAAAAATATTAATGTAAAAAGTTTCTTCTACCTAAAATGCCAATTTTCTTCTTTTCCAAAATGTCTTCTACAATTTCTTTTTCTACAAAATCTATGTAAATGACGTTTATCTTCTCTATGTAAATGATGTTTATCTTCTACAAAATCTATGTAAATGATGTTTATCTTCTACAAAATTGTGTAAATAAAGTTTTTTCTACAAATGTATAAAAAGTTCTTCTACAAATATTTTATGTAAAAAGAGATTCTAAAGAGAATGAAAATTTTCCTACAAATGTAAATAAAGGTTATTCTACAAATGTGAATAAAGGCTTTTCTACAAATGTGAATAAAGGTCTTTCTACAAATGTGAATAAGGGTACTTTCTTCAAATGTGATTAAAGGTCTTTCTACAAATATAAGTATAGTTCCTACTACAAAATTTAATATAAATAATGTTTTTTCTATAAATATAAATAAAGGTATTGTTAAAAATGTGAATAAAAGTCTTTTTACAAATATTAATAAGGTCTTTCTACAAATATAAATAAAGGACTTTCTACAAATATAAATAAAGTATTTCTACAAATGTGAATAAATGTCTTTCTACAAATGTGAATAAAGGTCATTCTACAAATGTAAATAAATGGTCTTTCTACAAATATAAATAAAGTTCTTTCTACAAATATAAATAAAGTTCTTTTTACAAATGTAAATAAAAGTCTTTCTACAAATATAAATAAAGGTCTTTCTACAAATATAAATAAAGGTCTTTCTACAAATGTAAATAAAGGTCTTTCTACAAATATAAATTAGGTCTTTCTACAGATGTGAATAAAGGTCTTTCTACAAATGTAAATAAAGGTCTTTCTACAAATGTAAATAAAGGTCTTTCTACAAATGTGAATAAAGGTCTTTCTACAAATGTAAATAAAGGTCTTTCTACAAATATAAATAAAGGTCTTTTTACAAGTGTGAATAAAGGTCTTTCTACAAATGTTAATAAAGGTCTTGCCACAAATGTGAATAAAGGTCATTTTACAAATGTGAATAAGGTTTCTTCTTCAATTGTAAAAACAAATATATTCATACTTGCTGTTTTATCCTCTTCAGATATACGAGAAGAAACTACAGCAGTACCAGGACAGCCTACACAGTGTGGACTCTAGTCTGGCGGAGAGTCTTCACAAGCGTGCTCGTAGGTCCCCAGGGGCTGAGGGTATAAAGACAGAGCTGGACAGCCTCAATAGACAATACATAGATGAGGTTCTGTGGGCAAACACTCGACTCAAGGATATCAAGACAATCTTTTCTGATGCAAACATAGATATACAAGTGAGTTTGATAAACCACAAGCATTCCTTATATATATATTATATATTTGTGCATCCAGTTTTGCTCAGGCAAACTTTTATCAGTGTTACATCCATCAATAGTTTTGATTATTTTAACACAATAACTCCATTGGTGGATTATTCATCATTTGTTGTTTATCTTTCTGAAACCATTGAACATATTTTGTAGAAATTAGTTATTATTATATGTGAAATTAAACTCCGTGTAGTGGTGAATTCTTTATTCAAGATGTTTAGGTGATTGAAATGAAATTTATACAGACAGAAGATCTTGATTCTTTTATTGTATGACAAATAAGGAAAATGTATAGCTTCTGTAATGTGTGATACATGGATAAATTGATAATTAAATCTTGTTGTTTTGATTAGGATGAACATAGCCTTACTCTCAGATTCATGTGATTGTGAGTAGAAACAAAAAAAAATCTCTTCAGCATTATTTATTGCAATAAAAACTATATTGTTTGATTTCAGTTCCCAATGCTGGTAACAGACAGAGTGCCATTACTGCGTACATTCCGAGCTGAACTTGCTAAACGTTCCTCCATGCTGGTAGATGAGGACATGCAAGAATATTTCCAACAGCTGGCTGATTATGAAGGCTATGGAGGTCTCCAGGCCATGGGTAAAACAGGCCAAGTATTCGGTAGTCAGACATCTATAAATGTTGGACGCCAAGATGCAGTTGTTACACCAAGGACGGAAAGTCTTCAGAAAGAACCAACAATGACAGCATCTACTGCTTCATCTCCGGTTAAATGGAGAATGAAGACTCCACCTGTATCATCCTCCAGACTGTCCAAAAAGGTTGCAAGCATGGCAAGTCTGACTGGATCAGAAGACATGCTCCTGGAGGATACTGATCTAGATGTGTCACAATCTGAACAAACATTAATCACAGTACGGCAGGGCTGCCTTGCCCCAAAAG